>CM056052.1:171907048-172067048 GCA_029574335.1 Rana kukunoris
ATGCTGTCCGTTTTCATCCAATCTCCCCATAGCAATCAGCAGGGCTCCGACAGGTCTCTTCCCGCTCAGTGAGCAGAGACATACCTGTCATCTGCCAGCTCAGAGGAGATAAACGGCGCGATCTCCCAGCTAAGCTGGCAGACTCTTCTGAGCAGACCTGTCACTGTGTGAAAGGAGACTTAGGGTAAAGGGGGCTGAATACAAATGCAAGCCACACTTTTCAGATATTTGTAATAAGAAAATTGAAAACCATTTATCATTTTCCTTTCACTTCACAATTATGTGCCACTTTGTGTTGGTATATCACATAAAATCCCAATAAAATAAAATTACATTCTTGGTTGTAACATAACATGTGGATTATGTCAAGGGGTATGAATAAGTTTTCAAGGCACTGTAGGATCATGTAACATGTTACGAAACAGACAGCCCCGGAAACTCCCCGATCTGCCAACTAGTGGGGATCTTTTCTGAATGGAAAACTACAAGGCTTAGCAGCCTTTGTGGCTGTTCGCTTGTAGTTTTCAACTACTATAGCGTTCTGCATGCCGTGGTAGTTCATTCTCTCTTCCTGTCAGATTGTATTAGTCAGATTGTATCTGCTTGCCCTTATGGGATGTACAGGCACACAGATACACTGGCAGATCTGCTGGAGACCTGCAATGCTTTACAGTAGGGTACCGATACCAAGCATTTGCGCGAGTGCTTGTACTCGTGCAAATGCTGCCGATGCTTCACCCGATACCTGGGATGGGATGGGGAGAGGGAGAGAGAGAGAGAGAGAGAGAGAGAGAGAGAGAGAGAGACACACACGAGAACAACAGGAAGTCAGCGGGCGCGCAGGGGAAATCCCTCACTGTACAGGGATGGCAGCGGTGTGCACCCAGCATATTCTCTTCCCCACCCGACAGATGCCTTCTAGTGCCGCCCCGTCGTGACATCGTTCAGCAGTTCGGGAGGAGAGAAAGAAAGTGCTGCTGGGAACAGTGTGCATGTGCGTAACATAACATGCCGATCTGTTCACACACACTGTCTGCATAGCCCAAGAGCGGCTCTGCCCCCCTCCCCCAGCTTGACTCTCACACTTCCCTCCCAGGTCACGCTAATAAGACATGAATGATGTCTTAAAGAGGGCAGCTCTCTGATCTCTGAAAGTCTCAAAGGGGGGGGGGCTTTGAGCTAATGGGGGTCTCTAAGAGGGGGTACGGACTGCTGATGTGTGGTAACCAACCATTAGATCAGCTGCAACCCCCTTGGAGACCCCCATTAGCTCACAGCCCACCTTATATCATTGCCACCCGTCAGTGCAGCCCTAAAAGTGCCACTTAATCTGCGCCGCCCGTCAGTGCGCACCACCCGTCCGTGCGCTCTTTCAGTGCGTACCACCTATCAGTGCTGCATATTCAGTGCCACCTTTTAGTGCCCATCAGCCAGTGCTATCAGTGCGTCACATGACATAAAAAAAAAAAAGTATCAGTATTTGGTATCGGCGAGTACTTGAAAAAAAAGTATCGGTACTTGTACTTGGTCTTAAAAAAGTGGTATCGGGACAACCCTACTTTACAGGCTTTTTTACCTGCACAAAATAAAAAATGTGCATTTATAAAAAAAAAAAAAATCTAAAATGCGAACTTATCATTTAACCACTTAAAGCGGAGGGTCACCCTAAATATAGTCTTTCTCATGTGATCCAGCATACTGGCGTCGGCGCCAGTATGCTGTTTTTTTTTTTTTAATCCCCCACTTACTGTGTAATCTTTAATTTTTATATCTTTCCCCCGCGGTGGATGGCGCCTATACAGCCCGTCACATCTTACAAAAATACCCGATTTAGGACTCGGGTATTCTCGGCGCAATGCGGCGCCTGCGCACAGACCTAGGAGCTGACTGCGCAGGCGCTGTATTTCTCCGAGTCCTATTCTGGCTTTTTTCGGAGGGCGTGACGCGCCATAGCCGTAGGACTGAGAAATACGGCGCCTGCGCAGTCAGCTCCTAGGTCTGTGCGCAGGCGCTGCATTGCGCCGAGAATACCCGAGTCCTAAATCGGGTATATTCGTAAGATGAGAGGCGCTATACAGGCGCCATCCACCACGGGGGAAAGAAATTAAAATGAAAGATTAAAATTAAAGATTACGCAGTAAGTGGGGGATTTAAAAAAAAAAAAACAACAGCATACTGGCGCTGACGGCAGTATGCTGGATTGCATGGGAGAGAGTATATTTAGGATGAACTACCTCTAAGCCCCGAGCCTGTTTTTCAGATTTCGTGTTTACGAGACAAACATTTTTTTTGCTAGAAAATTACTTAAGACCCCCAAACATTATATATATATATATTTCTAACACCCTATAGAATAAAATGGCAGTCATTGCAATACTTTTTGTTACACCGTATTTGCGCAGCGGTCTTACAAGCGCACTTTTTTGAATTAAAAAATAAAACAATAAATTTGGCCCAATTGTTTTACATATTATGAAAGATAATGTTACGCCGAGTAAAATGATACCCAACATGTCACGCTTAAAAATTGCACCCGCTCGTGGCATGGCGTCAAACGTTTACCCTTAAAAATCTCAATAGGCGACGTTTAAAAAATTCTATAGGTTGCATTTTTTGAGATACAGAGGAGGTCTAGGGCGAGAATCTAACAATCGCGGCGATACCTCACTTGTGTGGTTTGAACGCCGTTTTCATATGCAGGCGCTACTCGCGTATGCGTTCGCTTCTGCACGCGAGCTCGTCGGGACGGGGCGCTTTCAAAATTTTTTTTTCTGGGTTTTGGATTTATTTTTAACACTGAAAAAGACCTCAGATCTCATATTTGGTCTTAAATGAAAAAGAAAAAAAAAAGAAGAAAAAAAAGAAAAAGTAAAAGAAAAAGAAAAAAAAGTAAACAAAGAAATTGTCTCTTTAAGACGCTGGGCGGGACAGACGTTTTGACGTCACTTCCACCCAGCAGAGCTATGGGGACGGATGAGGGAAATTTTTCCCTCAGTCGCATCCCCGGACAGCTGCCGAACGGACCCGATCGCCTCCGCCGCTACCGACGACAACGGTAAGCGGCGGAGGGCGCGGGAGAGGGGGGCCCTCACCCGCCACTGATAACAGCGGTCTCGCGGCCAATTCGCCGCGGAGACCGCCGTTATCGTAGACAGGCCCGCCCACTGTAAAGATGGATATTTCGGTTGTGGCAGCAGCTGCTGCCGTTACCGAGATATCCATCTTTAAAAAAAAGGACGTGTATATATACAGTGGGCGGGCGTTAAGTGGTTAAACACAAGCTGAAAAAAGGACAAGATACTTACACTACTGGTTTTCATCTTCAGGTGGTAGACCAGCCAGGAGTAGTGAAACTCTGTCTCTTCCACGTTGACTGATTTGGGATGAATGCAGACCTTACCATCTGATTTTGTGTAAACTTTTACCCTAATGAAAATGTATTACGTTAATATTTTAAACACGGCCTTCTGATAAACACATAATTACAAGATAATACAATATCAAACCAGAGTACTAGTGCCAATGTGATCCACGCATTGTAACTATTTCAGAAGTGAATTGAGAAATGGCGCAGACTGAAGCATTTTCTGGTTTTACCTTTCCCTCAGAGCCTCTTAAACCCTGGGAGAGTTTACACAATAAAAGCTCAATGTACAGCCAAAGGTGGGGCGGAGATTATACACATCACATGTCTGGGATATTCTAGTTGCCTGGCAGTGTTTGGCTGCAAAGTTTTTGGGTTACATACCTGGAACAAGCATGCTATAAATAAGTTCTAGAATAAAGAAGCAACATGCTCAAAAGCAAGTGTCAAGAGTGTCAAAGCTGTGCACTGCAAAAGCTGACCTTCATGCCTGCAAGGACAAAATACCTACCGCACATGTGCCGAAAAGGGGCAGGAGTACTAAAATGGCACCTGCATCATTTAACAGAAGCAGATAGTCCCTGCACATGGCCCGAGTCTCTAAAATGGCATTTGTGAGGTGTGACCATAGCATGGCGGAGTCCGGCTGGTCCAGCATAGGAGTTGGAGCCTTTGCAAAGGGTCTACTGCTCCATGTCTACAGAAACCACACATCTTAAAATCATTTCCCCCAGCTGTACTGGCTGTTTTTAATGATCCAATGCCAGTAACTGCACTATTCTGGGCCAAAGTCAATGCTGTACCACAAAACCCTTGCTTCACCCACGTTTAGTTGCTACCCACTGCACCATATCTAGCACTAATCTTAGAAATATTAACATGAAGTGCTAGGTGACAATGTGTTTGAAGAGCAGACCTCCACGCCAGTTTTACTCCATTTTCCTTTGCCACTGGCAACAATACTAGTGCCTTCAGGCATGAAGGAGCATGTAACCTTCATATGTGACAGTGCTGGAATCTAGCAGTCAGTCTCTAGACCTGCTACGGTTATATGACCAAAGGAGTGTTGGTAAAGTGATTATAACTGGGATGGGGACAGCCCATTACATACACAGTCCTTACAAGAGCAAACTAATCATTTTCCCAGCAAAAGGTCATAAAGAGATACTAACATATTTCAGTTTTAAACCTCTTCATTGGTCCATCTTTCAAAAAATCATCCAAAATTATATCACTTACATTTGTCTTTTTTTACTGAAGGTTGGGCGAATCTTAGCCACTTTTGGATACAATCCAGCACAGATAACCGCCTTGATGAGCTTTTCATTATCTAGAAAGCAAAACACCTTATTGGACACTTTAAAAGGAAAACCGACAGCAGACTGATCTAAGATTACCACTCACCTGAATTGATATTAGCTTTAGAATGCTTTGGATTACTGCTGCTGACAAAGCCTGCTCCAACCAGGTGGTCAGCAAACTGCCCTTTCATGTCATTTAGCATCTAAAAAGAAAAAAAAAAACAGGAACATTTGCTTTACATTGTAGGGGTGTACTATTGACACGAGTATGAGTGTCTGAATCACCAACCAAACATGATTTTATATAAAAAGAAAGGATAGTACCTTGAGTGAATTAGAGGACAGGAAGTTATCCCAGCAGTAGTCCTTCTCTGCTTTTGGTCCATATCGCTTAGCTTCCTCCCAACCCTAAGATGGTAAGCAGAAATGCTATGCTTTTGTAAAATGAATGCGCAATAATACATTGTTACTATTCAATTACAGAAGAATAAACTAAATACATAGATTGAATTTAAAATCATGACAAAAAAGGTGCCACATTCATTTTAGAACACTACAGAATAAGGGAGAATTACACACACACACACAAAAAAAATAAAAAGTAAGTCTCCTTGCTATGACATAATACACACTTGCTTAGACTTATTTTTTTTTATACTATCACTCCTTTGTACCTGTTTGCTGTGCAGTATCATTATTGTAATGCAAGTGAAGCAGAATCACAGGAATCTACCCTAAGGCCCCTTTCACACTGGGGCGGGAGGTGCGCCGACGGTATAGCGGCACTATTTTTAGTGCCGCTATACCGTCGGAATTGCAGCGGGATTCAGCCCCTAGGTGTTAATACCGCCGGAAATGCGCCTCTGCAGAGGTGTATTGCCGGTGGTATTACCGTGCTTTCCCATGGCTTTCAATAGGAAGGAGAGGTGGAGGAGCGGTAAACACACTGCTTCAAAGATGCTGCTAGCAGGACTTTTGGAGCGGTCCTGCTAGCACACCACCTCAGTGTGAAAGCCCTCTGGCTCTCACATTGAGACTGCAGGGCAGGAGTTTTTCAGGCGGTATTTTGGTGCTATTTTTAGCGCTAAATTGTATTTGATGGTGGAGACAACACTGCTCTAGAAAGCATATTGCAGCTAACTGGGTGTCATTGTACCAAAGTTAAGTGCCAACACAGGGTCCGCTACCAGAAGTTAATTTTCAGGCCACCCCCTACATCTTCATGTGGCAGTGCCTAGTTCTCGATGCTGCTGCAAAAGAACCAAACTGGAAGCTGAAGGAGGTAGCTGCAGTGGCTGTAGGTGCAGCTGGGTTGTAAAAGATTTCTCAGTGCCAAGATCAGTAAGAAATCTTCCAAGTCTTACAGGTAAAATTAGGAGTCAAACCAGAAATCTGCTCTCAGTAGATAGATGTCATCCATCACTTAAGGACACTAGCAAAAAACCGAGGGTTGCTGTGAGTGGGAGTGTGTATATATGGGCTGTCCTAACAACTTTGTCAATGTCCTCACCTGAACATGGCAGCATATAACTCATGGTTTAGATCAGGGATCCTCAAACTACGGCCCTCCAGCTGCTGGGGAACTACACATCCCATGAGGCATTGCAAAACTCTTGACATTCACAGACATGACGAGGCATGATGGGAATTGTAGTTCCTGAACATCTGGAGGGCCGTAGTTTGAAGACCCCTGGTTTAGATTAATGGAAGACTTTGTCCTGTACTGTAGGTACAAAAAAAATGCATCACTGCTCACCAAGAAAGCATTCAGAACAGTCAAGTGGTCACTCTTCGTATTTTTGGACAGTTCCTTTCTTCTTGCATCTGCCAATTTTTCCTTACCCTTAAAAAAAAAAAAAAAAGATGAAATGAAAAATAAAAGCTCAATTTCCCTAAAGTCCTATGTTGGTCAGCTGCAAAGGACGTACAACTCGGAGTGTGCAGCAACATTTGAGTAAACAAAAACTCTGACAGGCTTCTCCAACCCATTAAAGTTGAACTTTAGCCAGAAAATTAAGTCCTGATAGATCACTTCAGGCTGGTCCCTTTGGGAGGTACAGCTATGCAAAACATTAAATATGCCTAGGCTGTTTAAAATCCAGTAATACACTGTCTCGCCCTGCTCTGCACATGCTCAGTTGCACTATTTTTGGACATAAATCTGAAGAGGACGATCTGCTGACAACTTAAAGATTTGCTGCTGCTCAGGGGGTCTGGGCAACAGCAAAATGGCAGCCTCCGGCAAAAAGAAACAGGAGCTATGCTGGAAGCAATTTACAGTACACACCAATTTTGATAGAATAATTAATGTGTAATGTATGTTCCTTGCTAAAAAAACAAAAACTAATTATTTTTATCATAAAGTAATGCATCTGGACTAGCAATTTTTCAGAAAATTAGATCCATTTACGGTCTTGGGTTTCTGTTCAAGAATGGGCTCCTGCCAAATTGTAAATGTTGTAAGGGCTAGTTCACACCATAGAAACACAGTCCGGATGCATTGCGGATGCTTTTCTGCATGCACGGTTTTGGTGCATTTTTGGTGCTTTTTATGCGGTCCAGTGCATTTTCCCCTCTTATTTTCTTAACCTAAAAAGTGCTCCAGTGTATTTTTGATGCGTTTTACTGTGTTCCAGTACAGTCCAGTGCAGAAAAAATGCTGCATGTTCTATTTTTTTTTTTTCCTGGAACTGACCGCACTGGTATGAAAATCATATAACCTACTATTCATGCATTTTTGATGCTAAAAAAACCCGCACTGGACTGCATGTGGTGTGAACTGGCCCGAAATGTATTATTAATATGTACAAGAAATGAGATGTACAGGTGGCTACATTGTTATAACTCACAGGGGCTTCTGCATACAGTATTTACATACATTCCTCTGAATTGGTTGTCAAAGGGGGCAAGAACAGTCTTAGAGAGCATATTGTGCATCAGAATATAACTTTTTTTTTTTTTAAATATTCATTCTTTATTTCTTTTCATATCATACAAAATTTTCAATTGTTCATTTAAAAAACCAGAGGAGACTGTTCGTTATAACTATAAACACATAGTTTAAACATTGATATATATTGTCCTATCATAAATCTTAACTTATTATCAGGAGGTGAGTAATCTCTTAGTTAAGGGGGGGAACACCCACTCTTTCTCATTAACTTTAATACCATATAATACCCCAAAAAATGCAGCCTCTTCAATAATGCAATACAAATTTGTACCCCTGTACTCTGCTGTGTTCAAGTTGGACACTTTCAAAATTCTGGAATGGCTGAATTCCCTGCCGTTGCGATTACTTCTACCAGCTCCTACCGCAAAACTGTACACAATGGCTTGATAAATATAACGATTTTGCCGTCAGGTGTATCATCTTAACACTGTGCTACTCACCAGAGAGGCAAGTATTTACAAAATGTATATTGCAGGGACCATCATTTTGGATATTCTTTTAGAAATTATATACCGGTAGTTTCTTTTAATTGTTCTGAACCATAAGTTTAATAGCAGCTTGTAAAGGAACTGCATGTTTTTGTAGAGGAACAGGGACTGAAGAATGTAAAGAAAATTCCCCAGCAACCCGTTATTGAAAACACTATTACCATAACAAAATAAAAAGATTGGTAGCCCCCAGAGGATCCTATACACATAGCACTTGTTCATATTTTATTTTGTATAGGAGTTGCCGAACTGTGTTGTTGGCAGTAGCGTATCCAGGCTATGGCAGCCATGGCAAGTACAATGGGCGCGATGGGAGGGAGGGTGCAAAAAAAACTAATGAAAAGAAATTCCCACCCGTTCTGCGGCCGCCTCCTATAGCCCCGTTGCTGACGGCGGCATGGAAATCAACTTTGAAAGTACTGTTACCTTGGCTGGCATGTAGGAGAGTGACAGGCGCGGGCTGCGGGCACCCCCATGCTTTCCTCTGAATGGGATCGCCCAGACCGTCATTCTGCTAACTTGCGAAGGCTGCGCCCCAAGCTCCGCCCCAAGCTCCGCCTACCCTCTGCGCGGCGCTTTACTTATGTTTTTGCGGCGCTATTCAGCCACTAGCAGGGCGCCCTTAAAGATGCGGCTCGCAGGACTTTAAGCATCCTGCCAGCACACCACTAGCGGCCCAAAAATGATTGAAACCGCAGCGGTGCATTGCTGTCGGTTCGGCGGCGCTGCCCATTGATTTCAATGGGCAGGGGCACTTTCGAATCAGTGTGTACACTGTTCCTACGCCTCAAAGATGCAGCTAGCAGGACTTTTTTTAATGTCCTGCCAACGCACCGCTCCAGTGTGAAAGCCCTCGGGTTTTCACATTGGAGTGCTCTATTTTGTAGCACTGTAGCACCTGCAAAGCGCCCTGAAAGAGCGGCTCCATTCACTCCTGTGTGAAGTAAGCCAGAGGGCTTTAACACTGGAGCAGTGCGTTGGCAGGACATAAAAAAATGTCCTGCAAGCAGCATCTTTGAGGCGCTGTAGGAGTGGCACCTAAAGCGCCCCTTCCCATTGAAATCAAAGTGGTGCTTCGCAGGCGTTTTTTTAACCCTTTCTCGGCCGCTAGCGGGGGTTAAAAAAGCGCCCCGCTAGCAGCTGAACAGCGCCGCAAAAAAGCCTGTTAAAAATAGCAGCACTTTACCAGCAACGCCCCCACCCCCCCAGTGTGAAAGAGGCCTTAAAGTCATCATCATGTGCCATTGTGCGTGTCTGCTAAGCAGACAGGGCCCGCTGGTGATCCTACTTCCTCTCTCCCTCTGTACAGTGTCAGAGGCGCTGGAGCATCAGTGGCGGAGGACTGTATCCATTATGAGGAAACATCCCCTGCATCGCAGCGTGTCCCCGATTATCACAGTGCCACTGCCAGTGAGTGTGACCTGTCTGTGTTCCACTGCGCACAGTCACCGTCTGATTTTTCGTTCCACTCTGCCTTTTTGCCCAGTGCTGTGCTCGTACACCACATGATCCGCCCCATGGAGGCCACTCTCTGCCTCCTGCTAAGTGCCCATACACCACACGATTCCTCCGTATTTATGGGTGCCGGTGTGGCCGCACTTATGGGTGCCGGTGTGGCCGCACTTATGGGTGCCGGTGTGGCCGCACTTATGGGTGCCAGTGTGGCCGCACTTATGGGTGCCAGTGTGGCCGCACTTATGGGTGCCGGTGTGGCCGCACTTATGGGTGCCGGTGTGGCCGCACTTATGGGTGCCGGTGTGGCCGCACTTATGGGTGCCGGTGTGGCCGCACTTATGGGTGCCGGTGTGGCCGCACTTATGGGTGCCGGTGTGGCCGCACTTATGGGTGCCGGTGTGGCCGCACTTATGGGTGCCGGTGTGGCCGCACTTATGGGTGCCGGTGTGGCCGCATTTATGGGTGCTGGTGAGGCCGCATTTATGGGTGAGGATAATTTTTTTTAAAGCCCATAAACTGAACTTTATGTTAGCCTATGTGCTCATGCTTTGGAGTTTATTGGCTTTTTACTGAAGCCTGAAATTTGCGTTCAAAGTGCATTTTTTGGCGGGGAAAAAAGTTAAAAAATACACAACGCTCATAAACTCTCAAAAACACGGGCACCAGCGTTTTTAGCGTTTTTTTATCCATTGAAAAAAAAAAAAGCTACACTGAAAAACGCTGATTAAATCTATTGCAAAAACGCTAAAAAACTTTGAAAGGCTCCCTGCAAAGCTACTGCTGTTTTTTTATAGCTTCAGTGTGCATGGAGCCTAAAGCGTTTGACTTGTAGATTTGTCAGCTATTTTTTTTTGTTAAGGTTATCTGAAAGATAGGTTTCAAATGTTTTGACAGGGGCGCAGTTTCAGTGCTTGCCATAGGCGCCATTTTCACTAGATACGCCTCTGGTTGTTGGATTGCTAGACTTGCCAGCCTAGCCATTAGAGAACACTGAGCAATGTAGACGGGTTTTGGAATGACAGTTCAGGAAATGGGACATAAGCAGTGCACACAGAGCCCATGCCATGCCCTCCTTCTATGATGTCAGACAAAACATTGTTCTGCTGTGCAGTGCCGTCTCCTCATTTCTCCTCCAGTTTACAATTCACTGGAATGCAGACAATATAAACTGCCAACTTATGTTGTGAGCAGCTGGAAAAAAGAGCTTTCGTTCCCAAAAACACAAGTTGGCATATGCCTTCACAAGGGTGAAGTATGCCATCTACATTCGATGATGAACCTTGCCTAAAGCATAGTTCCAAATTTTCCACATCAAAGGAGTTACAGATTCAGAGATGTCTCTCAGAAGCTGGGCTTCAACAGCCATGCTTTTAAAATATAAGCACGAGGGTAAATAAGACCTGGACATAGAAGATCCGGATGATCTGGTTGAAACCACGGAGCATTCATCAAGAGTCCTGATGAACTGATCCCACAAAGCTACAAGAACATCTACAGCTTTTGCTACAGGATGCCTGTACCTGAAGAGAAACCTGTTCAATTTGCTTTTAAACCTGAAGGCCCACATCAGTCCCAAACACCTCCAGGTGTAGAGTCCACTCCCCTGGGTCCAGACTAGGGTTGCCACCTCATCCCTTTAAACCCGAACACATATGAATTACACAGGTTCTGAGGCCAATTTAATGCAGGTAAAGCACCAAGTGAGTTTTAATTACCACCTTAATTAGCCACAGAACCTGTGTAATTAATATGTGTTCAGTTTTAAAGGGATGAGGTGGCAACTCTAGTCCAGACATTGATGGCTGAGGAAGTCTGCCTGCCATGGTCCATGCCTGGGATGGCAAATAAGACTGGAAAGTGAAGTTCTACCCAAGACAGTCTGCATTCTACCTCTCTTGCTGAGGCAAGATTTCTGATACCATAGGTAATGTATGCCACTTCTGAGGCATTGTCTGATAATCTGGTTTGAATGACCCTCTAGCAGGATCGTCTAAAACTGAGGAGACAGCCAAATTGCTAGAAACAGAAAGATGCTGATCAGGCAAGGACTCCAAACCTCCTGTAGGCAGCAGTATAACCTGAAGGTGAAAGACTTTCTCTGCCCTTCAATGGACAAGAAGTGTTAAGCAGTGAGGGGGTTAACATAAGCTATACTGCTGCAATCAGAAACCACTGAATATAATCAATCCCATTAAAGTAAAATTATCCCAGACATCGCAGCATCTCATATAAACATTGCAAAAGGGAGCACTTTGTAAAAGTGAAAGTTTCAAAGGGATAATATCTGTACAGGTGGCACAACCGGGAGACTGGATCACCATAGCTTGATGCAGAAAAAGGGATTTTTAAATACAGCTTACCTGTAAAATCCTTTTCTTGGAGTACATCACGGGACACAGAGCGGCATATTCATTACTATGTGGGTTATATGGAGTACCTTCAGGTGTGGACACTGGCAATCTCAAACAGGAAGTCCCCTCCCTATATAACCCCCTCCCCTAGAGGGAGTCCCTCAGTTTTGTAGCAAGCAGTATGCCTCCCAAAATGGTCACCCAAAAGAGGGGTGGGAGCTCTGTGTCCCGTGATGTACTCCAAGAAAAGGATTTTACAGGTAAGCTGTATTTAAAAATCCCTTTTTCTTTCTCGTACATCACGGGACACAGAGCGGCATATTCATTACTATGTGGGATGTCCGAAAGCAATGCTTTAATGAGGGGAGGGAGACATCTTCCAAAGAAGGATTCAATTTAGAGATAAACTCAAATCATAATAATAATTCTAACTTAGTCAAGAAAAAACTTTTTTTTTTTTTTTTATAACCAAGGGTGTTTCTGATCCCGAGGATTTCAAACTGCAGCCTGTAGTACTGCCTGACCAAAGGCAGTATCCGCATTTCTTCTCACGTCTAGTTGATAAAACCTTGTAAACGTGTGGACTGATGACCACGTTGCCGCCTTGCATATCTGAGCCATAGAGATCTGATGGTGTGCTGCCCAAGAGGCGCCCATGGCCCTGGTAGAATGGGCCTTTACCGACAACGGAGGAGGCAACCTCTTCAACCCGTAGGCTTGAATGATTAATTGTCTAATCCATCTCGAGATGGTGGATTTTGCAGCTGCCTGCCCCTTCTTGGGGCCATCTGGTAGAACGAATAACACATCTGTTTTCCGGATCTTTTCTGTAGCTTTAAGATAGGCCTTCATGGCCCGGACAATATCCAAGGTATGCAGCAACCCTTCCTTTCTAGATGTAGGTTTTGGAAAGAAGGATGGAAGTACCAAATCCTGGTTTAAGTGAAATTTGGATATAACCTTTGGTAGAAAGGAAGGATGGGGCCGGAGAACTGCCCTGTCCTTATGCAGAACGAGATATGGTTCCTTACACGATAAGGCTGCTAATTCTGACACTCTCCTGGCCGAAACTATGGCGACCAAGAAAACCAACTTTCTTGTCAGTAAGAGTAAAGGAATCTCAGCCAACGGCTCAAAAGGCTGTTTCTGTAGAGTGGACAGGACAAGATTTAAGTCCCATGGACAAATTGGTGACTTGACAGGAGGATTAATACGCAAGACCCCCTGTAAGAAGGTCTTTACCAGCGAGTGGGTGGCCAGCGGCCTCTGAAACCACACTGACAGAGCTGAGATCTGTCCCTTGATTGTGCTTAGTGCCAGGCCTTTATCCACTCCTAGCTGGAGAAAACTTAACACCCTATCAATAGTATATTTGCGGGAATTCCATCTTTTGGATTCACACCAGCCTACGTAGTTCCTCCACACCCTGTAATAAATCACCCTGGAGACCGGCTTTCTAGCCCTAATCAGGGTAGGAATTACCTGCCTAGACAGGCCTCTATCCCTGAGAATCAGGGATTCAGCCTCCAGGCCGTCAAATTTAGACGCTGTAATGTAGGGTGGAGGATCGGGCCTTGTGAGAGTAGGTCTGGTTGTAGAGGAAGAGTCCAAGGGTCTCCCACTGCCATCTTCAGGACTAGTGAGTACCAAGTCCTCCGGGGCCAAGCCGGAGCTACTAGAATGACTGGCTTGTTCTCCACTCTGATCTTGCGCAACAGGCGCGGGAGTAACTGTAGTGGAGGGAATGCATATAGAAGTCTGAATTGATGCCAAGGGCAAACCAACGCATCGGTTCCGCAGGCCATAGGATCCCTCGCTCGCGACACGAACCTGTCTAGTTTCTTGTTGAACCTGGATGCCATTATATCTACGTCCGGCATTCCCCACCTCTGGCAGATTGTCTGAAAGACCTGGGGATGCAGAGACCATTCCCCTGGCAACAGACTCTGGCGACTTAAGAAGTCTGCCTGCAGGTTGTCCACTCCGGGAATGAATATCGCTGAAATGCAGGGTACATGAACCTCTGCCCATTGAAAAATCAAGTTCACCTCCCTCTGAGCGGCCTGGCTCCTGGTTCCCCCTTGGTGGTTTATGTATGCCACCGCCGTGGCATTGTCTGACTGGATTCTCACCGGGAACCCCTTTAATCTGGAGGTCCAAGCCAGAAGGGCTAGGCGGGCAGCTCTGATTTCCAAGATATTGATGGGGAGCTGCCTCTCTGCTTTCACCCAAGTTCCCTGGCGGGAGAACCCCTCGAAGACCGCCCCCCAGCCTGCCAGGCTGGCGTCTGTGGTAACTACCTTCCAGACAACAGGGCTGAAGGATTTTCCCTTTAGAAGATTCTGAGGGTTCAACCACCAGGCCAGGCTTTGTCGGACCCTTGATGATAGCGTCAAAGGGGACTCTAAGGCATGTGCCCTCTTGCCCCAGGCTGCTAGAATGGCTGCCTGTAGGACGCGAGTGTGGATCTGAGCGTATGGTACTGCCTCGAATGTGGCCACTAGCTTGCCTAGTAATCGCATACACAGGCGAATAGTTGGTTTTTTCTTGTTTAGAACCAACTGAACCAACCCCTTGATAGCTTCGATCTTTACAAGGGGCAGGAACACCTTTTGATGTTCTGTGTCTAACCTCATGCCGAGGTATTCCAACTGCTTTGTAGGCTGGAACGCTGACTTTCCCCGGTTCAGGACCCAGCCGAATTCTTCGAGGTACCGAACCGTGAGGTTTACTGCCTTTTGCAGACCCGGCCGTGAGTGATCTATGATTAAAAGGTCGTCCAAGTATGCTAGGACTGTGACCCCTTGGATCCTTAAATTGGCCAGAATTGGGGCTAGGATCTTCGTGAATACCCGGGGGGCCGTGGCCAGCCCGAAGGGGAGCGCCCTGAATTGGAAGTGTCGCTGCCCCACCGCGAAGCGTAAAAACCTTTGATGCGACTGAAAGATTGGTACATGAAGGTAAGCATCCTTTATGTCTATGGAGGCCAGAAAATCGTCCTTCTGAAGCGCGGCGGCTGCTGACCGGATGGATTCCATCCGGAAGGAACGAACCCTTAGGTAACCGTTTAACCTCTTTAGGTCCAAGATTGGCCTGACATCGCCGTTGGGCTTTGGTATGACAAAGATTGGAATAGAAACCTAGGCCTTGCTCTTGGGCTGGCACTTCTATAATTACGTCCTGGCCAAGCAGGTGATCCAAAGCTGCCAGCATTGAGGCCTTCCTTGCTGGATCCCTTGGTAGCCTTGATTCTTGAAAATGAGGCGGAGGATACCTTAGAAACTCCAGTCTGTAACCTGTGGTTACAGATGCCCGGACCCATCTGTCGGGGATCTTGGCTTCCCAAACCTCTGAGAAGAAACGAAGCCTTCCCCCCACCCGCAAGAGTGGGGGCGCCCCTTCATAAGGCAGACTTAGGGGCTGTCTTTGACGGCTTGCGATACCACGGCCTCTTACCCCCAGGGGTCTGTCCCTGCGATCTACTGTTAACGTTGGATCGTGCAGGCGGCCGTCGATACTGCCTGGAATTTGAGGGCCCCGAGACAGGAAAGAGCTGCCTTTTAAATGTAGGAGCCCGGAATGTCTTTTTGACCGGTAAAAGGGTACTCTTGCCATTTGAAATAGTCTGAATATATTTATCCAGATCCTCTCCGAAGAGTCGTCCTCCATGGAAGGGAAACCCTGCCAGAAGCTTTTTGCATGGGGGCTCCGCCGCCCAGTTCTTCAACCATAAGAGCCTTCTCATGTGCACCAAACATAGTGATAAACGAGAGGCCTGCTGGATGGAATCTTTTATAGCATCTACCGCAAAACACAGAGCTCTGGGAATGTCAGAAAACTTTTCTGCTTGTTGGGTAGGCATGTCCCTTAACATTTCCTTTGTCTGGTCTTTTAATGCCTGACAAACTCCAATTGCAGCCACCGCTGGCTGCACCACTGCTCCTGCCGTAGCAAAGGATGCTTTTAAAAGTGTTTCTAATCTTTTATCAACTGGATCTTTAAACATATGTATGTTTTCCACCGGGCAAGTTAGTGATTTATTCACACATGAGATGGCTGCATCCACTACTGGGAGCCTCCACCTCTTGGAGAACTTTTCCTCCATGGGGTAAATGACCGCAAATCTTTTCGGTGGCAGAAAAATCCTGTCCGGCCGTACCCAATCCCGAAAGATCAATTCCTCCAAGAGAGGATGGACCGGAAAAACTGCGTTGTTTAACGGAGCTTTCAAAGAGCCCAGAGAGGATACCGGAGGAACCTGAGACTCTGGCAATGGTAAACTAAATGCCGAGCGGACCATGTCCGTCAAAGACTGTACCCACAGTCTTTCTGTCTGGGAGTCTGAAAATGGTTCCTCAGAGGCAGATCCCTCAATCCCTGAACCCTCTTGGTTCAGGTCTAGTTGATCCTCCTGTGATTCCAATTCCTCTGGAGAGAGAATCTCAGCATCTGAGGATACACCTCCTGGTGATGGGGATCTAACCCGTTTTTTACCAGGAATAGCTCTAGCGATCAATGTTGCTATTCTCTCTTCTAGCCCCCCTAGGGATACGGCTAGCATCTCCTCTGTGATAAACACAGGGCTGGGCTGATCTGGGCCAGCCTCCGCACCAGATCCCCCTAATGGCTTATCCAAGGCGCTTCTTATGTTAATAAGTTGCGGGGAAAGTATCGGCATATCAGAATCAGAAAGGGAACCCTTTTGTTTTTTGGTCTTTTTTGTACCCTTTGACCCCGAACCCTTGGAAGCCATAATACAAAATCGAGGGACTCCGCCCACACAACAGACTGTAGTGGGCAGGAGTACAAAATCAGAGTTTAGGGGACAATAGATTACTAATGCCCAAAAACTGATGGGATCCCGTATGTTCTCTTTTTTTTTTTTTTTTTTTAAATATATTATATATTTACTTTTGACAACATACCGTGACCCCAAACTAAGTTTGCCAGCCTCCAAACCTGCTGCAAAAAAGGGGGATTTCTTGGCTTAACAAAAAAGGTATTTGGAACAAAGTCCAGATGTACTACCCCTCTTCCGCCACCGGGAGTCACTGTTCTGCCGCTCTGCGTCCTCTCCTGTGAAAAACAGCCTCAGACTGAGCACTGACCATGCCTGCTGTCTATAACAGCACAAAGGCGCGCCCCTGTATGACGCCGCAGGCACGCCCCCCCCCGCCCTCCTGTCTGAACGGCGCGAAAAATGTCAATAAGACGTGCGCGCGCGCGCGCGTATGCCGGAAACAGGAGGAACATGGAGGAGCCGCGCTGCTGGAGATCCAGGAACGCAGAAACAGGCGGCAGATTCAAACTCCCGGCCAGGTAGGACTCTCCAAAGGCCCCTAGGGATCCTTACTAGCCCTAGGAAGAAACAGCAGGTTTAGCTAGCACACATATTTAGACAGGGGGACCTAGTGATGGGGGAGAAAAGGTGTCATCCTGTCTCTCTTTAGACATAGTGAACAAGGTTGCCCATGCAGAGCATACTTAGGCTATCCCCCCTTTTAGGTTACCCCGGAGAGCCTGCTGTCGAACCAAGTCCCGCAGGCTCCCCCTTACCTGCTCCATGCTGCAGGATGTTTGTCCAGCAAACTGATCCAATCTTCTCCCATCTCCGTGGGTAGCGTAGTAGACCTTCAGGCCCTGGGGTCCTATGAAGGTACCCACTGTCCTGGACCTATATAGCACCCTGGCAAACAGGAACTTATGGTTTTTTCAAACTCCAAGTCCTGGGCCCAGGGTCCAGCCCTCCAAAGAGGAGCATTATAGGCAAAACCCCACGGCTTGGGGCCCGGGTACTGTCCACTTTGGCACTGAGGCTCCTTGGACAGATCCGGTTAGCCCGCCCTTAATCCCAAGGATGTGGAGCAAAGCTATTCCGTGACCAACACCTAAGACACTGGCGAAAAAACTGAGGGACTCCCTCTAGGGGAGGGGGTTATATAGGGAGGGGACTTCCTGTTTGAGATTGCCAGTGTCCACACCTGAAGGTACTCCATATAACCCACATAGTAATGAATATGCCGCTCTGTGTCCCGTGATGTACGAGAAAGAAATCTATAAGGCCACAGAGACACCAGAGCAAAGCGATTTTATAGGTGTATTTTTTTCACAATATTCCTATGTGAATACAAGCATTGTACATGTGTTCTAAAGCATCAGGTGTCTTGTTTTAGCTAATGGAAAGCAATAGAGACTAGTTATTACCAGCTAAAAAGTGTGCAAAACTGGTGTGTGCATTTTCAGGGGGTTCCATTCAAGTATACAACAAATTATGTCTCAAAAGCTTCTGGAACATCGAGCCACAGGCATGTGAGCACTCAAATATGAACAGTCACCATTGACTACACAAGCTGCACATGCCCATGTGTCAACGGGGCCTTTTTCCTAAAGCGACTCCTTGCTTGACCCACAGTGGCAGATTGGGCAGTTACTCAAGATAGAAAGTGAGGAAGGGAAGGAGAGTTAACCATGCTCAACTTGCTACATCCCCAGTGACACTAAGAAAAACAAATTACTAAGAGTGAATGACATAATGGTAAATAAACTTGTAAAGCTGTGTTCATATTTTCAGGGTGAGGGTGTTAATGACGCATACCAGCCATTGCCTAAAGTGAAAGACAAGGCTGTGAACCTGCAGATGCTACACTCGCCATGCTCTCAGAAAATCCTCCCATGACAATCTTTGGGTGACAGTTTAACCACTTGATGTCCGCACTATAGCCAAATGACGGCTACAGCGCAGACCTGAAATGCCAAGAGGCCGTCAGTAGATGTCTTCCCCTTTGCACTCACCCCCTGCAGGGCGCGCGCTGTGATCACAGAGTCACTGAGACTCGGGTGATTACAGATCCGAGTAAGGGATATCGGTCCCCAATGGAAGAGGCACATCCGCCTCATCAGTGCCCACCATTTTTTTTTTTCAGTCTTTTAAAAAAAAAATTAAATTAAATCCGCAGAGGTGATCAAACACCAACAAAAGAAAGCTCTATTTATGGGGGAAAAAAATCATTTGGGTAGTGTTGTATGACCGTGCAATTGTCATTCAAAGAGTGAGAGTGCTGAAAATTAGTCAGGGCAGGAGGGGGGGTTAAAGTGCCCAGTAAGCAAGTGGCTAATAAATAAAAAGGCCCAATGGACTAGGCAAACTGTGTAAATAACTGAAAAGTCGGAAATAAATAGATAATTGCTGGATAAACTATGCAATAAAGGAGGTGGCAATACATTTCAAGTGATCCACCTTCTAGTGGCCGAAGGATAATCCTATGAAATTCTCTTTTTTTTTAAACAATCTGAGGCCTAAAACCATATGAAGATAGCAGACAACCTTCATCACTGACAGAATGTATTTTTTTGCATAAATATATTTTTCTTTAACCACTTCTCACCCAGCCACTGTACATAAAACGGCCGGGTGGTCCTTTCCTCATTCCGAGAGGACATTCAGGAACGGACTCAGAACGAATGCCGCAGTGCGGCTCCATCCTGTGATTGTTACACCAAGCACCCCTGTCCCCATAAAACATCAGTCATAAAAGCAAAATACATCTGTCAGTCCCCATCATCGCCGGTGGCCGAACAACATCTGCCATTGCTACCATAGCTTGTGAACTCTAACTTTCACACAGACCAATAACCAAAGCAATGTAGCAGCATAATATTTGGTCCAAAGTCTGAAGAGAAATTACTTATTTGCAAAAAAATAATTTTTTTATTTTCCATTTGTAGTGTAAAAAATGAAAACCTCAGTGGTTATCAAATACCAAAAAAATAAATCTGTGTGAAAAACATAATAAAAGATGGAGTTAGGCTTACGGGTAACTCTGTTTCTAGGAGTCTTCCAGGACAGCCTCTGAGACCTTGGGCTCCTCCCTCCGGGACAGGAAACACACACCCCCAATCTTTAAAGTCCTGCCTTCAGGCCTCCTTCTCCAGTTATTTGAGAACACCGGAAGACCCTGAAAGACATAAAAAATACTCTGACATCGTTAGTTCCACAGTCCCCGTACCTGTATCAATACCGGGTGGGAAAAACAAAGAAAAAAATTCCGGCTGTCCTGGAAGACTCCTAGAAACAGAGTTACCGGTAAGCCTAACTCCATCTTTCTCAAGTCGTCTTCCAGGACAGCCTCTGAGATGATAAGCAAGAAACACTTACCCCCTTTTTTTTTTTTTTTTTTTTTTTTTTTTTTAGGGTTGGGTTACTGCCTGGAGAACTGTCCTTCCAAAGGTTTGTTCTCTGCGAGAGAGCAGGTCCAAGTGATAATGCTTCGCAAACTTGGAAAATGAAGACCATGTTGCCGCCTTACAGATTTCCTCCGGGGAGGCTCCGACCTTCTCTGCCCAGGATGTTGCCACTGCGCGTGTAGAGTGTGCTTTTACCACAGGTGGTTGTTTGCCCTCCAATTGGTATGCTTGGCAAATAGCCATCCTCAGCCATCTTGCAATAGATGATTTCGATGCCTTGTGACCTGTACGGACACCCGCAAAATTAACAAAAAGTGAATCGGAGCACCTAAACTCTTTGGTGGCCCCTAAATAAATCAGAAGACTTCTCCTAACGTCTAAAGAAAAAGACCCCCCTTCATCACCCTCTGAAGGGGACTGAAAGGTCGGAAGGACAATGTCCTGCGCCCTATGAAACAAAGAAGATACCTTCGGTAGAAAGCTAGGATCAGTTTTCAGGATAACTCTATCCTCCAAAACTAACAAAAAAGGTTCCCTAATGGATAGGGCTTGTAAATCACTGACTCTCCTGGCCGAAGTGATCGCTATCAAAAAAACAGTTTTTAGAACTATATCTTTCAAGGAAGATTGCTCCAGGGGTTCAAAGGGTTGTTTTCTCAGGGCCCTTAGAACCAGAGACAAGTCCCAAGAGGGACAGGCTTTAACTTTAACGGGTTTGGACCTAGCCAGGGCCTTAAAAAAGTTTCTGATAAACCGATTTTGCTGGAGCGGGGTCTCCAGAAACAAGGTTAAGGCGGATGTCTGAACCTTGAGGGTGCTGACTGACAGTCCTAAGTCTACCCCTGCCTGCAGAAACTCCAGTATCACTGGTATGTCTGCCTGGTCCTGATTCTGTTCTGCTAGCCAGGAGCTGAACCCTTTTCCAGACCTTAGCGTAAATGGCCCGTGTTACCGGCTTGCGACATTTCAGCAAGGTTTCTATTACCTTATCTGAGAATCCGTGCGCTCTGAGCAGCAGTTCCTCAGATACCACGCTGTGAGATTTAAGCTCTCTACCTGTGGGTGCCGGACTGGTCCCAAGGAAATCAAGTCCTCCCTGTTCGGAAGGACCCACGGTGGGTATACGGCTAGTTTCCTCAGGTTGGTAAACCACGGTCTCTTTGGCCAATATGGTGCTATCATAATCAAATCTGTGGGTTCCGAGAGAAATTTCTGAAGAACCCTGGGTATTAGCCTGATCGGGGGAAAGGCATATGCCAGACTGAACTGCCAAGGATGGGAAAAGGCGTCTATCCCCAGGGCCTGATCCTGAGGGTGGACGGAGAAGAACGCTGTTGTCTTCCTGTTCTTCCTCGAAGCAAAAAGATCCACTTCCGGTAATCCCCACTGTGCCGAGATCTTCCTGAATACCTCCCCATTGAGTGACCACTCGTCCTGGCTCACCACTTGCCGGCTGAGAAAGTCGGCTAGGGTGTTTAGGGCTCCCTTTAGGTGGACTGCGAACACTGAGGCTAGGTTTCTTTCGGCCCATGCGAACAGATTGTCTGATATGGCCTAAAGAGGCGGACTCTTTGTACCTCCCTGCTTGTTTATATAAGCAACAGTTGTCGCGTTGTCCGACCTTATTTGGAGATGGCGACCTAATACCCGTAGGTGAAAGGCTTCTAGGGCCCTTAGAACCGCCCGGAGCTCCCTCTGGTTGGAAGACTGACGGGCTTCCACTATGGACCAGGACCCCTGGGGCAACTCCCCTTCTAAGTGGGCCCCCCAACCTGATACGCTGGCGTCCGTAGTTATAATCAAGGTAGCAGGTACTATCCAAGGCAGACCTTTTTCCAGGCTCGCCTGACACCGCCACCACCATAGCGTTCTTTTCACGCTGACTGGGATGGACAAGGGCAGATCCAGACTTTCCCTTGCCCCGTCCCAGTGCCTCAGCATATGGTTCTGTAACCGCCGCTGATGGTGCCTTGCCCATGGGACTGCCGGGAAGCAGCTCGACATAAGCCCGAGAACCCTCATGACTTCCCTGACCCGCACTGTCAGATTGGTCTGAAGTCGGGCCACTGCTTGCTGTACTTTTAGGATCTTCTCCCCAGGAAGGAAAATCGTTCTCTCTACGGAGGAGATCCTGTACCCCGGATACACCACTTCCTGAGAGGGGGATAACTGGGATTTTTCCCGATTGATTAGCCAACCCAGGGACTGAAGGAAGGCCTGAGCCTCCTGGAGGTCCTCCCCTAGCTGTTGCTTGGTGGGAGCGATGAACAGGAGGTCGTCCAGATAGGGTATCACCAGAACGCCCCTTATTCTCAGTGGGGCCAAAGCCTCCGCCAAGACCTTGGTAAATACTCTGGGGGAGGAAGACAGTCCAAACGGAAGGGCCCTGAATTGAAAATGTGTCATCGATGGACCCCTTTTTACCGCCAGTCTCAGGAATCTTTGAAACTGAGCATGTATCCGTATGTGCAGATACGCATCTCTGAGATCCATCGTTGCCATAAAGCAACCCTGGAACAGAAAGTTGGTCACCGAATAGATGGATTCCATCCTGAAACGTTTGTACTTTACGTACCTGTTTAGGGGACGAAGGTTTAGGATAAGCCGGAATTTTCCCGAGGGTTTTCTCACAACGAAAACATGTGAGTACACCCCTAAGCCTTCCTCTTCCTTGGGCACTGGTGTTAAGACCCTCTGGTCCAACAGTTCCCCTAAAAGCAATCCCAGAGCTTCCGCCTTCTCCCGGTCTCTGGGAAGCTGGGTAACCAAAAACATTGACGGGGGAAGAGTAGTGAACTCGAGCCTGTAACCGTTCTCCACTATGTCTAACACAAACGGACTTTTTGTGGCTTCTTTCCACTGTGGTAGGAAGCCCCCCAGTCTTCCTCCCACAGGGATCAAGATGTCACTGGGTCTTAGAGGGGGGCTGAGGAGGATTGAATAAAATTCCTCCTCTACCCCGTCCCTTATGGCCTGCCCAGTGCTTCTTGGGACGAATGTCTTTTTCGTTTTGCTGCCTGAAGCCCCGAAAAAAAACGCTTTGTTTCGGGCTTCTTTTTCTTTTCTGGAAAGGACTTCTTCCTGTCCTGGGATCTTTCCAACGCCTCCTGGAGGCCAGAACCAAAAAGATGATCACCCGAAAAAGGGAGTCCACATAGCCTGAGCTTAGAGGCGGCGTCTCCCGACCAAGTCTTAAGCCATACCGCCCTTCTGGCCGCATTGACCAATGCCGCTGACCTAGCTGCTAGCCTGACAGACTCAGAAGAGGCATCGCCCAAAAAACCCACGGCCTTGAAAAGAAGTGGAAAGGATCTCAGGATCTGCTGCCTAGAGGTACCGGCAGAAATATGAGACTGAAGTTGAGTTAGCCAGCATTCGAGGTTTCTAGCCACACAAGTGGCTGCTAAGGCTGGCTTTAAACTTATGGAGGCAGTGTCCCATGCTCTCTTAGGTAACACATCTCCTCTCTTATCCATGGGATCTCTTAATGACACCATGTCGTCAAATGCTAAGTCTGTCTTTTTGGACAGTCTAGCTAAAGGAGCATCCAACCTTGGAACTTTATTCCAAGGATGCTCCTCACTAGTCTCAAAAGGAAACCTCCTTTTAAGACTACCTGAAAAAAATGGCCGCTTTTCTGGTTGTTCCCACTCCAGCAAGATAGTATCTATCAAAGACTTGTGTACGGGGAATACCCTGGCCTTCTGCACACCACCCTGATACATCTGATCGTGTTTAGAAAGCACTACTGGTTCCTCCCTGATTTCCAGTGTGTCATAGATGGCTTTTAACACATCACCCACGTCCTCCAAGGACAACTTATATCTAGCCCCCCTGGAGGATTCTTCCATGTCAGAGCCGGATTCTGAGTCCAACTGAGAAGGGGACCCTGAGCCAGGAAAGCTACGATCTTCCCTATCCCGTACTGCCTCCGTCTCTACGGCTTCTGACAGTGAGGGAGCACTATCTGCCCTGGTAAGGGGAGGGGTCCCTGGAGCCTATCCATCATTCCCCTAAAGGACTGGAAAGTAGAAGACAGCTCGGTCTTAACCGTAGAAAAAAGTTTTTGACATTCTGACATGGGATCATCTTTTACAAGATTACTGACACACTCAGGACATAATGTTTTTTTCCAATTTAAACTCAATTTTGTCCCGCACACGGCACACTTCCACTTCCTCCTGGGTTTTAACCTAACAGAAAAAACAAGGACCAAAAAAAACAGACATTTAATAGTAAGACCCACTGACCACCCACACACACCACTGTGCTGGCTCAGTAGAGGAAGTGCCCCGACCCTCTCCAGAAGCTCTCCACCCCGGGAGGGACATACTGTACCCCACTACAAAAACGGGTAACTAGCCCCCCCTGGTAAGAAAGGCCTGCCCTCGCCCTTTACCTGGGAGGCCCCGGAGCCTGTCGCACTGGCGTCTGAAGCCTGTGTCGCCTCCTCCATGCCGTTGGTTCTGCTAACGGCCTCGCCGAGCTCTGAACCTGGCTCCGGTGTCTGATCTCCCCGCGCTGTGCCGTTTAAACTGAAGACCGGAACTGTCTCCACGGCGCCCTCCGATGACGCCGTTCCGTCGGAAGTGCGTGTCACTTCCTGCCTTTGGAACGCTGGACCGCCCCTCAATGCGGAAGTGCGACCGCTCGTGGCCAGCCAGCGTCTCTCACCGCCGCCACGCCCCGCACGGCTCCCCGCCGAATGAAGGACCCGAATGGCGTCTCTCGCCCCGGAGAAGTCCCCAGGCTAAGGTACCGTGCAGAGGGGAGCTGGGACTGCCGTCAACGGAGGTCCGGCTCCTATGAGCTTGATGGCAGCATCCGGGGAGCAGCAGCCCTCCCTTCCCAATAGGACAGGGGGGTGCTCAGACCAGGGAAAGAAACCGTCTAGGGTGTCATCCAGGCAGCCTCTGTTCCTATGCGTGCTCCTTCCCTTCCGGTGGGAAACACAAAATAACTGGATAAGGAGGCCTGAAGGCAGGACTTTAAAGATTAGGGGTGTGTGTTTCCTGTCCCGGAGGGAGGAGCCCAAGGTCTCAGAGGCTGTCCTGGAAGACGACTTGAGAAAATTTCATTTGGGTAGAGAGTTGTGTGACCGTGCATTCTTATTCAAAGTGTGAGCGCTGAAACCTGAAAATTGGTCTGGGAGGGGGAGTGTCCAGTATTGAAGTGGTTAACCGTGTCCTGCTGCGGGGCATTCACATTAAAGCACATGCATGGGAGCCCCTTAAGCTTTGTCATTTGACTTTTATGAATTTTGTACAAGGCAGGTAAAAGTATCCGCCTGCTCTTAAACCCACTCAACTCAGAAGTCCAAAACTTTTAACGTTATTATGTGAAGTGTTACCAAAAAAAAAGTATGAAGTCTAAGGAATAACTAAACTATTGAATCCCGACAACTTACCAATGGAATAAGAAATGGGTCTTTAAAGCTGAGGCTTGCTGCAATTGTTAAGACAGGATCCAAACAACCAAACAATGCCCCAAAGAGAATCATCTTTCCGATGTGTGGTTCTACTGGTAACCGCGCCAAGTGAAACCCCAGGGGTGTCAATTCTTCACGTTTATCGAGAGCATTCTGGAAAAGAATGGAACATATTGGCATTTCTAACAATTGTCAGACATATGAATGGCATGAAGTTATTTCAACACAAACATTGGTAGCACCATTGTTACATTTATATTCATTTTCAATAAAAGTATGTGATTGGATTGACATTGTAAACAGGCTGTCGGCCTCGGTTTTTATAACTTGTATTCTGTCATTAAACATTTATCCACTAGATGGTGTTATTCTGTATGGAGAAGTACTGGTCTGAGTACTCAGGGATTTTTCATGTTTACTCCTGCTTTACCTGAGCAACCAATCCCAGCAGACTGCGATTAGTATTTAATCTATTGGTGCGTGAAGCTGGACATTCGGCCAGCATGACGTCCTAAGAGCATGTCAAAGCATGTCGAATTGGCTGTTACTGATGACATGGCGCACGCTTTACTGTTGCTTGCAACTTTTCATGCTTCACGAGACAACAGTCTGCTGGATCCATTTCTGTTTCGTATGAATAAAAGCCATGTCAAGGTAGTTTTAAAAAAAGAAGGAAGGTTTAAAAACGGACTTCACCATGTTCATTTTTTTTTTTCTTTATCATTCACTGAACTTGGAGTGGTTGCTGTATATGCTGTGTCTGCCTCTGATGCCAGTATTCCATGTGTTTCCATCTGCACTAATGACCATTAGAAGGTTCGGTACACTACATCTGGTAAGAGGCATATACCGATTATTGTTGTTCGGTGTTGGATCTGAACATTCATTCCCAATGGTGCTTTTTCACACTGAATGGACTTTTCTGTTCCAGTATATTACACTTGTTCCAAGAAAGTCTCTTTTTATTTCATGTTGCATTGTTTTGTTAATATACTGTATGAATACGTATTTACACTACTTTTAGAATTTTGTACACTGCACTTTATATGCATTTTGAACCCTGCTTTTTGTTTATATTATTGTGGCTGCTTATTTGCACAATATTTTTTGACCTAGCACAGTCTTTTTTTTTAGATTACTTGCAAAAACTTGCACCACATCCTCCAGGAAGCCCCTCAAGGTCTTCTGGGATCAAAGCAGCCTTTTATCTGGACCGTTCTCCTTTGAGGATTTGCCTAGGATTCCTGGTCCTTGACACCATTCTATTAAAAGCCAGCAGCTACAAATACTGCAGCTGTTGGCTTTTAATACTAGGGCACTTAACCTTTCCTGGAGTCCAACAACGTCGGCAGCAGAGGACGAGCGATTGTTTGTCCTTTGCTACCCCCACCTCTATCCTCGGAGAGAGGGAATCAGGAAGTAAAGCGCTCCGGCTTCACTGCCCGATTGCCAACGGCGCATGCGCGAGTCACTCCTGACTGGTCCCCGCTGTGTTCTGGGAGCCGAGTGTTTCCCAGAACACAGTTGGTGGGAAGCGACGTACTGCCTGCAGAGAGGACTCCCGGAAGTGGGTGCAAATACCTGCACCCCCTCCCCCCTGAAAGGTGTCAAATGTGACACTGGGGGAGGGGGTTGGGGAGGGTTCCGATGAGCGGAGGATGTCGAATCCTTCAGTGAAAGGAGAGAGGGGAATAAGATCACCCACGTTTCTGTCCCAGGCGTTCCATGCCAGTGAGAACCACTGAGAAAAAAAAGATTGCGTAAACCAAAAAATGGCTGCTAAAAATTCCACACTTAAGTTTCCCCCTGGAAGGTTGGAAATAGCACATAAGGGCAGATATTAAGAGCTGATCTAAACCTTCTGGGAGCCATCGCAGGGCAAGCTTTGCAGGGGGTCCTCCTTATCCGATAGAGGGATCTGAGAGTCCACCCCCATTGTGCCCCCATATCACCCTGTCTGCACAAAGGCCGTGGTCTGCTGGCAGTCTATAGGCCTTCATATCCCATAGGGATCAACCACCTGACAGAGGAGTGTAGGAACATTTAAACACTTGGTAGCGATGTGCCCCAGAACTAAGGCAGATTGTGACGAAATGTGTCGGGAGGAGCAGCGTGCTGACATCTCCGCACTGTTCAACATCCCGGAAGGATGGGAGTTTTGATCGTAGCCAGCCGGCTTTTTGCATCCATGTTTTTACACATAATATTAATGCAAGTGCATTCCTGTTTATCTATTAAACATTTAGCTTGGTTTTACACTATGACAAGCATTTCTCTTTCTGGGTTGTTATGAGCATGGCTTCTGAGGAAAGGTTTTGGGTACGGTGAGCCCTGTGGAAGAATAGGACCATCTTCTCTGCCTGTGTTGGAATGTTTATCTGGTCTAAGTTGCCATCTGCCTGCAAACTAAGGAGATACAGTCCCTGGGCTGGACAATCTATGTGGTGGTGGTGGATACACTTTTGTGCTGTAGTGTGACACAGTACCATCATGAGGAGGACTTTCTACTTGGCATAGAAAGACATTGCACCACCCGTGCAAAGTAATATTCAGAGGAGGACTTTCTACTTGCATTCTTTGCTTGCACGGGTGGTGCGATGTCTTTCTATGCTAATCGCTAAGGACATAGCATTCCAAACTTTTTCACCATTTCCTTTGGACTGATTTAAATCACATTTATGATTTTGGATTGTTTCAGACATCGTATTTGTGTTATGAACTTCCTCTTTAAGTGTAGGTGGCATCCAGCTCCCACTTCCTCCCGGGGCACGACGGAAGGAAGTTCACCCCTCTCTCAGGAATCTGGAACTTGTCACAGGTCCCAGATGATTGCCCCACCAGTCACGATGCGTAGTTCACAGCCGGACGCCCACAGTGAAAATGCCGGCGCTGCAGAGAGGAGGGGGAAACGAGCGGAGCAAGTGTCCGATTAATAAAAAAAGTCAGCAGCTACACTTTTTGGAGCTGTTGACTTTTATATGGGTGGAACTCCGCTTTAACTCTAGAAACAACCCAAATGCACAAGGACACTAGGGGAAAAAACTGCCACAAGCTTCAAAGTCCAGAGGAATTCACCAGTCCAGTAGCAGGGCCACAAGGCTCAATCTTCATCACAGTGAGCATGCCCTGCAGGGCTTTTGAGAACTCAACTCACCTCCAGGGGTATCACCTCCCTGGACTTTAATACCCTGCCATCAAGTTCATCTAGTACGTTGTGCCAAGTAGATTGTTGCCCAGAGTGTCTAGTGCCATTTGGCAGCATTACAGGCAGGGTCCGGATACAGTCTTACATGGCTTGTTGGTCGTAGGGGGCGCTTCAGACAACAGCCAACCATCTCTGTTCTATTAGGGGTATAAAATAACAGGCCAAACCCTCTTAAATGCATTTTTGATTGATTTTTGAGCTTAGTTAGGCGCCAAATACCCACTGGGGAGTGAGCGTCTAAGCGCCGCTGGTGAGATGTTACCTGGAATCAATCCACTGTATTGAAGGAAAAATAGAGAGAAAAGAGGGTGGAAGAGGGAAAAGGGGGATCTGGCCCTTAGTTAAGCAAAAGGAAAGAGCCATGGAGCATAAGAAAATATATGAAAAGAAAAAGACGAAGAAATCTAGAGAAAGGGTACATGACATCATTGGTGTCTGAATAGCCAGGGCCGTTCCGGGGTCATAATCACTAAAGTGGTAAAAATGGCCCCTTCAATGAGGAGGCAGAGTGTATGGAGAAAAATGAAACCAAATGTATCCGTAAGCCTGGACGAACAGCTCCGTCTTCAGTTTTTTTCTGAAGAGGAGCAGGTTGGGTGTCACCTTAAGTTCCATGGAGAGGGAATTCCACAGCATGGCACCCCTACTCTGAAGTCGTTTGCCTCCCATGGAAGAAAGTTTAGACAGAACAACTATGGCTAAGTGTTGGGTCTTAGATCTTAATGGGCGCGTAGGTACATAGTGCACCGCCAGACTGTGTAAATACTTGGGACCCTGTCCCCAGTATGCACGGAAGAAAATAGAGCATTTTAAAGATCACTCTCTGCTCGATAGGGAGCCAATGGAGTGATCTCCTAGCCAGGCTAATGTGATCTCGTCTCACTAGACCGAGTACAAAGCGAGCAGTGTGGTTCTGCACCACCTGGACCTTGTGGACCCATTTCTGCGGGGCACCCAGTAGGAATATGTTTGCCCCGTCTAATCAGGAATGGATAAAAGCCTGGGCAAGTAAGGATCTGTTATTTTGTGTGAATAGGTGTTTCACTTTTCTGAGGAGCCTTAGATGATAATTGGCATTCCGCAGGATGTTTCTAAAGTGGGGCACGAACGAGAGGGTGTCATCAATGATGACCCCTAGGTTTTTCACCTGCTTAGCTGGAATGGGTGTGGGTCCGAAAGATGGAGGCCATGCAGCCAGCAGTGTTGCGCTATTAGGACCGATCAATAGAACTTCAGTTTTGGCTGCGTTCAATCCAAGCTTGTTACCAGCCATCCAGTCCTGTATTTCTACCAGGCATTTCGCCAGCTGAGCTGGCTGCTGAGGTCCTCTTGCTGAATCAACCAGAATGTGTGTGTCATCGGCATAGAGCTGGCACTCCAAGTTGTTATTCTGGACGATATCAGCAAGAGGACGGACATAGCAATTAAAGAGGAGTGGCGATAGAGCACTCCCCTGTGGGACTCCACAAGTAAGAGGTCTTGGGGTAGACCGGTGTGTTCCCATCTTAACATATTGTGTTCTCTCATGGAGAAACAAGCTTATCCAGCTCAGGACCACCCCATCAAGGCCAAAGAGATTTTTTAGTCTGTCCAACAGAATCTCATAGACGACAGTGTCGAATGCTGCGGAGAGGTCTAGCGGAGAGTGTCCATCAATTTGAAGGTAGCAGCCCAACCCAAGTAGTCATGAATATTTAAGTTCTTTGTTTCCTGCGACTTACAATTAAAAAACATTAAATCCCCAATACATTATTCTTGGAGAATAGATATATCCCAACTGTCAAACTAATTTGCATTTGCCATCCATATATTGCACATACCAGTTCCATAAGATGGTTTATAGCCAGGCACACTGCCTGCTGTGATGGTGGGTCCAACAGTTTTCCAAGGAAGAAGCCAATGCCGCCAAGCTTTACAATCTGAATAGGAAGCAATACAGACTGATTAGTGGCACTAACTTTAACACAACTGCTGACAAAGGAAAATGTAGAACACATTCACACCTTTATCTGCAGGCAAAGTTCCTCTAGAGGTGTTCTTGCAATTTCTGGCAGCTGGTAATCATCTAGCAGACTATCCCTCAGGCTGTTGTATAGATGATAGCAGCAACCTGGCTTTACTCTGTCAAATAAACACATTTTATTAGAGTAAATGCATTTATTAGAGAAAATGCAGTTTGTTAATTTTTTTATGCAAGTCACATTTATGCACTGTACATTATTTTTATATTGCCAACTGCAGCACTTTCACATCACCATCCCACATTTGCTTACCTGCCAGCACGTCCTTTTCTCTGCTTTGCATTAGCATGGCTAACCCATTCTGCTGTCAAAGTGCTGATGTTATTTTGAGTGTCGAAATTTGTTTCTTTTATTTTGCCACAATCTATTACATGCACAACGTCGTCTATTGTGATGCTAAAAAGAAACGCAAGGGATTAGGATTTTTTGCCTCCATCAAAACAAATTTGTTTTAGTCAGTTAAACATACTACTCTAATCATTCCGTTACACTGTTTGGAAGTTTACATGTAAAATCCTTTTCTTGGAGTACATCAGAAAACACAGGGCACCATCTCCATTACGATAGGGTTATGCTGCCAACTTTAGCAATTAAACAATGGCCAAAAAGACAGGAAACCCTTTTCCCTTCTAGGCATAACTCTAGCTCATTAGGCGTTTACAAAATAGGGGATAGTTTTATGGCATTTTTTTTTTTTTTCTTACTAGTAATGGCGGCGATCAGCAATTTTTTTTCGTGCCTGCGACATTATTGCAGACACTTTTGACACATTTTTGGGACCATTGTCATTTTCACAGCGAAAAGTGCTATAAAAATGCACCGATTACTATGAAAATTACAATGGCAGTGAAGGGGTTAACCACTAGGGGGCGCTAAGGGGTTAAGTGTGCCCTAAGGGAGTGATTCTTACTGTAGGCGTGGCTGTGGCTGTAGGCGTGTCATCACTGATCGTTGTTCCCTATATCAGGGAACAAACGATCAGTGTCACTGCCACACAGGAACGGGGAAGGTGCGTTTATACACACCTCTCCCTGTTCTTCAGCTCCTGTGACTGATCGTGGGACACCGGTTACGAAGCTTTGGGCCAGGCGACGTACCTGTATGTGCCTGTGCCCAGCCGTGCCATTCTGCCGACGTGTACCGGCGTTAGGCGGTGCTTAAGTGGTTAAAGTGATTGTAAAGGCTCTTTTAACATGTTATACTTGCCTGTTCTGTGTAAGGGTTTTGCACAGAGTGGCCCGATCATCATTTTCTGGGGTTCCCCCCGTGGCGGCGCTCCTGGCTCCTCCTACTCTCAGGTGCCCCCACGGAAAGACCAGGTTGCATGGGGGAACTTGTGTGGGCATGCTCCCGAGTCGTGCTGCTGTGTCAAATGACAGAACTCTGCCCTGCCCCCCGCGTCACTGGATTTGATTGACAGCACAGGGAGCCGATTTGTTCATAATAACTAAAACCTCTCAGCTACAACAACCAGGCAATGGGCTTCATCATTTAACCATCTGAATTCAGTAACCTTGAACCTGGTTAGGCGCTATACGCTATTGCACTCTGCTCCTGCTTTTACTTCACTACTAATGCTAGATATTATATTTTGAATATAGTAAACAAAAAAAGTTTGTGCCACTGAGCGAATCTCACCGCAAAGATTAGTATTTACCTTGGAAACCTTTAAGAACTGTCTCAAAGTCATCACGTGAGGCAATATATAAAAATGTGTAAACTACAGTTTGCTACAACACATTCTGTTGAACCCCTGCTTATTTCCTGTACACACTTGGCTTACCTTGTCTCTGCAATGTTGGTGGCAATAACAATCTTTCGTACCCCAGGAGGTGGAGTTTTGAAAACCTGAGGGAGACAAAAAGCTTAAACGATGCTTTATTTTTCTTTTTTTGGCAATATATTAAATTGTATCCAATATAAAAAAAAACTATCAAAGAATAAAATCATACTTCAAAAATGTCTTGGCTCTTTATTTCACTAAACACCTCATCATGTTTGAAAATAAAATGTCTTGTTCTGCTTATTTTTTGATGGCCTGTGGAAAAATTACCTGGCTCATTCGATACCCACTCTTAAAGGGGTAATTCCCCCAAAAAACTTTTTTTACCATTGATTGAGGCTCGTTATGTCAAGGGGAATCGGGTGTTTTTTTATTAGAAACTAAGCAATACTTACCGTTTTACAGATGCATCGTCTCCGTCGCTTCCGGGTATGATCGTCTGGTCTGGGCGTGCCTATTTGATTGACAGGCTTCCGACGGTCGCATACATCGCGTCACGAGTAGCCGAAAGAAGCCGAGCGACGGTGCGGCTCTATACTGCGCCTGCGCACCGTCGTTCGGCTACTTTCGGAAAATCGTGACGCGATGTATGCGACCTCGGAAGCCTGTCAATCAAATAGGCACGCCTATAGTCGGAGCCCATACCCGGAAGCGTCGGAGACGATGCATCTGTAAAACGGTAAGTACGGCTTCATTTCTAAAAAAAAAAAACCTGATTCCCCTTGACATAACGAGCCTGAATAAATGTTAAAAAAAAGGTTTTTGGGGGAACTACCCCTTTAATTACAGGCTACTCGTTTTGTTTATTAAAGCAGAACTTCAGTAATTTTTTTATCTTTCTATTAAAATCCTCTGCCCCTTGTTGTTTTAACTTTGGATAGTAAATTTTTTATTTTTTTCTGCCAATACCTTATACAGCCCACTTCCTGTTTGTCTGGTAAAAAAAAAAAAATAGGCTTATAACATCCTGCACATCTCGCTCTCTTACTCTCTTGAGTAAGCCAGGAAGGAGGGGGGGGGGGTGACAAGCGGGCCAATGAGAGCTGCAGAGCTGGAGGTGTGCCACTGTGTAAATCCAGGACGTGAACAGGCAGCAGCTTCAACTGCCCACCATTAAAATTGCTGCAGCCAGACTCGGTGGAGGGAGATTTCTGCAGCATATTTGGCAAGTACAGAATCACAGTATATATAAAATATGCAAAGTGGTTGGAGTGAAGCTTCAGAATGGCAAATATGTTTTTATTACAGATTATGTGACCAGACTGCAGTTTTCCTTTAATATGCCATTCATATGGTTGGATGTTTTTACATTCTCGGCAGCTACATTCTAGCGTCTACGATCTTCTTGGCAATTTCAAAAAGTTCTCGAATATCAAGGTTTTGTACCCCAAGATTTTTCAATAAAAATCTATTGAAAGTGAAAATAAAATGTATCTTCTTCCCTTCTGTTGCGGCCCTCTCATAACTTTAGTGAGCTTTTCACAGACACAGAGTTTAAATTTCTTTGTACTTTCATATTTAAAAAAAAGTCTATAGGACGTACAGCTCTATGCATTTGGGAAGGTCTTTAATCACTTGCCTACAGGGCACCTACACCGGCCCTTCCTGCCCAAGCTTTTTTTCAGCTTACATCGCTGTCGCACTTAGTTTCCGTCAGTAAATTTTGGAACCAAGTAATTTTTTGCCTTCACTGATGTGCGCTGAGGTGGCACCGATAGTCTGAACTGGTGGGCATTGATAAGGTGGCACTTATGGGCACTGATAGAGGCACGAATATGCTGCACTTATGGGCACTGATGTGGCACAGATCAACACCGATAGGCGGCACGGATAGGCGACACTAATGGGTATTGATCAACAGCAGTGATGGGCGGCACTAACAGCCAGCAGTGCTAATGGGCACTGATTGGTGTCACTTGTGGGCACTGATTGCTGGCACTGCCGTGCAATTGATGATCAGTGCCCCGATTAAATTCCTATTGCTATTGGACACAGCCGATGACATGGTTAAAGAGCGGCGGACACGGCTGAGATTGGGGTCGCGCCGCGTCTTAGCAACGCAGTGCAGCCGCCGCCGCGTTGCTCGCCCCCCGCGGGTGCGCAAGAACGCCCATTCTGGGATGCTGTCAAATGACAGCATCCCAGAACGAGAGCCGCACCACCCACCATCATTTGACGTGGGCAGGCGACAACTAGTTAAAGTGATTGTAAAGTCAGTTATACTTACCTGCTCTTTTGCAGTGGATTTGCACAGAGCAGCCCAGATCCTCCTATGCTCGTGTGCCTCTTCGATGCTCTTGGACCCTCCCTCCTATTGAGTGCCCCCACAGCAAGCAGCTTGCTGTAGGGGGCACCCAAACAAAGTCACAGCTCCCTGTGTCCATCCAGACATGGCCGACTGACTTTGATTGACTGCAGCAGGAACCAATAGCGCCGCTGCCATGTCTCAGACAATCAGGAGGGAGACCCTCGGATAAACGAGACACTTATGGACATCGCTGGACAAAGATGGGATTCTGGAGTGGTTGCCGCACACAGAAGGCTTTTTATCTTCATGCATTAAGATAAAAAAAAAAAAACTTCCTGACCTTACAACTCCTTTAAATTTGCATTCCCACTGGACTAAATTACGACTAGCTGAGGGATCAGCTGGGAGGCCTGCCTATACATCATAGGGGATGCCTTCTTTCATATAGCCCTATAAGTAACAGCAACATCTACACATTCAATTTTTTAAAGGATGTGGTGTACATGAATGGTAAATTCTTGCACCAATGTCATAGGCAAGACTAATATCAAATTTATTTTGTAGACCTATTCTTTAAACCAAGGATCTCCAAACTACGGCCCTCCAGCTGTTTCGGAACTACATTTCCCATGAGGCATTGTAAAATTCTGACATTCACAGACATGACTAAGCATGATGGGAATTGTAGTTCCTGAACAACTGGAGGGCCGTAGTTTGGAGATCCCTGCTTTAAACCCAAGGAAGAATAATGTGACCCTTTTCTTTCTGGATAGATACAGATATGAAGACAGAGACATTAGAAGAATTAACAATCAGAAAATAAAGGTTGGAGGACAGAATAAACTCGTCTGATTTAACTAGGGCCGAAACAACTAATCGATTATGAAAATGAATCGATTAATCGGCCAGTAACATAATGGGGTTAAAAAAATAAAAACAAAATTAGCCCTTTATAGTACAAAATGAGCAAATCACTACTGTAAATATTACTTTAACTGTCCCACAGTAAAAAATTAAGCCCTTACAGTAGCGATTATTTATTCTTTTTGTAACATTTTTTTTTTTTTAACCCTATTGTTACTAAACATCTCAGGCCTGGGTCACACGTCTGTTTTTTTGGTGCTTTTTGCAGAAACACAGTACAGTTCATTTGCATGATTTCCTATGGGACACGTTCACATCCATGCATTTGGAAAGGGCAAGGACTTTTAACGCAAAACGGTTCGTTTTTTTGATTGAATATAATCAATGGAGAAGCTGTATAAAATCATGTAATGTGTTTTTGCAGCAGTTTGTGTTTTTTAATCGACCCAACAACAAATTGGGCAAAAAAAAAAAAAACAGTAAAAATGCAAACCTTTTTTTTTAAAGGTTAGTAACCGATTAATCGAAACAATAAATCGGCCAACTAAATAGATTATGAACATAATAGTTAGTTGCAGCCCTAGATATCAACTTTCAATACAAAATCTTACTCCAGTGTGTGAGAAGCCCCACAATATATTTTTCCCAGCACAACCTCTGGAGAAATTGTGTACACAATAAATAAAGAAAAGTAGTGCAAAGCACAAATCTAGTACAGGGAGTATCTGATACCAACCAGATTATGCTATTCATACAATATGCAATTTATGACAAACATTTAGGCCCCTTTCACACTGGGGCGGGAGCCGCGGTGGCGGTATAGCGCCGCTAAAGATAGCGGTATTAACCCCCACTAGCGGCAGTATTGCCGCGGTTTCCCATTTTTTTCAATGGGAAGGAGCGGTATACACGCCGCTCCTCTCACCGTTTCAAAAATGCTGCCGACAGGACATTTTTTTCTCTCCCCCTCCGCGCATCGCCTCAGTGTGAAAGCCATCGGGCTTTCACATTGAGTATGCAGTGAAGGAGTTTTTCAGGCGATATAGCAGCACTATTTTTAGCGCTGTACCGCCTGAAAAACTCTTCAATGTAAAAGGGGTCTTAGAGTTCCCCTGTACTATGCCAATATAGATTTAATTTTGTAAACCGACCTAGTATATAGAGAAGATGGTTCTATAGCAGACAATAAAACATTGATTCTTCCATAAAAGTAGGACAGGGAATGGGCAGTGTTGATTACTACAGTGTTTCTCAACCTTTTTCCAGTCGGGGCGCCCTTGAAAAGTATTTTCAGTCTTGAGGCACCCCTGTCCAAGACTTGGTTCACAACGATGTGTGTTGCGGAACACGCGAAAAATCGCGCTCGTTCTCGACACACAGACAAATGCTCTGCTTTTTAGGGGTGCCATTAATTGTTATCCATTGGCAAACATGGGTTGCTTTTGTTATGGCACAATTAAAAAAAGGCCTAGTTAGACTTACCGGTGACGGTATTTCTAAGAGCCTTTCAGGACAACCTCGGAGAGAGCGCAGCTCCGCCCATTTCTTAGGAAACACACCTGATCCTTTAAGATCCCTCCTCTTCCACCATGGCCTCAGTTATTGTGGTCTCCGCTCACTGGAAAATAAAGCACAGAACAACCACAAAAAAACATGATAGACATTTTAAAACAACTTTTTATTGCAATACCTAGGGAGGGAAAATAGCGGTTGTCCTGAAAGGCTCTTAGAAATACCGTCACCGGTAAGTCTAACTAGGCCTTTCTCCAATCGCCTTTCAGGACAACCTCGGAGAGGATAACCGAGTAACTTACCCTAGGGTGGGACCACTGCTTGCAGTACCTTCCTGCCGAAGGCCTGATCCGCAGCAGACAGTAAGTCTAGCCTGTAGAGCCGTAGAAAAGTCGAAAAGCTGGACCATGTAGCTGACTTGCAGATCTGGTCAGGCGTGGCACCGGCTCTTTCGGCCCAGGAAACTGCCGTAGATCTTGTTGAATGGGCCATAACTCCCGAAGGAGGCACCTCTCCTCTGGCTTGGTAACCCTCGGCAATGGCTTGTTTAAGCCACCAAGCCAACGTACTTTTGGAGGCCTTCTCCCCTTTCCGTGATCCTGAGAATATTACGAACAAGGCGTTTGATTTCCTGAAATCCTTGGTGACAGAGAGGTATTGAAGCAAACATCTTCTCACGTCAAGAGTATGAAAATTTTCTTCCCCTGCATTAGAGGGAGTTGAGGAGAAAGTAGGAAGGACTATTTCCTGAGACCTGTGAAAGGTTGATGAGACCTTAGGAAGAAAGGCTGGATCAGTTTGGAGAACTATTCTGTCCGGCAAAATTTTTAAGAAAGGCTCTGTAACTGCCAAGGCTTGGATTTCGCTGACCCTTCTTGCGGTCGTTATGGCCACCAAAAAAATTGTTTTTAGGACTAAATTCTTCAAAGAAATATCCCTTATGGGTTCAAACGGACCCCCTGTGAGACCCTGTAACACAATTGATAAATCCCAGTTGGGAAAGGCTCTAAAGGCTATTGGTCTACTTCGACCTAGTGCCTAATTTCAAGAAAAATCTTGAAATTAAATGTTCTTTAGATAAAGTCCTTTCTAAATAAACCGAAAGGGCTGCCACTTGCGTCTTTAGGGTGCTAATTGCTAACCCTTTCTCCATTCCTGCATGAAGAAACTCTACAACGGAAATTACGCTGTTAATCTGGAAATTTTTGGAGGTACACCAGGAGTTGAATTTTCGCCAAACCTTGAGATAAATTGCTCTGGTCACCGCCTTCCTGCTGTCTAGCAAAGTTCTTATCACTTTATTAGAGAGTCCCTTAGCCCTTAAGAGGTCCTCTTCAGAAACCAGGCCGTCAACTGTAAACGTTCTACCTCCGGGTGGTTCGCAGGATCCTGAGACAGTAGGTCCTTCCCGAGTGGAAGTTTCCACAGTGGTTTCGTGGCTAAATTCTGAAGAGATGCAAACCACGGTCTTTTTGGCCAGTATGGAGTGATTAAGATCAGACTGGATTTCTCTTCCCTGAACTTTCTTAGGACTAGAGGTATCAGAGTGAAGGGGGGGAAGGCGTAGCACAGCTGGTAGTGCCACTGTTGAGCCAGCGCGTCTATGGCTACTGCCTGGTCCTCTCTGTGGAGAGAGAAGAACCTTCGCACTTTCGTATTCTGCTGATTGGCGAACAGGTCTATCTGTGGCTGGCCCCATTCCTGAGTGATTGCCCTGAAGACCTCCGGGTTTAAGCTCCATTCTGCCTCTAGTATGCTTATCCTGCTTAGGAGGTCTGCTAACAGGTTTTGAGACCCTTTTAGGTGCACCGCTGACAGGGATGCTACATTCCGCTCTGCCCAAGAGAGGAGATGGTTGGCCAACTGCATAAGGCCTCTGCTTCTGGTCCCCCCCTGCTTGAGAACATATGCCACTGCCGTGGTGTTGTCCGACAGGACCTGCACATGTTGACCCTTCACAAACTGATGAAAAGCTTGAAGCCCCAGGAATATAGCTTTCAACTCCCTCCAGTTTGAGGACCTTCTGGATTCTGCCTTGGACCAGGTGCCCTGAGCAGTCTGCCCCTCTAGATGGGCTCCCCAACCCCAGGAACTTGCGTCTGTTGTTAGACGCTTCCCTACTGGGAATACCCAGGGAAGACCTTTGTTCAAATTTACCGGGCTTCTCCACCACCAGAGTGTTCGTTTCACGTTTGATGTTAATCTGAAACGTTTCTCTAGTGACTCTTGGTGTGACCAAGACCGAAGGATATTCATTTGAAGAGGACAAGAGTGCAACCTCGCCCATGGGACTGCCGGGATTGAGGCTGTGAGCAGTCATAAGACTGCCATTGCTGTCCTGACTGACACCCCTTGGTTTGTCTGTACCTGAGCTACCGCCACCAGGACCTTCTCTATCTTTTCCTGAGGTAAAAAGACTTTCTGAAGGATCGAATCTATGGTGTACCCCAGAAACCTTGTCTCTTGAGAAGGTATCAGATTTGATTTTTCGCGGTTGAGTAACCAGCCGAGACTTCCGAGATGAACCTGCGACACCTGCAGGTTTGTCGCAAGCTGATCCCGGGAGTCCGCGAAAAACAGTAGGTCGTCCAAGTACGGGATGACCGAAATCCCTTTGAGCTTCAGTGGTTCCAAGGCCTCCACCATGACCTTCGTAAAGATCCTGGGTGAGGAGGACAGCCCGAAAGGGAGGGCCCTGAACTGAAGATGCCATATCCTGGACCCTAGATTTACTGCCAGTCTGAGGAACTGCTGAGATGCTTGGGCAATCGGGACGTGTAAGTAGGTTTCCCTGAAGTCCAGAGATGCCATGAAGCAACCGGGTGTCAGTAGCTTTGTTATTGAGTAAATCGTATCCATACGGAAACGTTTGTACTTGATCGATTTGTTTAACACTTTTAGGTTCAAGATCAGGCGGAATTTGCCCGAGGGTTTTTTTACCAAAAAAATGTGGGAATAGAAACCCTGACCCTCTTGATGTTTTCGGACCTGAACGATCACCCCCTGACTCATCAGATCCTGTAACAGGTTCGTCATTGCAGTAGCTTTTTCTTTGTCCCGGGGAAGGGCTGTGACATAGAACCTCTTTGGGGGACACTCTGAAAATTCCAGACTGTACCCCTCCGTAATGATCTTTTCTACAAAGGGGCTCATGGTCATCTGTTTCCACTGTGGGAGAAAGGCAGCCAGTCTTCCTCCCACCGGAAGCAGATCGTCACTTGCTTTTGGTAGTTGGTTCTGAGAGGCTTTTAAATAAGATACCTCCTCTACTTCTACCTCTTTGGGACCCCCATCTCTTTTTATTTTCTTCCTTACTCTTATGGGATTGTTGAAAAGGACGAAAATTATTTTTGGGGTTCTGACCCTTTTTAGGGGGGAAAGCTTTCTTCTTATCCGCCGTTCTGTCAAGAACCTTTTCCAGGTCCTGACCGAACAAAAGGTCCCCTGAGAAGGGCAGACCACAAAGCTTGACCTTAGAGGGAGTATCGCCCGACCAGGTCTTTAACCAAACTGCTCGCCTGACTGAGTTCACCAGGGCTGCTGACCTTGCAGCCATTTTAATGGACTCATCTGCCATATATTTGATGGCTTTCAAGATTAAGGGGAAGGAATCTAACAGATCCTTTCTTGAGGTGCCTGCCTCAACATGATTCCTTAATTTCTCAACCCAGCACTCTAGATTGCGGGCGACTATTGTGGCGGCCATGGCTGGTTTCAAAATGGTTGCAGTGGAATCCCAGGCCTTCTTTAGGAGGGAATCCGCCCTCTTGTCCATCGGGTCTTTTAGGACCCCCATATCCTCAAAAGCCAAGTCTGTATGACGAGACACCTGCGAGAAAGCTGCGTCTAATTTAGGCTTTTTGTTCCACACCTCTGCTTCATTGTTTTCAAATGGAAACCTTCTTTTAAGGGTCTTTGAAAAAAAAGGGGGCCCTTTCTGGGTCTTTCCATTCCTTTTTGATGGTGTCCGTAAGCAGGGTTTCCCAACTCCAGTCCTCAAGGCACACCAACAGGTCATGTTTTTAGGATTTCCCTCAATTGAAACAGCTGTGGGAATTACTAAGGCAGTGAAACTGATCGAATCACCTGTGCAAAATAATGGAAATCCTGAAAACATGACCTGTTGGTGTGCCTTGAGGACTGGAGTTGGGAAACACTGTCCGAAAGGACCTTGTGGACCGGGAAAACCCGGCTTTTAGATTCATCCAATCCCTGATACATTTTATCGTGTATGGATAATTGAATCTTCTCTTCCTGGATACCCAGGGTAACATAAATTGCCTTAAGTAAGTCCTCCACTTCGTCTAAGGACAATTTAAACTTAGAGCTTTTGCTACTATCTTCTTCCTCCTGTTCCTCCTCATCTGAACCCCTGAGGGAGGGGAGAGTACTAGTCCCTTCATCTGCAGAATCCCCATCTGTTTGTCCAGAAACTGGGATTTTCGGACTAGGTGGTGGCTGCTGGAGCTCCCCCAAACTTGTGGAGCCTTGTGTGATCAGATCCTTCACTGAGCCTAAAGAACTTGCCAGCTCTTGAACTGAGGAAAAAGGGTCCTTATACTGTTGTGAAGTTTCCTCTTCCACCAGTTTTTTTATGCAGGATCTGCACATTGGCTTTTGGCAAGAATCCCTTAAAGGATTTTTGCAAGATGGGCATTTCCTGGGTGCATCCAAGTGCCTAGCTTTGGCCGTGGATTTTTCCTGTAACGAGATGAAACAAAGTTACCATCTCCACTTTTAAAAAAAAAAAAAATTTAAAACACCCAGTGCTGCCACCACCAGCAATAAACAAAAGGCCTGGAACTAAGTGCCACCACCCCTAACGGTTAAACAGACCAAGAGCGTTAACCTGGACTGGTAACCACAGGCTCCCTCTGGGAGGACCATCAATAAACAAACTTACGCCCATACATAGTAAGAATAAAAGGCACCGCTGTACCCCTTACCTGGGCCTGATCGGTGCTTGCAGCGCCTGTTTCCGCCGGTGTTGTCTGTCTGTCTCTCTTCCATTGTAGAGCGCAGTCACACAAGTAGCTGGAGAAACGACTCCATTTTAAATTTTCCCGGCCACCCGCATCATCAACGGGGGCCGGAAACGGAAGTACCGCTTACCTGACCCGCCCCACAGACGCTGCGTTCCAGGCACTGGGAACCAACAGCGCCACGCCCCCCCTGGAAAAAACGGCGTCACCGTGCATGACGCACTCGCCAGCCGGGACCCGGAACTGATAATGCGGAACACCGCCGACCCGCGCCGGTTACCGCTCGGTCACCAGACCCTACCGCAGTTCCTGGGCACACAGACTCCGTCTCCTGGGAAGCCAAACGTTCCACTGAACCGGAGCGTCTGGGGACTCCTGAACGCCCCCTCCACGTAGAGGGGGGCCGGGATGGTCGCCGCCAAAAACCACATACAAGTAAGGAAAGCCTCAAAACCTCCCGCCTGGAGAGAGACAGCTCCCTGGTTCCCTGTGATGCTTCCACCATGGCGGAGGAAACACAATAACTGAGGCCATGGTGGAAGAGGAGGGATCTTAAAGGATCAGGTGTGTTTCCTAAGAAATGGGCGGAGCTGCGCTCTCTCCGAGGTTGTCCTGAAAGGCGATTGGAGAAAAAGGGTCGGGGGACTTCTTTCCCCGCATTACTGCGGGTAGGGAAATGAATGGGCTGCCCTACACGCATCCACACAGAACCAAGAGCTTGTTCACATGTCAGGCTGGAGGGGCAGTAAAACCACACGGTTGAGCTGTTTTTACCACCCCCAACTTTTGCCCCTTTAGCTGCAGAGGCAACAGCTGGGGGTGTAAACATGCTGTGGCTGCAGCTGGAGGTATACCCAGGGTGAATGGGGCTGCACTGCAACTACCCCGTAACCTTGTGCATTGCATTTACGGGCTTAAAACAGGTGGTGAGGAGGCAAGATATGCCTCTTTACTGGCTGACAAATGCTCCTGAAAAGCGATATGAACACAAATTGCTTTTCAGAGGAGCAGCAGTCTTTGCTGCTATCTCGAACCCTACAAAAGTAGTTCTGATGGTACAGGAATAGGGGGGTCAGGATTAAAAGTAACATACATACAGACCGATGCGCATGCACACAAACAGACACACGTACAAACACACACAGTGTGTGTGTTTGTACGCGTGTCTGTTTGTGTGCGTGCACATCTGTCTGTATGTATGTTACTTTTAATCCTGACCCCCCTATTCCTGTACCATCAGAACTACTTTTGTCACACACACACACTAACAGACATGTGTACACATGCATACATACACCGAAAGAAGAACTGTCAGAGCTGCACAACAACCAATCAGATCAAGAGTGCTGTAGCCATGAATGGAGGATGTGGGGTGTCAGTGACCGAGACAGCTGGTTATTCATAGCAGAGCCCCCCCTCACCACCTTACCCTTGGCCTCGCAGTCAGCCCAGTACTTGTTGTCCTCCTCCCTCTCTGAGCGGGTGGTAATGTCTGCGGGCAGGGGAGCAGTGTCGGTCACGGTGACTCTACTCTTTCTTCTTCCCCCTCAGGGAAAAGCGTGCCAGGCAGAGTTCAGGACGGTACCCGCGGCTCTCACGTCACAGAAGCAGTGTGTGCGTCCGATCCTCCCATAGCAACCGGTGTTATTCGTCTCGGTTGGCAAGACGAGGTCGGGAGGCCCGCACAGCCAGCACAGCTTCCTGAGTGCCGGTCTGCGGACCGACACCGCTGTAAAGTCAAATGATAACGAAGTGCCCAGCAGTAGTGTTACATTAGATAGCAGCCATAGCTGCCAATATTTGGGGTCATTTTGCCGCGGCACACCTGGGGACTCTTCGCGGCACACCAGTGTGCCGCAGCACACTGGTTGAAAAACGTTGGATTACTATACTGATCTTTGTAAGAAAGAATTGTGATTAATTTCTAAACTTCACATTGCCTTACAGGATAAAACCTATAGAACATGATTTTAACAAAAATATATTAAAACTCAGAACTATAGGTGAATTCTTATATCCTTTGGAAAGGGTATGAGAAGGCAGAGAATCCAAAGTGCTGCAACAAAGCTGGAATATCAACATGATCAAACTGAAGACACCGGAGAAGCACACCGCATACCTGCGTTTGGTTCACAGTTGGCATTAATGAATGCAGAGGGATAATAATAAACCGGTCTGCAAATAAAGATGAGATTAGAGTTATCAGCCACAAAAAAAAAAAGCTTTAGGCAAACTTGGAATAAATCTACATATGTATAGGCCATCTCCCATAAACCTGTATATTACTGTCTGCCACAGATTTTGCTTTTTAGTTAAAACTATATATTTTTATATTGCACACACCTTAACCATTAAAGGACGGCCTCCTGCACATATACGTCGGCAGAATGGCACGGCTGGGCACATGTACATACAGGTACGTCCTGTACTAGTACCGAAGCTCCGGGACCGCGGGACTCTGACCCGATCGCCGCTGGAGTCCGGCGATCGGTCCCCGAAGCTGAAGAACGGGGAGAGCCGTGTGTAAACACGGCTTCCCCATTCTTCACTGTGGCGGCGTCATCGATCGCGTGATCCCTTTTATAGGGAGACACAATCGATGACGTCACACCTACAGCCACACTCCCCTACAGTTGTAAACACACATTAGGGAACACCTAACCCCTTCAGTGCCCTTTTGTGGTTAACTCCCAAACTGCAAATGTCATTTTTATAACAAACAATGCAATTTAAATGCACTTTTTGCTGTGAAAATGACAATTGGCCCAAAAATGTGTCAAAATTGTCCGAAGTGTCTGCCATAATGTCGCAGTCACAAAAAAAAAAAAAAAAACGCTCATCGCCGCCATTAGTAGTGTAAAAAAAAAAAAAAAAAAAATGCAATCCCCTATTTTGTAAATGCTATAAATTTTGTGCAAACCAACCGATAAACGCTATTTGCGATTTTTTTTACCAAAAATAGGTAGAAGAATACCTATCGACCTAAACTGAGGACATTTTTTTTTATATACATTTTTGGGGGATATTTACTATAGCAAAAAGGCAATTGTCTGTTAAAACTACGCAGTGCCGAATCGCAAAACCTGGCCGGGTCCTTTAGCTGCCTAAAGGTCCGGGGCTTAAGTGGTTAAAATACATTAGTCATGTTGTGTTAATATACAGTAAAAGGCTTTCAACTAAAGGAAACCTGTGGTGAGTTTCATTGCTGACCTTCCGAAAATGTTGTCTGGTCTTCATCATCAATACTCTGGGGTCGATTTACTAAAACTGAAGAGTGCAAAATCTGGAGCAGTTGTGCATGGTAGCCAATCAGCTTCTAACTTCATCTTTCTCAATTAAAGGGGTTGTAAAGGAAGCTTTTTTTTCCATAATCAGCATCCTGTACCTGCAGACATTCCTCTTTTCACTTCCTCATTGTTCGTTTTTGCTCAGAAGTTGCTCTATTTCTTCTCTGTTCTGTTCACTTCCTGCTTGTCTGATTGTTAGTCACCACAGTGAAGGGAGGCTTTACAGCGGTGGTCAGTGACATTCTCGCCCCCTCCTGGGAACTACATCTGTGCGGCAGGACGCTCTCTACGTGTTAGAGACTTCAAGGAGGTGTGAATTACTGGGCGTGCCGCAATGCATACTGGAAAATGTAGTTCTTACATGAACGAGCGCCGTAAACCCGGATGTCGGAGGTGATATAGATGAAGGAATTTAATAGGTATTTTCTTTTTAACAGAATCATTACACTATTCTGTCTACCTTGCAGACATTAAATTTTAGGCAAAAAAAAAAAAATTTCCTTTACAACTCCTTAAGCCCAGGTTCACACTGGGTACGATTTAGTTCGATTTGAGATGCGATTTCACATGTGAAATCGCATCTCAAATCAGCGGCATTTGCCGGCAATTGTCGGCAATGACACCGTCCTAATCGGTGCGACGCCGCATCTGTGGCGCTGCACCGATTTCAAAAAGTAGTTCCTGTACTACTTTTTGCGATTTCAGGACGCGATTTACATTGACATCTGCACAGATGTCTCTTAAATCGCAGCCGAAATCGGGACTGCCAGCGGGAGTGAAATCGTGCGAGTTCAGCTGAGCTTGCACGATTTCACTTCCGCAGCCCAGTGTGAACCAGGGCTAAAGCTTTGACAAAAATCTGGAAGCCGATTGGTTTCTATGCAGAGCTGCACCAAATTTTGCACTATCCAGTTTTAGAAAAGGGGAGAGTGGGGGTGAGGGAATAGTAGCTGAAGCTAAACCCAAAACTACCCACTCAATTGGGTTGGTGGGGACTATCTCGGTATACATAAAATGTGGTTAACAAAATATTATAAAACATATTTTTATTGATATAAAAACATTTTGTCCATAAAATTGCAAAACAAACAATTAATTGTACACATCAATGATTGGTCACGGTCGACTAGTTTCGCGGGAATTGAAAATCCGCTTCATCAGGACAGCCAATACTATGAGTCAATTAAAAGTGTGCGGGGGCCGGACAGCTACGAGGCTTTCCCCCACGGCGGACAAGGGGATAATTGGCGTGGAGATCTCAATAGGACATTATGAAAAAAAGGGGGTCAAGTGGCAAAAGGCACGACAGGGACTGTGGGCTGGTACAAAAATGTGGGGATTCAAAAACGGGCACATGAATAGACTGGTCCAATTGCCTGGTAAAAACCAGGATAGTGTCACCCAGGGGAATATCCGTAATGGTGGCACAATGCATGGACTAGAGGGTAAAGTAAGCCGTGCACGGGAAGAGCCCCAAAATATTGCTAGACTGAGTCCTGGTCTGTCTGTGCTTGACCAGCGGACCGCAGATGGACAGATCCACGCTGCGTGGAGGAAAGCCTCGTAGCTGTCCGGCCCCCTCACACTTTTAATTGACTCATAGGATTGGCTGTCCTGATGAAACGGTTTTTCAATTCCCGCGAAACTAGTCGACCGTGACCAATCATTGACGTGTACAATTAATTGTTTGTTTTGCAATTTTATGGACAAAATGTTTTTATATCAATAAAAATATGTTTTATAATATTTTGTTAACCACATTTTATGTGTACCGAGATAGTCCCCACCAACCCAATTGAGTGGGTAGTTTTGGGTTTAGCTTCAGCTACTATTCCCTCACCCCCACTCTCCCTTTTCTAACATAACTGGGATGATGGTACAATTTTATCTCCTTTTATTTATTTCTACATGAGGCTATACTCTGCCTTTTGCTCACTATCCAGTTTTAGTAAATCAACCCCTAGGAGTTGCTGGCCATCACCAAATAGGTGAAGACAGAACTCCTGATTCTCAGACTAGTTCTTGGTCATGCTCTCCGAAACCTCAAACGTCTGATCAACAACATCGCCAAGCTACAACATTTTTTTTAAGCGGAATCGTTTGCAATGGCAGGTTACATTTTCTTAGAACTCGTGGCTTTAAATAGCTTACCCGATTTAAACATGATTTGTGACATCAGCAAATCATGAAGTGAGCTGATATTGTCCCAGCCTGGAAGGAACACCAATATTGCACCATCCTGAAACAAGAGGAAGGAAAGATGGAAAAAATGAAATTAAAGAGAACGAGTCCACGAAAAAGAGAATTTTAGGCCTAAAGTTTAGTTAAAGTGATTGTAAAGGCTAAAGGTTTTTTTTTATTGAAAATTTTGGTGTCAAAACTGCAGGATGCCGAAAAACCGAAAATAAACATTTAAAAAAAACATGCAGTCTCGCCAGATGTAGCCTCCCCAGTGCCCATCAGATGCAGCCTCACCAGTGCCCAGAGCAGCGATCTCCCGCTCATGTGTCACAGAGATGGGATTTGAATTTCCCGCCATTGAAATAGCATGTCGTCTATCACAGGAGGCGGGACATTGTTACTGTGGCTGCCCGGACAATTCAGCTCCATGACACACAGATTGCGGCTCTGCTAGGGGAGGAGGAAGGAGGGGAGGACTGGGGCACACCAGGATGACACCACCCACAGTGGGCAGCACCCGGGCGGACCCCACCCCCTTTTTAGCGCTATTATCATGATTTTTGTCTTTTTCAGCCACATTTGCCGGACAATAATTTTTTTACCTTAATAAAAAATTCTCTGCATTAAAAAAGGTAAAGAACCTTTTAGGTGCTGGTCTTCCCCAAACCCACCTCAACATTTACCAGGGCCCCGATCTTGGTCCAGCACTGTTCCCAAGAGCAAAAAGGCACTGCACTCTCTCTTCCCTTCCTCACTGGACTCAGTGAGGAGAGTGAGACTTGTAACTGCTGCCGTCAATCAAATCCAGTAACATGGGATCAGCAGGTTGGGCCGACTCCAACTGTGTCAATATATGCACACAGTGTGGCTCTATATCGGACCCACACCAGTACCCCACTAACCTCCTTTCCTCCAGCACATGACTTGCTGTGGGGTACTCAAAGGCAGAAGGAGCAAGGAGTGCCAGAGAGGGACACCAGGAGGAGGATCAGGACTGCTTTCTGCTATACCATTGCACATAGCAGGTAAGCATAACATACTCGTTTAAAAAAATAAACCTTTAACATTGCTTTAAAACCTCCAAAACATTCTAGATTTTCTGATCTGCAGAGACCTGGAGATACAAAATCATCAGTACCAATTTATGTCAAAACAGTTTTAGTGCAATGGTTTATCCCTTATTATTAGTACACACAATCGCTTTTCCCGTCTGTAAAAACTGCCGTGTTTTCCTTTGGTCGGGAAAACCGAACGTGTGTATGCTTCTTAGCAGTTTTCCCGACAGGAAAACTGTGGTTTAAAAAAATTTGAACATGTTCCCTTTCTCGCCGCAAATCACGTCAGGTTTTTATTTCCTGCAGTTTTCCTATGGGAAACACTGAGGGAGCATACACACGGCCGTTTTTCACGACCAAAGTTCTCCTGGCAGTTTCCCTGTCAGGAAAACTGGCCGTGTGTACTGGGGAAAAAAGGGAGCAAGCCGATTCCCGTTTTTTCACGGCGGTCTTTTGACCGTCAGGAAACACGATTGTGTGTACTAGGCATTTCAGTACAGCAGCCCAACTGCAACATTTACACCAACCTGTAGTTTGGCTTTAAAGGTACATCTGAAGTAGAAATCTCTTTAAAGTGAGAGGAATTGCTTCTTTGACAGCTGTTATGGGCACAAGTGTCCACATCAGAAGACGCTCCCTCAATTTTTTTGGTTCTGGAGGCACTTGCTGACAATGTTCATCAAGATGTGTGCGAGTATCTCCCCAATGAAGGCGTAACAAAAAACTTGGCAGTGGTCCTAAACCCTCACCAATCTATCGAAAATGTAAGCTCTGGCCTCTGTACTTGGTGCAGCAGTTATAATAGGGCTACAATGTACTGGGGAGGCTCAGTCTTCAGCTTTGTTACATGATGAATATTGCAGAACAGTAAACAGACTGCATGCTGAAGAGTGCTAATGTTATCTGGTGTAGTGTTGATTTGGTTCGTTTTTACAGTCCATTCCGTTGGAGCATGGTGGGGTTATTATCCAATGCTTAAAACTACTGTCATCTGGTAAGAAGTGAATCCATGTGGTGATGGGGTATTAAAGTCTTTGTGTTTTTTGAAAAGCACTGAAGTTTTGACATATTTGGTTCACCCAATTCCCTTTTGTATACAGGTTTTTTATGCACCTTTTATGAACTGAAATCGTATATTTTTCACTTCAGTCATTTAAAAAAAAAAAAAAGGGGGGGGATTTTAAAAAAAAGCTTACCTGTAAAATCCTTTTCTTGAAGTACATCATGGGACACAGAGCAGCAAGCCATTACTATACGGGTTATATGGTCTACCTTTAGGTGATGGACACTGGCACACCCAGACAGGAAGTCCCCTCCCTATATAACCTCCTATATAATCTCCTCCCATATCGGGAGTACCTCAGTTTTGCAGCAAGCAGTATGTCTCCCAATAAATTCCCCAATAAGAGGGGTGGGAGCTCTGTGTCCCGTGATGTACTTCAAGAAAACGGAAAATTGTATACTCACCTTTCTGTAATTTTCCTTTCCTGACGCATCTTCATGGCAGCACACACTGGGTTGTGACTCCGCCCCCACAACCTGACAGGATTAGCTATAAATTTGAAGGGGAGACGCCCTGCACCATTCTCTGTATATATCATTAAAAACAGTAGGGTGGGCATCTGTGTGCTGCCATGAAGATGCGTCAGGAAAGGAAAATTACGGAAAGGCGAGTATACAATTTTCCGTTTTCCTGACGCATTCATGGCAGCACACACTGGGATATAACTCGCCAGTCGGGAGGGTGCAAGAAAACAGTAATATTTATTCTTTATAGCACTGAGGAATTGGCTCTAACAACAGATCTGCCAAAGTCGGCAGTAGCTAAGTGAGCAGAAGTCCGTAGTGAGAAATGAAGGTGTGCCAAGAAGACCAGGTTGCTGCTCTGCATATAGTCTCCAGGGAAATCCTGCAATATGCTGCACATGAGGTATCCACTACCCTTGTCGAATGAGCCGTGATGCCCTCAGGAGCTCTCAGGAGCTGTAAGTTGCTAGATGGAATACGCCTCTTTGATAGCTTTAAGTAACCAGGAGGCGATGGTACGAGAGGTAGCTGCTTGGCCTCGTCTGCTCCCGTGTGGGATAATCGAGAGAGAATCCGACTTCCTCCTCAGGTGAGATGTAGCTGCGAGGTAACTGGAGATGGTTGACTTGACATCCAAGGCATGGGGCTCGCCCCTCCCATTAGTGGAAGACGGAAGGACGATGACCTGGTTATAATGAAAGGAGGAAGCTACCTTTGGTCTAAATCAGTCTAGAGGTTTCAGTACCACTAGAGTACCAATAGGGTTCTGTAGCCATAGTGCTTGAATCTCTGACATCCTTTTAGCTGAGGCGACAGCAATTAGGAAAGCCAGCGTCAGAGTAAGGTTCCACAGTGAGACCAAGTTAAACTAAACAAACAAACAAAATGGGTGGATTGAAAAAGGCCTCAAGAACCATTGAGAGATCCCATGTTGGAAAAACTGGCTTCCTAGGTGGTTTGATCTTCATGCAGGCCCTCAGAAATTGAGTGACCAGAGGGTGAAGAGCCCATCTAGTAACAGTCTTGGCAGAAAGAGCGGATACTTGCACCTTCAGGGTATCCGAGCTCAGGCCCTTGTTAAGCCCTGACTGAAGAAATTCAAGAATTTGAGATGGTTCTGGCGAGATAGGATTCCAATCTCTTAGTTGTGACATTGAAACTAACCTCTCCCAGATTCTAATGTAGGTGGTATTAAAGGAGCTTTTTCTCTAGCTGCATTAGGGTGGATATTACTTCCTGGGAGCATCCTTGTTCCCTTAACCTAATCCTCTCAACTTCCATGCTGCCAGATGCAGCTTCTGTGGGCTGGATGGAAGAATTGTCCTTGATATAGGAGATCCCTGGTTATTGGTAGCTGAATTGGAAGCTACGTACTGAGTTGTACCAGGGTCGTAAACCGTGGCCTCCTCGGCCAGAACGTTATTACTTCTATAACCGTGGCTGAGGATTTCCTCAGCCGGGAAAGGAATCTTGCAATCAGAGGAGTGTGAGGGAAAAATGTACCCCAGCTCGAAGTTCCATGGGTGGGCTAAGCAGTCTGTTCCTTCGGCTGATGGAAAGGGGGCTCCGGACAGGAACATCTGACATTTGGTGTATGTTGGCGTAGCTGCTAGGTCGACCTCTGGTACTCCTCAGGTCTTCGTAAGAAGGGAGAATGCGTGGTGGTTCAGGGACCATTCGTTGTTCGACAGTGTCTCTCGGGTTAGATAGTCAGCCAACAAATGTTGTGCTGCTGTGACATACACTGCCCTGATATCTGACAGGTGGACTTGGGCCCATTCCAATATGGGGTGAACTTCCTCCAGATGCGCAAGACTCCTGGTCCCTCCTTGTTTCTGGATGTATGACACTGCCACCTTGTTGTCCATTCGGAGGACATTCTTTCCTTTCAGAAGAGGAGCAAAGGTCATGAGAGCCTGGAAGGCTGCTCTGAGTTCTAATACATTTGACACCATGCCCTGAGCTTGAAAGTGCCACTGGCCTTGGGCTGCTTGGTCCCGATAATGTGTTCCCCACCCCCTCTGGCTGGCATCCGATGTTACTACTTCTGGGGGAACTATCGGTCTGAGTTTCCTGAGGTTGAATGGGTGCGTCCACCACCATAGTGTTTTACCCAGCTGTTCCACTGTCTGAGAAAATAATTCTGTAGAACTCGCATGTGCCACTGGGACCACTGTACCATGGGTATGATCGCAGACATGGACCCCAGGATATTGAGGTAGGCTCTGGCCGGTAGGTGTCTGGATGATAACAGGTTCTGCATCTTCTGGACTAAGGGTTTCAGCTGCTCCTGAGGGAGTTGTACACGTTCCAGCCTGGTATCCAACTCTGCCCCTAGAAACACCATGACTTGCGTGGGCTGGAGACTGCTCTTTTTACAGTTGACTAGCCACCCGGAGTCTTGCTGGGTCGTGAGCAATAACACTGGTGATGAGTTAAAGGTTTCCTGATTCCCTGCCAGGAGCAATATGTCGTCCAGATAATGATGGACTCGCATCCCCTTTTCTCTGAGAAGTGCGATCAGGGGTAGGAACTTTGGTGAATGTCCTGGGTGCTGAGTAGATGCCGAATGGAAGGCACCGGAATTGCAAATCACACAGACTGATTGAGAACCGAAGAAACTTTTGGAAGGTGGAATAGATCGGGACATTAAGGTATGCGTCCAATAAATCCACCGATAACATCCAGTCTCCAGTTCACCGCCAATAGGATGGAGTGAAGGCTTTCCATTATATATTCTATTTAGATCCTCTTGTTGAGCCTCTTTAGGTCTAGGGCTGGGCGCAAGTCCCCCGTTTTCTTTCACACCAAAAATAAAGGGGAATAGAACCCCCTCCCCTTTTGGTGCGACGGTACCTCTACGATTGCAGAAGTAGCTTTCTTCTGTCTGGGGAAGACGGTATCTTGGTAGGCTGAAATATATTTTCTGGCAGTGTGCCCATGAATTTCCATTTGTGTCCAATCTTGATAGTGGATAATGTCCATGGATCTGATAAGTGACTTGACCATATTTGAGCAAATTTCTTGAGCCTGGCGCTCACCTGAGCTGGGTGGGAGGGCGAATCCTCAAAAGGATTTCTGTTGGTCCCCAGCCGTGATGGCCTTGCGGAGATGGCTGGATCCAGATTTGCGCCAAATAGGTTTGAGCCGTCATATGAGATTTTGCACAAATTCGATACTGATGCCGCATCAGCTATTTAGGGCTTCAGCCATAAAGCCCTTCTGGCCATAACCAAGGCTAGCATAGACCTTGCTGAGGACCTAATGTCAACTGAAGCTCCGGCCATGAAGCTGCCTGCTAATTTAATCTCCTGTAGGGAGAAAATTATTTTCTCCTGGACCATAGCATCTAGGAGGGAGTTCTCAATGTTAGCCGTCCATGCAGAGATGGCTTTTGGCTACTGCGGCAGTGGTGTTAGCCGGTCTACAAGCGCCTCCTGCCATGGAGTAAGCTTTTTAAAACAGGATCGATTTTGCGATCAAGTACATCCCGGAAGGTAACTGCGTCTGCGCTCGGCAGGGTAACGTGTCTGTCAAGTCGCATCATTTATCCGATCTCTCCCACTCATCTTTTTTGAGGTCCACCAGTTCCTTTATGAAGGGAAACGATTCAGGATCCCTCTTCAGTTCTGGAAAATACTTCTGAACCTTCTGCGGTTGTATCTCACCTTCCTTCCAGCCAATTGCTTCTTCGACTGAGCGAGCAATCGGTTAGCCTAAGCAGAAGTGGAACCCTGACGCTGATGTGCGTTCTTCATTTTCAGAGAGGGTTTCTGAAGCTTGTATGTAGTGACAGGGTACCGGTGAAGTGCTTGGGGTAGGATCGTTTATCGGCGGAGCCGTAGTTCCAAAAATTTACCCTCGTGCGACTGTCGCTACTCTGGCATCTGGCTCCTTCTCCTAGGTTGCTTCGTTGAAGCAAGAACGGCAAGCCAATTTTCCTGGCAATGCTGGAGCCCTGCATACCCAGCAAGTGTTTGCTGCGGGACGGGTATGGTAGTTCCGATCATGGTGAGACGATGGTGATCGTCTGCGGTGAGACCGACTATAAAGGGATCAGCTATGACGCGAGCGGCTACGTCTTGAGCGATGATAGCAGTAGGGTGATCTTGAGTGACTTCTGCGTGACCTTCTGCCACTGGATGCATGACTCTATGCCGCGAGCTTGCGTCTCTTGACCTGGTAGGGCTGCCAAAGAATGCAGCGTTGGTGGTCAGGCTCTCTTTTTTGTCTCTTCTCTACCTACCTTTTTCGGATGGCCTCTATACCTAGCTGATGGTGGTCTGCGAGGGCAGTGGTCTCCATGAAGGGTGCAGAGGATACAGTCTTGAGGACAGTCTAGAGAAGATGAAACAGTACTACTAAATTAGGGCAGAAATAAAAGGAGCACATAGAAAAAAAAGGGCCAAAGAATCCTGCCAGGGAGAAAAAAACTGTGTTTAAATGTAATCAATCTCTGCAGAGCAGCCGCCTGTAACCCTATAGCAGAGTGTGCTGTGTTTTTAAATTTTCCGCTGCTATCGTGGTGCTGAAGACACGCACGCGCATGCGCAGAAGCGGTCCGATCGTTCCGGCGCCATCTTGGGTGAGGGCAGAGGGAGCTGCCGGCGCCATCACCTTGTTGCACGCATGCGCAGAGCGACGGACAGAAGCGACGGCGCACACACACATAGAAAAGTAAAACACTCAGAAAAGATCATAGTTTTGGTCTAAAATAGTAAGGAGGAAATATAGGTACAATGTGGACCATAATGGACCAAAAGACATAGAAGTGGAGACCAATGCAAACATTTTAAGCTTCTTTAAAGCCTATCAGATTGCCAGTACTTGCTGTTTGCAAAATAGTAAGGAGGAAATAGGTACAATGTGGACCATAATGAGCCTAATAGACATAGAAGTGGAGACCAATGCAAAAATGTAAGTTTCTTTAAAGCTTATTGTCACATTGCCAGTACTTGCTGTTTGCAAAATAGTAAGGAGGAAATATAGGTACAATGTGGATTGTGGACCATAATGAGCCATTAGACATAAAAGTGGAGACCACTGCAAACATGTAAGCTTCTTTAAAGCTTGTCACATTGCCAGTACTTGTTGCTTGCAAAATAGTAATATATAGGTACAATGTGGAGCAAAGAGACATAGAAGTGGAGACCACTGCAAAAAATGTAAGCTTCTTTAAAGCTTGTCACATTGCCAGTACGTGCTGTTTGCGCCCCTGAGACCACCAGAACGGGGTTTCCTCCATAGAAGCTCCTTTAGGGCCTGTACAGGAGGGACTTCCAAACAGGAGAGGCTGAACCTGCTGGGGCGATTTGCAGTAAGAGGCATGCTTCTTGCTTGTTCATCCAATCTGTCAGGTGAGGATAAAAAAGGAGAATGGTGCAGGGCGTCTCCCCTTCAAATTTATAGCCAATCAATCCTGTCAGGTTGTGGGGGCGGAGTCACAACCCAGTGTGTGCTGCCATGAATGCGTCAGGAAAAGGATTTTACAGGTAAGCCATTTTAAAAAATCCCCCTTTCTTTATCGTACATCACGGGACACAGAGCAGAAAGCCATTACTATACGGGATGTCCGAAAGCACTGCTCAATGAGGGGAGGGGGACATACCAGTACAATTATACTAAGAGGGTGTCAACCCCGGACGTGAGGATCTTAAATTGCGGACTGCAGTACCGCCCGCCCGAAGGCTGCGTCGGCATTCCTTCTAACGTCCAGCTGGTAAAATTTTGTGAAAGTATGGACAGACGACCATGTCGCTGCCCTGCAAACCTGAGCCATAGATATCTGGTGATGTGCCACCCAAGAGGCACCCATGGCTCTTGTAGAATGTGCCTTCACTGACAATTGCCTGATCCACCTCGCAATAGTTGATTTTGCTGCTGCCTGGCCCTTCTTGGGTCCCTCTGGCAGGACGAAAAGAACGTCGGTCTTCCAAATTTTTTCCTTAAGATAGTACCTCATGGCCCGGACAACATCCAGGGTATGCAGCAGCTTCTCCTTCGTTGACGAGGGATTAGGAAGAAAAGCAGGTAGAATCAGGTCTTGATTCAAATGAAAATTCGATATAATTTTCGGAAGAAAGGAAGGATGCGGGCGTAATACGACCCTGTCACTATGAAATATAAGATAAAGCTCCTTGCATGACAGGGCTGCTAGCTCCGACACCCTTCTGGCCGAGGTCATTGCCACCAGAAACACTAGTTTTCTAGTCAGGAGTAACAATGGAACCTCAGCCAAAGGTTCAAACGGTTGCTTTTGCAGAGTAGAAAGGACTAAGTTTAAGTTCCATGGGCAAAGGGGGGATTTATCCGTAATGCCCCCTGTAGAAAGGTCTTGACAAGCGAGTGGTTGGCCAAAGGCCTCTGAAACAGGACTGACAAGGCCGAAACCTGCCCTTTGATCGTACTTACAGCTAGGTTCCTGTCTATTCCGAGCTGGAGGAACTCTAGGATCCTGCCAATAACATACCTGCGGGGATGCCATCCCTTTTCCCCGCACCAGGCAACGTATGCTCTCCATACTCTAATATATAGCCCTGGATGCAGGTTTTCTGGCTCTAATTAGAGTAGAGATTACCTGGCTAGAAAGGCCTCTACCCCTAAGGATTAGGGATTCAGCCGCCAGGCTGTCAAACTTAGACGATGTAAGGCAGGGTGGTGGACTGGGCCCTGAGACAGCAGATCTGGTCAGAGCGGGAGGGGCCAGGGTCTTCCCACCGACATTTTTAGGATTAGGGAGAACCACGATCTTCGGGGCCAGGCAGGAGCTACCATAATCACTGTTTTGCGCTCTGCCTGGATCCTGCGCAGAAGGCAACATCTGTAACGGAGGGAAGGCGTACAGGAGAGAGAACTGGTGCCAAGAGCACACCAATGCGTCGGTTCCGCAGGCTAACGAGTCCCTTGTCCGGGACGCGAACCTGTTCACCTTCCTGTTGAGCCTTGAGGCCATTATATCTACATCCGGCGACCCCAATCTCCGGCAAACCTCTTGAAAAAAATTAGGATGGAGAGACCACTCCCCTGGCAACACCTGCTGGCGACTTAGAAAGTTTGCTTCCCAGTTGTGCACCCCGGGGATAAACACTGCCGAGATGCAAGGGACCTGAGCCTCTGCCCAGCGGAATATCTGGTCCACCTCTGCTTGAGCAGCCCAGCTCTTCGTGCCCCCCTGGTGGTTTATATATGCCACAGCCGTGGCGTTGTCGGATTGTACTCTCACCGGTGACCCTCGCAACTTGGAGGTCCAGACCGCCAGGGCCAATCGTTCCGCTCTGATTTCCAACACATTGATGGGTAAACTCCTTTCTGTTGTTGACCATTTCCCCTGTAGGGCGCACCCCTCTAGGATCGCCCCCCAGCCCAAAAGGCTGGCGTCCGTGGTGATTACCTTCCAGGATATAGGGCTGAAGGACCTTCCTTTTAGCAGGTTCTGCAGCTTCAACCACCAGCAAAGGCTCTGACGCACAAGGGGGGACAAAACTAAGGGATGATCCAAGGCCTGAGGCCTTCTGTCCCAGGCCGACAGAATGGCCTCCTGCAGCCTTCTTGAGTGGAACTGTGCGTAAGGCACAGCCTCGAAAGTGGCTACCAGTCTGCCTAAGAGGCGCATACAAAGAAACAGTAGGCTTCCTTCTTCTCAGGACAGCCTGGATAGTTTCCCTTATGGATACGACCTTCTCCTGAGGCAAAAATACCTTCTGGCGCTCTGTATCCAAGAGCATGCCGAGGTACTCCAGACATCTTGTAGGTTCCAAGGCCGACTTGTCTCAGTTCAGGACCCAGCCTAGAGATTCCAGATATCGAACTGTTAGGCTTACTGCCTGGTTTAAACGGGCCGCTGAGTGATCTCCCTGGGTCCTGAGATTGGCCAACACAGGAGCCAGAATCTTTGTGAAGACTCGGGGGCCCGTGGCTAGACCAAATGGGAGTGCCACAAACTGGTAGTGGAGATGTCCTACCTCAAAACGAAGGAACCCGTGGTGCCCTGGAAATATTGGCACATGAAGGTATGCGTCCTTTATATCCATAGACGCCAAATAAATCGCCCTCCTGTAAAACGGCGGCCACCGAACTGACGCATTCCATTCGAAATGATCGGATCCTTAGGCATCGGTTTATTCGCTTTAGGTCTAGTATGGGCCTGACATCGCCGTCCGGCTTTGGAATGATGAAGAGGTTGGAGAAGAACCCCTGCCCGCGCTCTCGGGCTGGAACCTCCACAATTACCTCCTGAACCAAGAGACAGTGCAAGGCCGCCACCAGAGACCCTCTCTTTTCTGGGTTGCATGGTAACCTTGACCTTTGAAAATGAGGGGGCGGAATCTCCTGAAATTCAAGCTTGTAGCCCAACGCCACCGAGGAGAGGACCCATTTGTCGGGGACCCTGGTTTCCCAAATCTTTGAGAAGTACTGAAGCCTTCCCCCCACCCGCAGGAGTGGGGGCGCCCCTCATAAGGCTGACTTGGGGGCCGCCTTGGCTGGTTTGCGGAACCATGGTCTCCTGTTACCGGCTGGCTGCCCCTGGGTTTTATTCCCCATGCCTAACCGCCCAGGAGGGCGTCGATACTGCCTAGTAGTAGACGAACCTGGGGCGGGTGAGGCTGGGAGCTTGAAGGTAGGGCCTCGAGACCTCTTTTTAACTGGTAAGAGTGTACTCTTTCCACTGGATATTGTCTGGATGTACTCTTCCAGATCCTTTCCAAACAACTTTTCCCCATGGAAGGGGAAACCGGCTAAGAGTTTCTTGCACGGGGTCTCCGCTGACCAGTTTTTCAACCACAAGAGCCTTCGCATGTGTATCAACAACAGAGACAGGCGGGAGGCCTGCTGAATGGAATTCTTTATGGCGTCAACCGAAGCATAAGGCTCTTGGGAGATCAGCTAACCCCTGTGCCTGTTGAGCCGGGATCTCTGTTAAGACCTGCTTAGCCTGGTCCTTGAGAGCCTGGCAAATGCCAATCGCTGCCACGGCGGGCTGAATCAATGCGCCAGCCGTAGAAAAGGAGGCTTTTAGAAGTGTCTCTAGACGCTTAATGACTGGATCTTTAAAGGTCTGAATATTTTCAACCGGGCAGGTTAATGTTTTATTGACACATGCGATGGCTGCATCCACGGTAGAGACCGTCCACTTTCTAGCAAACGCCTCCTCCATAGGATATAGAACCGAAAATCTTTTTTGGAGGGACGAAGATTCTGTCAGGCTTTACCCAGTCCTGAAAAACTAGGTCCTCAACAAAGGGTGAACTGGAAAAACCGCGTTACCTGATGGGGCCTTCAAAGACCCCAAGGAGGACACTGCAGGGACCTGAGGCTCTGGTAGAGGCATCTTAAAGGCAGTCCGGACCATATACGTCAGGGACTGTACCCACAGACTTTCCGCCTGTGAGGCTGAAAAGGGCTCCTCTACTGTAGACTCTTCGGACTCAGAACCCTCTAGGTTATCCTCTGCTTGGTCCCCAGGCAGATCCAATTCCTCAGGGGAAAGGATCTCTGCATCCGACACCCTGAGTCTAGGTGACGCGGATCTAGCCCGTTTCCTACCTGATAAAGAGTTTGCAATTAAAGTAGTTAATCTGCGCTCCAACCCACTTAGGGTGGACGCTAACATCTCCTCTGTTACGAAAACAGGGGTCGGTTGGTTAGGGCCCACCACAGCACCTAGCAACCCTGATGGCTCACTCAGGGCTCACTCAGGAACCGCCGAGGCCAGACCAAGGTCCAGACCAAGGTCCTCCGAGCCCGAAGGGGAGCCCTTCTGCTTTTTTGCTGCCTTTGCATTTTTAGGAGTTCCCGCGCCCTTGGGAGCCATGATACAAACCTGAGGTACTCCGCAACAACAACTAACTGTTGTAGCAAAAAGTAATGAAAAATTAAGAGGCTAGAAAAAATTCTAGGGAATCCCCAGACTTTCCTAAGCCCCTGGGGGTGACCACAGACTGAGGACACGTGCCACCCTTCTTACTGGATTAGTTCTGAGAGCTAATCTCAAGTTGCTGCAGGAGAACCTATATGGCTTTAAACCTCAATGTTGAGCACTAAGCTCTAGAACTGCAGTTTTCCAAAACCGCCACTGGGTGCCGCTGTGGTGCTGATTACAGAGCTATCTCAGCACTTAGCCTCTGCTGCTCTGTGTTCGCCCAACCGCCTGATCCCTGGCCTTTAACTAAAAATACAAGCCGTGACATCAGGTGGCATGGGAACGCCCGACGCCGCCTCTCCCCCGCCCCCTCCGCACGGCGCCGTGCACATCTAGGGCGGGCGCGCACGTTTAGCGAAGCTTGCAGGAAGGAGGGGGGCATGAAGGACGCCGCGGCACAGACAACACGCGGAGCTTCCGCCACAGCACAGCTACCACGACCGCCCAGCCCAGGTAACCAAGACGCCCCAGCAGGGGTTTCAGGCTGAAATGGATAAAGAAGCGCTCCCATGTCCGTGATAGAGCAGGGGGATAAGCTGTCCACACATTCTACCTTGCGGCAGCAGCAGCAAACTAACCCGTCGGGGGGGGGGGGGGGGGGGGGGGGGGGGGAAATGGGCCATCCTGTCCAGAAAGGACATAGTGGTAATAAGGTTGTCGATGCCAAGCATACTACTGGCTAAACCCAGAGCCCCCCTGAGGAGACCACCCTGCCGTCGGACCAAGTCCCGCAGGCTCTCCACTTACCTGTCCACGCAGCAGGGTATAGCTGAACAAACCCAATCTTCCCCCATCTCTGTGGGTATTGTGATACACCTTCAGGGACCAGGGTCCTGGATAGGAACACCACACCCCTGGACCTATACAGCACTCTGGCAGCAGGAACATTTGGACCTATGAAGGTACAAAGTTCTGGAACCCAGGGTCCAGCCCTCCAAGGAGAGGCATTATAGGCAAAACCCCATTCTTGAGCTGGGGCCCAGGTACCGTCCACTTTGGCTATGAAGCACCTTGGATGGATCCGGTTACCCAGCCAAGGTCCCAAGGACACAAAGGCATAGCCATTCAAAACGTGACCAACACCTAAGACACTGGCGAAAGAACTGAGGTACTCCCGATATGGGAGGAGATTATATAGGGCGGGGACATCCTGTCTGGGTGTGCCAGTGTCCATCACCTAAAGATAGATCATATAACCCGTATAGTAATGGCTTGCTGCTCTGTGTCCCGTGATGTACGATAAAGAAAAATATATATATTTTTTATACACTTATTTTTGTAGGAGTGGACTTCAGATGAAACTAGAAAAATATGAATATCATGCAAAAGTTTATTTCACTAATGCAACTTAAAAAGGTGAAACTAATATACAAGATCGTTCAGGCCGTGATTTGTCATAATTGTGATGATTATGGCTTACAGCTCATGAAAACCCCAAATCCACAATCTCAGAAAATTAGAATGTGAAAAGGTGCAATATTCTAGGCTCAAACGGTCCCACTCTAATAAGCTAATTAAGCCCTAACACCTGCAAAGGGTTCCTGAGCCTTTAAATGGTCTCTCCGTCTGGTTCAGTAGGAATCACAATCATGTGAAAGACTGCTGACCTGACATTTGTGCAGAAAACCATCATTGACACCATCTATAGGGAGTATATATGCATGCTTATACTTTTCAGAGGTCCGATATTGTTCTCTGTACAATCCTTGTTTTATTAATTGCATGTAATATTCTAATTTTCTGAGATTGTGGATTTGGGGTTTTCATGAGCTGTAAGCCATAATCATCACAATTATGAAAAATCACAGCTTGAACTATCTTGCTTTGCATGTAAAGAGTATCTGTGGGTATGGAGTTGGGTGTATGGGATTGTACTGTGTTTTATTTTGTTTGTTTATTTTTATTTATTTTTTTATTTAATTTTTTTTAAAGTGTATTTTTGTGCGGGAACTCGAGAGAGAGAGCCGGACTGCAGGACTTGGGAGTAGGCAGACCCTCCCCCCGGAGGCAATCGCCATCCTTCTCCATGCCCCTGGTGGCAATGGCGGGTGTGAGGGGGGGCCTCCCACTCACCCCACCCTACCTGCTCCTCTTGGGAGCCAAACTGGGGCCCAACGGGACCCCAATGGGGCAGAGGGACTCCCCCTATGGGGGAGTGAGGGGGCCTAGCCCACCCAGCCAGCCCCGTAGGTCCTTCGCCTCTCTTTATTTTAGGAGACCGCATGGCCAAAGTGCGTGTGTTTTTAAACCAATTTCGTGTGCGTGCAAGTGTGGTGGTTTTTTTGTGGGGGGGGGTGGGCGTACTAAGCACAGGCGTACCTTGCATAGCACACCCACCGGGAGCCGGGCTGAGACCACCAAACTCAATTCACATGTAGCCAAGACCGGGATCCGAACCCTTGGCTGCAGAGGTGAATGGCTTGTCAGCGCAGTGCCAATCACGTTGAGCCACCACAGCTCCCTTATTTTTATTTTTTTTAATGGTTGAACTGGATAGACTTGTGTCTTTTTTCAACCTGGCTAACTATGTAACTATCTCAAATATTAGTTTCACCTTTTAAGTTGCATTAGTGAAATAAATTAACTTTTGCACGATATTCTTATTTTTTCGAGGTTTCACCTGTATGCCCTTAAATAGAAATTTTTACAAACACATGGGTTTTAAATCAAAATTACACAATCAAATAAAGGTATTAAAATAATGGTGTTTGACCTTACCTCCCCTTTCAAGACTATGTGCCTGATAAGCTCAGCAATCAGATCGAGATCAACCTTCTCGTCATCCGCACATTCCAAAGCATGAATAGTACTTTCAGAGTACCTATAAGAAAATTACATCAGAAAAAGTTGCTTACACTGAACGCTAAGGAATTAAACAGACCTTAGGTGTATCCAAAGGAAGAAAAGTGGCCACATACAGAGACTCTCTTTACATGAAGACAAAATGGGCTCTATTATACAAATGTTCTCCATAAAATGTTCAGCAATAATCTTTGTGAATGGACTTTTACATAATGCGCCTGACTAAATCAGTAAATCCAGCTAGTCCATGTGGTAAATTAAGCAAGTTACAAAATTGTATGCTGGAAAAAAATAGTAAAAATACTGCATGCATACATTAGGATTTGATAAACTAACAAAGCTACATAGTACACACTGCTGGTACAAAGGCAACACAGCTTGTACAAGAGTCTATGCATATGTCAGCAACATACTTTGCTTGAAGTCCCCGCAAATATCTTGGCCAGCGTTCCTGATACAGCGTCTCCTTTTCGTCTTTCTCTGGTCGAGCCATACGTCCTTGCATAAACCTATTCTTCCACTGTGGCTTACGATCTTTGTCTTTAGGGGAATACCTAAAAATATGACAAACATTAGAATACAGCCTAGAGTTGCAAATGTCACACCGTCTCAGGTCACACACACACTATAACCCACTTGCATCTAGCTACTTAGCATTACAACTTGCACTGCTCAAATGTTAATTATTAAGGTCAATTACAAACTGAAATATTTCCCTTGAGAAGAGACTACAAAAATAAAACTAGTGAAAAGCAAAAAAAATAAAATGCAAATGCAACATACCTTAGCATTTCAATGACATCCTCCAAGAGATACTCTTTGACCGGGAAAGTAAATCCAGGAATATGCAGCATTGGACAGTTACCTGTGCAAAGAAAAATCATGGATAACATTGGATTCACACCATGATAAATAGTTTTATACAAATTGGTGTCTAAGGCCATGTCTACTAGATCAAAGCAGACAAGCAACGAGGTATATTTAGGCTCAATTTACACTAGCGCAACTCCAAAGTTGCACGATTTCCTGTGCGACTTTACACTCAATGGATCCAAATCCCACCAAAGTAGTGCAGGCATCTATCTGAACGTGTCATTGAAAAGAATAGCTGTGGCTTGTCATGTCCAAAGTCGCATGACAAGTTGCACTAGTGTGAATGGAGCCTATAGTTACAGAAAAAGTAAAGTTTGTTTCATGTTAAGCCTCACTAGCAGAGTACTTCATAAAGCAAGGAAGCATTTAAACCCAGGACTGGACCTGGTTTCTTGAGCTGGAACCTTTTGGGCCAGTTTACATGCTGTGTTTTAAAAGTGCGGCAAGCAGGACATTTCCCCCCCCCCCCCCCCCCTTTTATTTTTTTTAAAACGCACCACACCAAAAAAAAAAAAAAAAACACAGGTGTGGATGGAGCTTTAGGTCTTTTTTCACACTGGCAATGCCAAGCGTGCGTTTATATGCATTTAGGAGGACCCATCAACAAAGCCATATAAATACATACGATTTTTCAATGGTGCCATTCACAATGCGTTTAAAGCAAAACTAAAATCCAAACTTTTTTTCTCATTTTGGAGAAAGGGAGGGTTATAGTGTCTGCCAAGTTAGTTTTTGCCATCCGAGTCCCATTGTGGAGATTTTCCTTCCCTTCCTGTACCATACTCCCTCTGATAAGAATCTGTACAGACATTTACTAGAGGTGAATGAGTCGGGAAAAGCTGCTTCCACCAACTACCTCACTAAGCAGCTGGGTGGAGGCAGCCAGCAGGTTCCCTGGGAGGAGTGTCTGGATAGAAACGAACCGCAGAGGGAGAAGGCATCTGGCAACCCTGTGCTGCTTTGCTGCTTGCACTTCTCTGCCCCTGGAGAGGGGAGAATCCGCTATATGAGCCTCTATGCCCCTGAACAGCGATAACATTCCAGGTATGTGCTGTCATCATACAATATGGGCCTACTAAACAGAGGTCCCTATGTTTGTGAGCACATATACACATGTAAAGTTTTATTGGGCCCATGGTCTTTACCGACAACTAGACTGAATTCCTGTATAGTAGAAAAGTATTTAAAGCGGACCTTCAATCATCTTTTTCACCCTTTCATCTATAAAATCTTCTGCCCTTATTGTTTCTGCCAGTAAATACCTTATACTTCCGGTTTGTCTGGTCATTAGCCTCGGCCAGGGATCTCCAAATACGGCCCTCCAGCTGTTGCGGAACTACACATCCCATAAGGCATTGTAAAACTGACATTCAAATACATGATTAGGCATGATGGGAATTGTAGTTCCTGAACAACTAGAGGGGCATAGTCTGGAGACCCCTGGTCTAGGCTTATCACATACACAGCGCTCTCTCTCTCTCTCTCTCACTCACTCTTGTGAGAGTTTGCCAGGAAGGGGGGGGGGGGTGAGCCATAAGAGGGCCAATGAGAGCCGCAGGTTTGCCTCTGTGCAAATCCAGGAAGTGAACAGGCAGCAGCTTTAGCTGCCCACAGTTAAAATGGCTGCAGCCAGACTCAGTGGAGGGAGATTTCTGCAGCATAGTAATGGCAAGTACAGAATCACAGTATATATAAAATATGCAAAGTGGTTGGAGGGAAGCTTCAGAATGGCAAAGATGTTTTTATTACAAATTATGTGAGCAGACTGCAGTTCCTCTTTAACAGGGCTTAGACATGAAAACAGATCCCAATAACACTTTGAACATAAATCAGGAAAGAGAAAATGTTCTGGCTTATAAAAAGGTAATACCAGCTACAGTGGGGCAAAAGTATTTAGTCAGCCACCAGTTGTGCAAGTTCTCCCACTTAAAAAGATGAGAGGCCTGTAATTGTCATCATAGGTATACTTCAACTATGAGAGACAAAATGTGGAAACAAATCCAGACAATCACATTGTCTGATTTTGAAAGAATTTATTTGCAAATTATGGTGGAAAATAAGTATTTGGTCTCCTACAAACTAACAAGATTTCTGGCTCTCACAGACCTGTATCTTCTTCTTTAAGTGGCTCCTCCACTCATTACCTGCATTACCTGTATTAATGGCACCTGTTTGAACTTGTTAGCAATATAAAATACACCTGTCCACAACTTCAAACAGTCACACTCCAAACTCCACTATGGTGAAGACCAAAGAGCTGTCGAAGGACACCAGAAACAAAATTGTAGACCTGCAGCAGGCTGGGAAGACCGAATCTGTAATAGGCTAGCAGCTTGGTGTGAAGAAATCAACTGTAGAAGCAATTAGAAAATGGAAGACATACAAGACCACCGATAATCTCCCTCGATCTGGGGCTCCATGCAAGATCTCACCCAGTGGGGTCAAAATGATCACAAGGACGGTGAGCAAAAATCCCAGAACCACACGGGGGGACCTAGTTAATGACCTGCAGAGAGCTGGGACCAACGTAACAAAGCTTACCATCAGTAACACTACGCCGCCAGGGACTCAGATCCTGCAGTGCCAGACGTGTCCCCCTGCTTAAGCCAGTACATTTCCGGGCCCGTCTGAGGTTTGCTAGAGAGCATTTGGATGATCCAGAAACGGATTGGGAGAATGTCATATGGTCAGATGAAACCAAAGTAGAACTGTTTGGTAGAAACGCAACTCGTCGTTTGGAGGAGAGAGAATGCCGAGTTGCAACCAAAAAACACCATACCTACTGTGAAGCATGAGGGTTTCCACATCATGCTTTGGGGGCCATTTCTCTGCAAAGGGAACAGGACAACTGCTCCGTGTACATGAAAGAATGAATGGGGCCATGTATCGCAAGATTTTGAGTGCAAACCTCCTCCCATCAGCAAGGGCATTGAAGATGAAAGTGGCTGGGTCTTTAAGCATGACAATGATCCCAAACACACTGCCCGGGCAACGAAGGAGTGGCTTGGTAAGAAGCATTTCAAGGTCCTGAGTGGTCTAGCCAGTCTCCAGATCTCATTCCTGTGATCCACAGAACTGCAGCCAAACGAGTTTTGGCTGTACTTCTCCTTTAAGAAGTGGAAAATTCAGGGATCTCTTGATACCAAGCCAAGGTCAGGCAGACTAAAAAAGATTGCAGTCACAGCTGCTTAGATTGTTTGGGATAGAAAGAAAAACCCACAGGTAACCTCATGAGAAATACAGGCTTCTCTGAAAAAAGTCAAGTTAGGCTTACCGGTAACTTGTTTTCCATGAGTCTTTCAGGACAGTACCTTGAGAGCGTGGCTCCACCCACTTGACAGGAAACACACCTCCACCAAATTTCTTAAAAGGGAGGTTCCCTCCACTTAGTAGTAGTAGAGAAACCTCCGGCCCAAACTGGAACACATAAACAGAGTATGGTTAGTCACAGTATAATATTTCTAAAACATTAAGGGCGGGTTGCCGCTGTCCTGAACTTGGAAAACAAGTTACCGGTAAGCCCAACTTGACTTTTCCCTTATCGTCTTTCAGGACAGCACCTTGAGGGGATGCACTTCAGAGGAGAATCTTTCCACCTACAAGGCAACAACAAGAAAAAACCACCAAGAAATCTTCAAAGCCAAGAAAAATTACTTTTCAGAGGCTATCAACAGTGCCCTAAACCGCCCACGCGAACTCTTCAAGCTGGTCACTCAGACCATGAAACCAGGATGTCTTGAAGTCACCAACGCAGACTCACAAGAATTTTGCAATGAGTTATCGGATTACTTCATTAATAAAATCGAGGGAATCCGGGAAAACTGTAATTCTCCACCATCAGGTAAGTTCACTCTGGAGCACATCACTATCTATGCCAAAAAAAATATCATTGGTGCTTTGCGTAATGGCACAGTGCCAAATGATATCATCCCCAGTTTACTGCTGAAGGAATGCGCCAACATCTTGGCACCTCCTATCACGCAGCTTATCAACCAGTCTTTCAAGAAAGGCATAGTGCCCTCCCAGCTGAAAGAGTGCATAATCCAACCCATTCTGAAGAAACCCACCTTAGACCCCAAGGATCCACTCCACCGCCGTCCCATAAAGGCCTAAACGTACTCTCAAAAGGTAATGGAAAAAGTAGTGGTACAACAGCATCTAGATACCCACAAGCTACTTGATCCATTTTAAATCGGGTTTCCGTCCCGGACATGGGACGGAAACCGTGTTGCTTAAAATATGGGATGACCCTCGAGGCCGCAGACGAAGGAGAATCCTGTCTTCTAGTTCTGTTGGACCTAAGCGCAGCCTTCGACACTGTGGACCACAAACTATTACTGACTCGGCTCGCTAAAGTAGCCAGAGTCGCAGTCGCAGAGAGCGATTTATCTTGGTTCTCCTCTTTTTTGGAAAACCGATCGCAAACAGTGAAGTTAGGACCTTTCACTTCTGAAAAACGCACAGTATCGTGCAGAGTCCCTCAAGGATCACCTCTATTGTTCAACATCTATCTTCGTCCTCTTTTTGAAATTATCAGCAGCCAAAAACTGCTTTACCACTCATATGCAGACGACACGCAACTGTATTTCCGCATTGGCAATAAAAAGGATCACCACCTCAATCTAGAGACTTGCCTCTCTTTGATAGAGAATTGGATGACAAAGAGTTATCTTAAACTCAATGGAGCGAAAAACAGAACTTCTCCTGTTTCACGCCAAGCGGATAAATCAACCTGTAACTACCTGGAAACCCCTGCCCATTCTGGGCAAAATCATCACCCCTAGCGCCAGAGTCCAAAGTCTTGGGGTCATCTTCGATTCCTATATGACAATGGACACACAAATAGGATCAGTAGTCAGCGGATCTCACCATCTGCTGCGCCTACTACGCAGACTCATTCCTTTTATCCGCAAAGAAGATTTAGCGGTCGTGGTGGGAGCAATTGTAAACTCAAGATTGGACTATGCAAATGCCCTCTACCTCGGACTCCCGAAGTACCAAATCGCTCGTCTGCAAGTCGTTCAAAACACGGCCGCCAGACTTGTGACTGGGAAAAAACCCTGGGAATCAATCTCACCTTCACCGAGATCCCTTCATTGGTTGCCAGTAAAAGACGGAATTGCTTTTAAAGCACTCTAACGTATAGATGTTTCCATTGGGATTGCTCCCAATTATCTATGCGAAAAAAATAAAAGCTCATAATCCCAATCGCATTCTGCGATCCACCAATCAAAATCTACTCCAGATACCGAAAGCCAACTACAAGTCCAAAAGGAGAAAGAAGATTTGCGATCCAAGGTCCCAGACTTTGGAACGCTTTACCAACCAGCCTTCGGTTGGAGGAGAACCACTTAGCGTTCAGGAGAAAGATCAAGACTCAACTCCTTTGATATCAAAGGAGACAGGAACAACAAGCGCCCAGAGGCGATTTAGTTTGCATGTGCTGCGCTACAAAAGTCTTCATTCATTCATTCATTCATAAGAGAGACTTACCCATATTAGGGAGGGACCACAGCCTGCAAGACCTTTCTGCCAAAAGCCTGATCGCTTGCTGACAGAAGATCCAGTCTATAATGATGGACAAACGTAAGGTAACTTGACCACGTAGCCGCCTTGCAGATTTGATCTGGGGTGGCACCAGCTATTTCTGCCCATGTAGTGGCCTGAGCTCTAGTAGAGTGTGCTTTAATTCCCAACGGGGGAGATAGTCCTGCTTGGGAGTAGGCTTCCAGAATAGCGGTTTTTAGCCATCTAGCAATTCACCCCTTAGATGCTTGGTGGTCCTTCCTTTTTCCTGCGAAAAGTATGAACAAGAAATCTGAAGATTGAAAATCCTTGGTCACTTTGAGGTAATGTAGTAAAGTTCTTTTCACATCCAACATATGAAATTGACGTTCCTTCTCCCCTGATGGATTGGAGCAGAAGGTTGGAATGACAATTTCCTGCGCCCTATTAATGCTTGACGCCACCTTTGGTAGAAAAGCTGGATCAGTTTTTAGTACAACCCGGTCCGTGAAGACGGTTAGGAAGGGTTTCTTTATTGACAGGGCCTGCAGTTCGCCAATCCTTCTGGCTGTTGTAATTGCCATTAAGAATACTGTTTTGAGAGTAAGGTACTTTAGAGAAACGTCTTGTAATGGTTCAAAAGGCTCTTTAGTCAATGACTGAAGAACTACTGACAAATCCCAACTCGGGAAGTGTCGTACAGGAGCTGGTCTAGACCTAGAGAGTGCCCTGAAAAATCTGGCCACCAAAGGATATAGGTCTCACCAGAAAGACTCCCAATGCAGCTGTCTGTACCTTAAGTGTACTGCTTGACAATCCCTTTTCTGCCCCATTCTGAAGGAATTCCAACACTGACACTAGGTTTTTCACCACTCTATTAGACGAGTAACACCAGGAGTTGTAGACTTTCCAGTATTTTTCATAGATTTTCCTGGTCACTAGTTTTCTACTGGCAAGTAGGGTAGTCACCAGTGGTCGGAACAGACCTTTCTGTATCAATAACTGCCTCTCAGATACCACGCTGTGAGGTTTAGAAAGGCCACCTCCTGATGGCATATTGGCTCTTGTAGAAGTAGGTCCTGCCGAAGCGGTAGTCGCCAAGGTGGCTTGATCGCCATTCGAAGAAGGGAGGTAAACCAAGCTCTTTATGGCCAGAATGGAGTGATTTGGATTACTTCCACTTTCTCCTTCTGAATCCTCCTTAGTACCAGCGGAATGGGAAGGTGTAAGCCAGCTGGAACTTCCAAGGCTGTATGAACACATCTGTTCCCTGGGAACTGTCGTTTCTGTGAATGGAGAAAAGACTAAGTTGCGTTTTTTCTTCTGACGCAAATAGATCTATTTGTGGTTGGCCCCAGGCTTGGGTGATTAACATGAAGACTTCCGGATTTAGGGTCCATTCTGCTTCCTGAATCCATTTTCTGCTTAGAAAATCTGCCACTTTATTTAAAGTGCCTTTGAGGTGGACCGCTGACAAGGACAGCAAATGATTTTCTGCCCAGTTTAGGATGTCCAAGGCGAGAAGCTGAAGTAACCTGCTCCTTGTGCCTCCTTGCCTGTTTAAGTAGGCTATGGTAGTGGCATTGTCCGAGAATACTTGAACATGGGCACCTTGAAGGTCTGCAGAGAAGGCATCCAAAGCTAAGGCCACAGCCTTTAGATCTCTCCAATTGGAGGATTTTTCTGCTTCTGACGGGGACCAAACACCCTGAACAGTTCTGACTCATGTGTGCCCCCCATCCCCATAGGCTGGCATCTGTTACCACTCTTTCTATTGGGAATGACCAAGACAGGCCTGCTGAAAGGTTGACCTGACTTCACCACCACAGTGACCGTTTTACTTTGGAGGGGACTTTACTCTTGTTTCCAGAGATTCCGTTCTGCGATCCCAAATCTTTAGAAGGAAACTTTGGAGAGGCCTGAAGTGAAGTCTTGCCCACTGCACTGCTGGCATTGATGAGGTAAGGGTTCCTAGAGCTGACATTACCTGTCTGATAGACAACTCTAAATTTGTCTGTAAGGAGGCTACGACCCTTTCTATCTTTAGTTTTTTGTCTTCTGGGAGAAAAATTATTCGCTCCACTGAGCTTATCTGATAACCCAGAAATTGTGCCTCTTGGGTTGGGTTGAAATTTGATTTTTCCAAATTTATGATCCAACCCAATGCCTCTAGATGACTGCAAGCTCTTCCGAGATCCTCCAACAATTTTTCCCTGGAGGGGGCAAAGAAGAGTAGGTCGTCCAGGTATGGAACTACTGCTACCCCCTGAAGGCGGAGAGGAGCGAGAGCCTCTGCCATGACCTTTGTAAATATTCTCGGACCCGAGGAAAGGCCGAAGGGGAGGGCCCTGAACTGGAGGTGCATGACCTCCTTCCCCATGTTTATCGCCAATCTCAGAAATCTTTGGGACTGAGGAGCTATGGGGATATGCAGATAAGCGTCTCTCAGATCAATAAACACCATAATGCAACCCTTTGTTAATAGATTTTTTACCGTGAAGACTGATTCAATACAAAAATTTTTGTATAGGACCGATCCGTTCAAAGGCTTCAGATTGAGAATGAGTCTGTAACTTCCGGACGGTTTTCTTACCATAAATACATGGGAATAAAACCCCTGGTAAAGCTCCCCCTCTGGTACTGGGATTACAACCCCCTGTTTCATCAGATTCTTCAAAAGGTTCTTCATGGCTAGGGACTTGACAATATCTCCTGGTAGGCCTGTCAACAGGTACCTCTCTGGTGGAGGGTCCGAGAATTCTATCTTGTAGCCCAGAGACAGCATGGAGAGGATGTACCGATTCTCTGTTATGCTGGCCCAAAAAAGGAGAAAACGTTGAAGTCTTCCCCCTACCTGCAACTGGTTGTCAATGGGTTTTGCTAGTTGTCGCAGGAGGATTGAAAAGGACATTGCCTTTGCCTTTTCCCCTCTGTCCTGACCAACCTTTTTTCCTCTCTTGAGGCTTACCCTGTTGAGCCCTTGAGGGACGAAAAAACTTTCTACCAGCCTGACCTTTCTTTTTGTCAGGGAAAGATTTTTTCTGGTCTGCGGTCCTATCGAGTACTGTATCTAACTCGGGCCCAAACAAAAAATCCCCCTGAAAGGGCAGCTTGTTCTTGGACGCTGTGTCCCTGGGCCAAGTTTTTAACCATAAGGCCCTCCTCACTGAGTTAGTAAGGGCCGCAGATCTTGCTGTCATTCTGATAGACTCTGCAGATGCATCTGAGACATCTGAGGCTACCACAGCTGATAGGGTAGAAAAGGAATCTAGGATTTCCTGCTTAGGGGAATCGGCTATTATATGAGCCTTAAGCTGGTTCAACCAGTACTCCATGTTTCTGGAGACGCAAGTGGTTGCCATTGCTGGTTTGAGGTTGCCTATGATGGATTGCCAAGCCCTCTTTAATTGCTGGTCCATCCTCTTATCCATGGGATCCTTTTAGAATCCCCATGTCCTCAAATACCAGGTCCGAAGACCTTGAGACCTAAGAAAAGGCTGCATCAATTTTTGGAACTTTATTTCAAGGCGCTGCTGGGTCCTCATCGAAAGGAAACCTTTTATGAATCAGCCCATTTCTTCATGATTGTGTCAGAAATCACAGAATAAACAGGAAAGGTACGTATTTTGGGCTCACAGAGACGGGCATACATCCTGTCATGTAAAGATAGCTCTTTGGGTTCCTCCTCTAGACCTAAAGTTGCATGTACAGCTTTAAAGGAGGCCATCAACTTGTTCCAAAGACAATTTATATTTAGAAGACATAATCTCTAGTTCATCTTCCTCCTCTTCCGATTCTTGGGAATGTGAGGGAGGGGGACCTTCCTGGTTCAGAGGACTCTCTTCTGCCTCCACTACAGGAACTAACGGCGAGTCTTGTGCAGATTGTGAGGTAGAGGCTTGACTCACAGATGGTTTCATGAGCGAGGATTTAAAAGATTGAATCGTAGCATCCAACTCTTTCTTTACAGATGCGATTATGTCACTGCGAGCAGCAGATGCTTCCTCTTTCACTAATGAGTCAACACATGATTGACATAAAGCTTTTCTCCATCCTTCAGAAAGTTTAGCCTTGCATGAAGGACATTTTTTTGTTTCCGGGTTCAGAGCCCTTGGCCTGATAAGGGAAAAGAAACAAAGGGGAGAAAAAACAAAAAACCATCCATGCGAGTTAACCTGAACCTGGGTGCTCACCAGAGGTGCAGAGTGAGAGATCCTTCTACACTCATGTGCCCAAACAGGCCCCCGCCACCAGGGGAAAAAAAAAAAGCACTCACACCACCCCTAAGGGAGAGAGAGCTAGAGAGAGACCCCATAGTAAATGAGGGTAGAACTCAGTCTACCCCTTACCTGGGTCTTGCTGGTGCCAGTGCCTGTTCCACTCGCTGCGGATCCCCCTTCCATGCTTGAGGTAGCAGCGTGATGCTGGTGGCAAAACCGCCGGACTCCACTAGTGCCGTTGCACCGGACCAAAACCAGCTAATAAGGCACCAGATCCTCCCTCAGCGCTTCCGGGCGGAAATAACGTCAAAGTCCTGGGCCTGCTTGTGGGAAGCCTGCCCCTTTCCGGTTACCTCATTTCCGGGGGAAGCAGCCTGGCTGACCTTCCCAAGATGGCTCCGGAGTCGGCTTGGACAGAAAAAAACAAAAGATGTCCGCGCGTTTACCATGCCAGGGAGCAGCATCCCGGAGCAGTCCTGGCTCACTGAGCACTGATGAGGGAAAAGGAGCCCATGCACAAGGTACTCTCTAACCCGTGAATGGGAGGAACAGACTCTCTGAGGTAAGGAAAAAAACAGGTGGAATAGGGAGATAAGAAAACCTCTCCAGTAGCCTGGAGAGCTCCTAACCCCCACATTTGTTCCTGCCGGAGGAAACACAAAAACTGATAAGTGGAGGGAACCTCCCTTTTAAGAAATTTAGTGGAGGTGTGTTTCCTGTCAAGTGGGTGGAGCCATGCTCTCAAGGTGCTGTCCTGAAAGACAATAAGGGAAAAGATGGTATGGTTGTTTCAAGAAGCACAATACGACGATACTTGAACAAACATGAGGTGCATGGTCGGGCTGCCAGAAAGAAGCCTTTACTGCACCAATGCCACAAAAATCACGGTTACAATATGACCGACAAAACCTTGCCATGCCTCTCAGCTTTGGGCACAATAATCTGGAGTGAGGAGACCAAAATAGACCTGTATGGTCACAACCCTAAGCGCTAGATTTGGGTAGGGGTCAACAAGGCTTATAGCGACAATAATTCCCTCCCTATTGTGAAGCATGGTGGTGGATATTGATATTTTGGGGGTGTGTGAGCTCTAAAAAAGACACAGGGAATCTTGTAAAAATTGATGGCAAGATGAATGCAGCATGTTATCAGAAAATACCGGCAGACAAGTTGCATTCTTTTGCACGAAAGCTACGCATAGGACACTCTTGGACTTTTCAGCACGACAATGACCCTATGTTGAATATGGCCTCATATAAACAAAACAGCTTAACTTAAGAGCGTACCATCATCCAGGTTGAAAGAGAGACAAAAAGGGTGGGGGCAAAGGGACAACAATGTTTTAACAATGATACATGCAATTTATTAACAATTCTCCACGGGTATGCAAACTTTTGAGCACAACTGTCAATACAAAAGCAACTAGCTTTCACGAGAAGAGGATTTGCAATTGAGATCAGTTTGGAATAAATTTGCAATGCTTTGGGATATGTCCAACTTGCATTCACGTCGACTTGTAAAGGGGAAAAACAAATTCAGATGAGATAAGGAAAATGGAACAAGAAGAGTATTGGCTATATAAAAAAAAAAAAACACAAAAATACGTCACCTCTGTGCTGCAGCTGCCCATGTCAGCTCTAAGCTGACATGACCATTGACGCTCAGATCTCAGTCAGCTTGGACAGTAGAACAGTGCCCGTCAGTCACTGCTCTCCACTCTGCCTTAACAGAGAGCGAGCAGCCACAAGACTGTTCTCCATTACCGATATTAGAGAGGGAGGGAATCAGTAATGCAGATGACCCTACTTCTCCATAAAGAGAAATTCACATCTTAAATGTACCAGAGTCTGTATCAATACCACTTTGACTGTACATTTAGGATATGGATTTCTTTTAACCCTTCTGTTTTTATTGCACTACTAAAGGTGTATTTGTTTGGGGGGGGACGGGGGGGACATGCCCTATACATCTCCTTTGCATTTCCCCTAGGTCGGTGGTATGTCCCACAGGAGAAACCCAAACCACTGCTTGATCGTTGATTCTGCTGTGATCCAGGTCGGTAATGCTGGTTGCATTACATGTAAGGTACTGTTGATATACTGCCACATGCACTGTTCACTGTTGTGCCTTTTAGGAAATGTCCTCATTTTTTTTTGATCCTCACTCAGGGACGATTATAATACACCTGTGAGCTTATATGGAACTGCCACTCTCCCCATTACCAATAGGTGGCGCGGTCACAGGACTTTCGGGCTCCCTTCCAAGACAGTTGCTGAAGGGAGTGGGACTCTTTTTTGGGATCCAATGCTCGCTATGTTGGGGTTGGCAGAGCTGGGAGGGGGTGGGTAGGGATGGAGGTTTGGGAGGCTTTCCCACAAGACTGTTCGGTAGAGTATGTCTGCCCGTGGCGGCAGGTGAAGATTAAGTTTGCTCCTGTTTGTTACTACTGTTATTTTTTATTACTGATTTGCTGCATATGTCAACCATCTTGTGAGTATTGCAATGAGTGGGGTGCTGCAATGACTGTTCACTACTGCTGTGCTCATATACTTACTACCTGTACATACTCATGGCTGACACGGTTAAAATTATTTCCTGGAATATTAGAGGGCTGAATACACCTCACAAGCGGTCCCTGATGTTTTCCTATCTGAAAAAACACAAGCCTCATTATCTGTCTTCAGGAGACGCACCATATGGGCCCTACGTTGAAATATCTTAAACGTCCCTGGTTAGCTTCACAGTATCATGCCACTTACTCCAATTACTCAAGAGGGGTCTCGGTCTTGATAGCTAAGACTCTGGGGGCCGAGACTCTGAGTGTACAAACGGATCCAGCGGGTCGTTTTGTTATACTTTTCGTATAGCCCTTTTAATTTTTACGTTGGTGAATGTATATATCCCCCCACCGTTTTCACCGGAGGTTCTTTCTAAATTGTCACTAATGCTATTACCTAGGTCTCCTGGTCCCCTACTTTTTGTGGGTGACTTTAACGCTGTGCTTGACCCATCTGTGGACCGCCTGCGGGGTGGGGGCAGACCGTACCCCTCATTTGTTGATTGGACTCAGGTTTACTCTTACGGAACTGTGGCGTTGGAAACATCCGGGTGACAGGCAATTTTCCTGTCATTCAGACTCATTCCACACTATGTCACGCATAGATATGGCATTTGCTCCATCGGATGTACTGTCTTTGGTGCATTCGGTCACGTACCTACCCAGAGGTATATCAGACCATGCTCCCCTAATGGTCAGTCTCCTCCTCCTGCCAAAGTCAGGCCCCAGGGCCTGGAGGTTGAACTCCTATTGGCTCGAGGACGAGCTAGTACAGGCTGAGTGTCAAACAGCTATGGTTGACTATTGGACCCTCAATCAGGACTCAACTGGTATCGGCAATGCCTGGGAGGCCTCCAAGGCAGTGCCGAGAGGATCCTTTATGTCAATCACGGGTATATTGCGTAAGAACAATCAAATACACACTGATGAATTTGAGCAGGGTATGGTGTTATCCGAGGCTGAATACTCTAAATGTCCCAATGCAGATTAGAGGTCGACCGATATATCGGCCGATATTTTGCGTTTTTTAATTAATCGGCATCGACCGATTTGTGCTGTAAGAAAGCCGATTTTTTTTTTAACTTCAGCAGCGCGACTTGCAAAAAGCTTCTTCGCCCTGGCGAATCGTCTGAACAAAGTGATTGCTCGCTTGGTGGGGAGTGATCAGGGTGATTTTATCCCGGGTAGGTCAGCTAGAATGAACAAACGTAGACTGTTTCATAACTTGTCATATGTACATGACTGCCTCCCGACTCGGGTCGTGGGGTCCCTGGACACTTGCAAGGCCTTTGACAGTGTGGAATTGCCCTGTTCCGGGCTTGCAGATGTATGGTTTTGGCCCCCGTATGGTCGCCTGGATTAGACTCCTCTATACCATGCCGCTTGCTCGTATTCGTATCAACTCACAAATTACGGAGACCTTCCGAATTACTAGGGGAACCAGGCAGGGGTGTCTGCTGTCACCCCTGCTTTTCGCCTTGGCCATGGAACCCCTCGCCATTAGGATACGCATTTCCCCACTTCTTAGGGGATTGCCCATCAATGGTATAGAGGAGCGAATCTCGCTATATGCCGATGATACACTGGTGTATTTGGCAGATGCCCAGGACTCACTAGCTAATGTGTTGAAAATGGTATCCGACTTCGGGGACTTCTCGGGATTCAGAGTGAATTGGGAGAAATCCATTATCTATCCCATAGATCAATCACCTACTCCTCACATTCATTCAGACTCTAAATTGATGGTGGCCACCTCGTTTAGATATCTGGGAGTTGTGGTCCAGTTAACCCTGTCCCTGTACATTGCCAATAATCTGAGCCCTGTGCTACTACAGCTGCAGTCTCAGACTAAACAGTGGAAAGACTTACCTCTAGATCTAATGGGAAGGGCCAATGTCCTAAAAATGATATACCTACCTAAATTACTGTATGTCCTAGCTAATCCCCCATGCAAAATCCCCAAAGCATTGTTTAAGAGCATCGACTCAATCTGTATAACATTCCTGTGGAACAGTAAGGCCCCTAGAGTAGCATTGGAAACACTTAGACTACCCTCTCATTTGGCAGGACTGGCTTTCCCTGACTTCTACCTCTATTACCAAGCTTCCCAACTGGTAAATGTTCATGATTGGTTACATCCTGACTCCAATAATGCGTGTACTACCACTGAAGGGGCTATGGTCACATCGTTTGAGACCTTGCACAACATTGTCTACCGCGGGCATACCCCCCCAGGACCGGGACTGACTGTGCTGCAAACATCACTGTCCCTGTTCAAAACAGTGACTCTTAAACATTCCCCGGGATCCTGGGTGACCTTTCCAAATAATCCAATATGGTTCAATATATCACTCCCAGAATTTAATTCTCTACCTGACCCTCAGAGATGGATATCTAAGGGGATAATGTCACCTATATACCTCAGAAAGCTTTAAGTCCTTTTCCCAGTTGAGGGATGACTTTAATCTTCCGTCCAATTATTTATTCTTTTATTACCAGCTAAGACATGCCGCGCGAGCCCAGTTTGGCTCCTTGAACAACCCACTTGCGATTCCTGACCTAGAAAAGCTTTTACGTTCCCCGGACCGAACAAAACTCATTTCTACCTATTACTTAGCCTTAACGGTGAACTCTAATCCTAGATTTAAGGCAGCACAGAGCAAGTGGGAATCCTTAGCTTTTACCATGACAGAAGATGACTGGACTGAGTTCTGTGATACTTTTAAGACCTCTGTTATAGCCTCCAGAGACAGGGTGATCCAACTAAAATGTTTTCACCAATCGCACTTGACCCTGGCCAGGATGCAAAGAATGGGCATACTGGCCTCGGCGGATGGTTTCTGTGGATGTGGGCAGGTGGCTGATATTATCCACTGCTTTTGGAGCCCAGCTATACGAGACTTCTGGAGAGATATAGGATCCTTCGTCTCTTCTGCCTTGGTACTCCCCAATATACTGGACCCTAAAAGCTGTCTGTTGGGGGTCTTTGGTGACCTTGCGGTTCCCTCCCGGGTCAAAAAATTGCTTAGAATCCTATATTTCTATGCTAAGAAATCCATCCTGTTGACCTGGAAGGGAGCGGCGACGCCGACAAGGGGCCTATGGTTGAAACTAGTCAATGACGCCCTCCCGCTTTACAAGCTCACTTTTGAAATTAGGAAAAGAAATAATTCCTTTCATAAGATTTGGGGCAGGTGGCTGGCTAGCCCCCTGACCCTATCTCCTATACAGCCGTAAATGGGGATGTTGGTGGTGCAGTCTTCATTTGCTAGAGTAACTTTAATATGCAATCCCACAAAGGGGTAATACTACCTTTATACTTTGCTGTATGTACCTTTCTACTCTGACTTTTGTATAACTATGCTGTTGATAATAGTATGGAGTGATTAAGGAGCAAACTACTACCAATGTATGTTCTGTGTTGTTTAAGTTTTGTTTTTGTATGTGTTGTATTGTTGGATTTGTAAAAAAAAAATTTTTAATAAAAATATCTTAACCACTTAAGGACCTTGGGTGTTTTTCAGTTTTGGCGTTTGCAAGACTGAAACAGTTTTTTCTGCTAGAAAATCACGTAAAACCCCCAAACATTATATATATTTTTTTTCCTAACACCCTAGAGAATAAAATAGTGGTCATTGCAATACTTTTTGTCACACCGTATTTGCGCAGCGGTCTTACAAGCGCACTTTTTTTGGAAAAAATACACTTTTTTGAATTAAAAAATAAGACAACAATAAATTTGGTCCAATTTTTTTATATATTGTGAAAGATAATGTTACGCCGAGTAAAATGACACCCAACATGTCACGTTTAGAAATTGCGCCCGCTCGTAGCATGGCGTCAAACTTTTACCCTTAAAAATCTCCATAGGCGACGTTTAAAAAATTCTATAGGTTGCATTTTTTTAGATACAGAGGAGGTCTAGGGCTAGAATTATTGCTCTCGCTCTAACGATCGCGGCGATACCTCACTTGTGTGGTTTGAACACCGTTTTCATATGCGGGCGCTACTCGCGTATGCGTTCGCTTCTGCGCGCGAGCTCGTCGGGACGGGGCGCTTTAAAAATTTTTTTTTCTGTTTTCCTATTTATTTGTATTTAATTTAACATTTTTTACACTGAAAAAAAAAAATATATAATAATTGATCACTTTTATTCCTATTACAAGAAATGTAAACATCCCTTGTAATAGAAAAAAGCATGACAGGTCCTCTTAAATATGAGATCTGGGGTCAAAAAGACCTCAGATCTCATATTTAGGCTTAAAAAAAAAAAAAAAAAAAAAAAGGAAAATGACATTTTTTAAATAGCCTTAAAAAGAAAATGTCTCTTTAAGACAGTGGGCGGAAATGACGTTTTGACGTCACTTCCGCCCAGCACTGCTATGGGGAACGGGTGGGGGCGATTTTTCCCTCACTAGTATCCCAGCAGAGGAGCCGCACAGACCCGATCGCCTCCGCCGCTACCGACGGCAACGGTAAGCGGCGGAGAGCACGGGAAAGCGGCGGGGGGGGGGGGGGGGCACCTCTCCGGTCACCGATAACGGCGATCTCGCGGCAAATCCGCCGCGGAGACCGCCGTTATTGTACACAGGACCCTGCACTGAAGAGATGGATATCTCGGTTGTGGCAGCAGCTGCTGCCGTTACCGAGATATCCATCTTTAAAAAGAGGACGTATATATACAGTGCAGGGTCCTTAAGTGGTTAAAAAAAAAACGTATTTGTTTTTAATTTTAGACGTTGCGTGAAGTGACGCTTACTACATCTCCCTACTCCAAACTCCTATTTTGGAAGATTGGAATGCTTTTCACTTTTTTTTTTTATGCAGCCGTCACATTGGAATTAGACAATTCCACAATAAGATTTGGTAAGCTGCAAAAAAAATTAAATGTTTGCTTTTGGGTTTAATACTGATTTAATCTAAATGATATTGAAGTTTGTCAGCTTACTTTGTGAGGATCCCCACACATTAAAGCGTAACTCTGCTTTTGTCAAAGAAAAAAGAAAAAACAAACATTCCCCTCTGGGCGATCAACGTACATTCAAATTATTTTAAAGTGGAGTTCCATGATCAAATTAAACTAGGTCTGAATCAAATAACCCCCCCCCCCCTCGTTTTGGGATGATGGTTTATATTCCCTTCCTGCAGGACTTCGACTACGGCGAGGTACGTCATTATCGGGAACAGCACCGAGCAAATTATTTCCAGAGTTGCACAAATTAACTCCACAAGACAAACAACTCACCGTAGTACTGAGAAAACTTCTCTGCATTGAGAGTGGCACTCATCAGTATGACCTTCAAATCTGGGCGGCAGATCAGAAGATCTTTCACTATTGCCATGAGGACATCAGAATGCAGGTTTCTCTCATGAATTTCATCTAGGACAACGTGACTGACTTCGCCCAAGCGTCTGGAGTGAAACAAAATTGGCTGAAAAATCATCTGCAATATTAATAGTACAAGACATATGCACATAGGAGTGTACTTACTGGTCAGACTGAAGCCACTGCAGAACTATGCCAGTCGTACAGTACAAGATTGAACCCTGCTTCCGAGGCAACTGGCTAAAACAAAAAAGTTAAAATTAGTTCAATTCAAAGTGGTTAAATGTTCCTCCATCAATCTACTAATCACTTCTTTAGTAAACAATAGGGCTGTCCCGATACCACTTTTTTAGGACCGAGTACAAGTACCGATACTTTTTTTTCAAGTAGTCGCCGATACCGAATACCGATACTTTTTTTTAAATGTGTCCCCAAATGCTGCCATGTCTCCCCCACAGATGCAGCCATGCATGTCCCCCACATATGCAGCCATGTATGTCCCCCACAGATGCAGCCATGTATGTTCTGTCCCCCATATTGCAGCCATGTATGTCCCCCATACCTGTAGTAGTGCCACCGCAAACCGCCGCGTTAACCCCCCATTGCATTACAGCGTGCAATACAAGCTTTCGTTTAAATACTTGTAATGCGCGCCATGTATAGACACTCCCCTTCTCTGGATTGGACGGATCCGTCCAATCCCGAGAAGGGGAGTGTCTAAATACTTGTAATGCGCGCCGCGCCATGTATAGACACTCCCCTTCTCGGGATTGGACGGATCGGTCCAATCCAGAGAAGGGGAGTGTCTATACATGGCGTGCATTACAAGTATTTAAACGAAAGCTTGTATTGCACGCTGTAATGCAATGGGGGGGTTAACGCGGCGGTATGCGGCGGCTTTGCGGTATGTGGCGGCGGGGGGGTAGTATTCTATTTAAGTATTGGCGGTATTTGCGGGAGTACAAGTACTCCCGCAAATACTCGGTATTGGTATCGGGACAACCCTAGTAAACGAGATGCCATATCCTACCTAAACCAAATGGTCTCCAAACAGTGGCCCGAGGGCCAGATGCAGGTGGTTGATTACTTTTATCCGGCATTATTCCCCACAGTCAGCAGCAGTGGAGCAGAGTTCCTGCTGCTGCTGATACAGACAGTGGGATACTATTCCTCCCACTGACACCAATGATGGGACACTATTCCTACCATTATAAATGATAGGTAGAGTAGCGCAGGTCATCACACCAAACTCGATACACAATCCCAGTAATAAATACTTGCATCAGCTGCATATACTCCCAAATGTGCAAACATGCAAATAAAGTGCAAACAAATAGACGCCAATAATGGGGCTCCATTCTTCCCACCGACGCCAATAATGGGGCTCCATTCTTCCCACCGACGCCAATAATGGGGCTCCATTCTTCCCACCGACGCCAATAATGGGGCTCCATTCTTCCCACCGACGCCAATAATGGGGCTCCATTCTTCCCACCGACGCCAATAATGGGGCTCCATTCTTCCCACCGACGCCAATGATGGGGCTCCATTCTTCCCACCGACGCCAATGATGGGGCTCCATTCTTCCCACCGACGCCAATGATGGGGCTCCATTCTTCCCACCGACGCCAATGATGGGGCTCCATTCTTCCCACCGACGCCAATGATGGGGCTCCATTCTTCCCACCGACGCCAATGATGGGGCTCCATTCTTCCCACCGACACCAATGATGGGGCTCCATTCTTCCCACCGACACCAATGATGGGGCTCCATTCTTCCCACCGACACCAATGATGGGGCTCCATTCTTCCCACCGACACCAATGATGGGGCTCCATTCTTCCCACCGACACCAATGATGGGGCTCCATTCTTCCCACCGACACCAATGATGGGGCTCCATTCTTCCCACCGATACCAATGATGGGGCTCCATTCTTCCCACCGATACCAATGATGGGGCTCTATTCTTCCCACCGATACCAATGATGGGGCTCTATTCTTCCCACCGATACCAATGATGGGGCTCTATTCTTCCCACCGATACCAATGATGGGGCTCTATTCTTCCCACCGATACCAATGATGGGGCTCTATTCCTCCTCCTAATATCAAAGATGGGGCAGCGTTAACTCCCACTGTCACCAGGATATTTTCTACTTTTGCTGGCCACAGTCTGGCCCCCCCCTAAAACTTGAAGGACAGTAAATAGGCCCTTTGTTTAGAAAGTTTGGAGACCCGTCCTAAACAAATTACTTTAAGAAGAAACTAACCAACCAGCAATGTGTAAGGTACTGCAATTTATGTTATTTCTAATCACCATATCATATATAGCTTGTAGTGTTTACAATGAGAGATTCTTCCTTGTGAAGGGCACACAGAGGGAAAGAGACCATCACATGCTTCCCAACACCCAGAAGTACCTAGCATTTCGTTAGGGCAGCAGCGGAATGCAAGGTAGAGCAAGACTTTTGACAGACCTATAAAACCCTTTTCTTGAAGTACATCACAAGACAGGATTGGCTTTTCTTAGACCAATGCGTTATGTTCCACTTCCAGGCGATTAAGCTTACAAATGGCCAAGCCGAAACCCATCCCTGTAAAACCTCTCCCACTTCCAGCAAGCTTCTTTTTTTAGCAAGCAAGGTAGCGGTGATCCTAGACACAGAGGGGAATTAACAACTTCACCTTTTACAAAAAAAAAAAATTATAAATGCACAATCTTTTTGCAGGTGAAAAAAAAAATGGAGCATTTATTATTTTTTACTCTGCAGTCTGCAAGGCATTGCATACGTGACCATCAAATCGCAGGTGCAAGGGAGGGAGGAGAGGAATGCAGTCTTTTGTCTTTTTTTTTATGTGTGCAAATAAAAAACAAAAAAAGTCAGGAATAAATCAAAAATAACATTGCTCCAGGTAAATAGATACACGACATGCAAAGTCCGGGGAAAGAGGGTTATGGAAAGTGATCAGGCTCCTGGATCACTTTCATTAGAAGGCAGACCATCGGCTTGTGCAGTGTACACAGTGTGGGTCCAGTGCTAAAGAGGCAGTCAAAGCACCCTGAGCTTCACAACACTGAATGGCAGTCGCGCTTCCTCAAACATCCATGACCCCTGCATTGATAAGAGGAATGTAGGACTCCTCGACAGCCCAATAAGCCAGCGTCCATCATTCATACTTAGCACCTCATCAGGAGACAGGACTTCATCCAATTCCGAAACCAGACTGGACATCACCAGCTCAGGGCCATCCCAGTTTTGCCATTTGCATGGCAGGGGAACCCAAGGTAGCCAACAAAGCCACTTTTCTGAGGACAGAAGGTTGGAACTTGATGCTTGGAAGGGATGAAAGGACTTGTTTTTTGCCCCAGCCGCAGTAGACTTTAGCCCTGTAGACTATTCTTCATGGCAAAAAAGTGTACCTTTCCCTTTCCACTGATTTAGTGCATAAATATAGCCAAGGCATTGCTAAATAGGTGTTCTCAAAGGGCATGCTTTCCAGCCGTTCTGCAGGGGAGCTCCACTAATCAACACATGAGCCACAAAAAAGGGATTTTTAAATACAGCTTACCTGTAAAATCCTTTTCTTGGAGTACATCACGGGACACAGAGCGGCATATTCATTACTATATGGGTTATATGGAGTACCTTCAGGTGTGGACACTGGCAATCTCAAACAGGAAGTCCCCTCCCTATATAACCCCCTCCCCTAGAGGGAGTCCCTCAGTTTTGTAGCAAGCAGTATGCCTCCCAAAAATGTTCCTCAAAAGAGGGGTGGGAGCTCTGTGTCCCGTGATGTACTCCAAGAAAAGGATTTTACAGGTAAGCTGTATTTAAAAATCCCTTTTTCTTTCTCGTACATCACGGGACACAGAGCGGCATATTCATTACTATATGGGATGTCCGAAAGCAATGCTTTAATGAGGGGAGGGAGACATCTTCTCAAAAGAGATTTAATTTAGAGGTATACTCAAATAATAATAATAAATCCAACTTCGTCAAGAAAAAAATATATATTTTTTTTTTCTTTTACAACCAAGGGTGCCCCCGATCCCGAGGATCTTAAACCGCAGCCTGTAGTACTGCCTGCCCAAAGGCTGAATCCGCATTCCTTCTCACGTCTAGTTGATAAAACCTTGTAAACGTGTGGACTGATGACCACGTCGCCGCCTTGCATATCTGAGCCATAGAGATCTGATGGTGTGCTGCCCAGGAGGCGCCCATGGCCCTGGTAGAATGGGCTTTTACCGACAAAGGAGGAGGCAACCTCTTCAAACCGTAGGCTTGAATGATTAATTGTCTAATCCATCTCGAGATGGTGGATTTTGCAGCTGCCTGCCCCTTCTTGGGGCCATCTGGTAAAACGAACAACACATCTGTTTTCCGGATCTTTTCTGTAGCTTTAAGATAGGCCTTCATGGCCCGGACAATATCCAAGGTATGCAGCAACCCCTCCTTTCTAGATGTGGGTTTCGGAAAGAAGGATGGAAGTACCAAATCCTGGCTCAAGTGAAAATTGGATATAACCTTTGGTAGAAAGGAAGGATGGGGCCGGAGAACTGCCCTGTCCTTATGTAGAACGAGATATGGTTCCTTACACGATAAGGCTGCCAACTCTGACACTCTCCTGGCCGAAACTATGGCGACCAAGAATACCAACTTTCTTGTCAGTAAAACTAAAGGAATCTCAGCCAACGGCTCAAAGGGTTGTTTCTGTAGAGTGGACAGGACAAGATTTAAGTCCCATGGACAAATTGGTGACTTGACAGGAGGATAAATACGTAAGACCCCCTGTATGAAGGTTTTTTACCAGCGAGTGGGTGGCCAGCGGCCTCTGAAACCACACTGACAGAGCTGAAATCTGTCCCTTGATTGTGCTTAATGCCAGGCCTTTATCCACTCCTAGCTGGAGAAAACTTAACACCCTATCAATGGTATATTTGCGGGAATTCCATCTTTTGGATTCACACCAGCCTACGTAGGTCCTCCACACCCTGTAATAAATCACCCTGGAGGCCGGCTTTCTAGCCCTAATCAGGGTAGGAATTACCTGCCTAGACAGACCTCTACCCCTGAGAATCAGGGATTCAGCCTCCAGGCCGTCAAATTTAGACGCTGTAATGTAGGGTGGAGGTTCGGGCCTTGTGAGAGTAGGTCTGGCCGTAGAGGAAGAGTCCAAGGGTCTCCCACTGCCATCTTCAGGACTAGTGAGTACCATGTCCTCCGGGGCCAAGCTGGAGTTACTAGAATGACTGGCTTGTGCTCCACTCTGATCCTGCGCAACAGGCGAGGAAGTAACTGTAGCGGAGGGAATGCATATAGAAGTTTGAATTGATGCCAAGGGCAAACCAACGCATCGGTTCCGCAGGCCATAGGGTCCCTCGCTCGAGACACAAACCTGTCTAGTTTCTTGTTGAACCTGGATGCCATTATATCTATGTCTGGCATTCCCCACTTCTGGCAGATTGTCTGAAAGACCTGGGGATGCAGAGACCACTCCCCCGGCGACAGAATCTGGCGACTTAAGAAGTCTGCCTGCAGGTTGTCCACTCCGGGAATGAATATCGCCGAAATGCAGGGTACATAAACCTCTGCCCACTGAAAAATCAAGCTCATCTCCCTCTGAGCGGCCTGACTCCTGGTTCCCCCTTGGTGGTTTATGTATGCCACCGCTGTGGCATTGTCTGACTGGATTCTCACCGGGGACCCCTGTGATCTGGAAGTCCATGCCAGGAGGGCTAGGCGAGCAGCTCTGATCTCCAAGACATTGATGGGTAGCTGCCTCTCTGCTTCCGCCCAAGTTCCCTGGCGAGAGAACCCCTCCAAGACCGCCCCCCAGCCTGCCAGGGTGGCGTCTGTGGTAACTACCTTCCAGACAATGGGACTGAAGGACCTTCCCTTTAGAAGATTCTGAGGGTTTAACCACCAGGCCAGGCTTTGTCGGACCTTTGATGATAGCGTCAAAGGGGACTCCAAGGCATGTGCTCTCTTGCCCCAGGCTGCTAGAATGGCTGCCTGTAGGACGCGAGTGTGGATCTGAGCGTATGGTACTGCCTCGAACGTGGCCACTAGCTTGCCTAGTAATCGCATACACAGGCGAATAGTTGTTTTTTTTTCTTGCTTAGAACCAACCCCTTGATAGCTTCGACCTTTACAAGGGGCAGGAACACCCTTTGCTGTTCTGTGTCTAACCTCATGCCGAGGTATTCCAACTGCTTTGTAGGATGGAACGCTGATTTTTCCCGGTTTAGGACCCAGCCGAACCTCTCGAGGTACTGAACCGTGAGGTTTACTGCCTGTTGCAGACACGGCCGTGAGTGATCTATGATTAAAAGGTCGTCCAAGTATGCTAGGACTGTGACCCCTTGGATCCTTAGATTGGCCAGAACTGGGGGCTAGGATCTTCGTGAATACCCAGGGGGCCGTGGCCAGCCCGAAGGGGAGCGCCCTGAATTGGAAGTGTCGCTGCCCCACTGCGAAGCGTAAAAATCTTTGATGCGGCTGAAAGATTGGTACATGAAGGTAAGCATCCTTTATGTCTATGGAAGCCAGAAAGTCGTCCCTCTGGAGCGTGGCGACTGCTGACCGGACGGATTCCATCCGGAAGGAACGAACCCTTAGGTAAACGTTTAAACTCTTTAGGTCCAAGATTGGCCTGACATCGCCGTTGGGCTTTGGTATGACAAAGAGATTGGAATAGAAACCTAGCCCCTGCTCTTGGGCTGGTACCTCTATTATCACGCCCTGGCAAAGTAGGTGATCCAAGGCTGCCAGCATCGAGGCCTTCTTTGCTGGATCTTTTGGTAGCCTTGACTCTTGAAAATGAGGCGGAGGAAACTTTAAAAACTCCAGTCTGTAGCCTGTGGTTACAGACGCCCGGACCCATTTGTCGGGGATCTTGGCTTCCCAAACTTCTGAGAAGAAACAAAGCCTTCCCCCCCACCCGCGAGAGTGGGGGCGCCCCTTCATAAGGCAGACTTAGGGGCTGGCTTTGTCGGCTTGCGATACCATGGTCTCTTACCCCCAGGGGCCTGTCCCTGCGATCTATTGTTAAAGTTTGATCGCGCAGGCGGCCGTCGATACTGCCTGGAATTTGAGGGCCCTGAGACAGGAGAGAGCTGCCTTTTAAATGTAGGACCCAGGAATGTCTTTTTGACTGGTAAAAGGGTACTTTTGCCACTTGAAATAGTCTGAATGTATTTATCCAGATCCTCTCCGAAGAGTCGTCCTCCATGGAAGGGAAACCCTGCCAGAAGCTTTTTGCATGGGGGCTCCGCCGCCCAGTTCTTCAACCATAAGAGCCTTCTCATGTGTACCAAGAATAGTGATAAACGAGAGGCCTGCTGGATGGAATCCTTTATAGCATCTACCGCAAAACACAGAGCTCTGGGAATGTCAGAAAACTCTTCTGCCTGTTGGGTAGGCATGTCTTTTAGCATTTGTTTTGTCTGGTCCTTTAACGCCTGACAAACTCCAATTGCAGCCACAGCTGGCTGTACCACTGCTCCTGCCGTAGCAAAGGATGCCTTTAAAAGTGTCTCTAACCGTTTATCAACCGGATCTTTAAACATTTGTATGTTTTCCACCGGGCAAGTTAGTGATTTATTCACACATGAGATGGCTGCATCCACCACTGGGAGCTTCCACCTCTTCGAGAATTTTTCCTCCATAGGGTAAAGGACCGAAAATCTCTTCGGCGGCAGAAAAATCCTGTCCGGTCGTACCCAATCCTGAAAGATCAATTCCTCCAAGAGAGGATGGACCGGAAAAACAGCGTTGCTCAAAGGAGCTTTCAAAGAGCCCAGAGAGGATACCGCAGGAACCTGAGGCTCTGGCAATGGTAAATTAAATGCCGAGCGGACCATGTCCGTCAAAGACTGCACCCACAGTCTCTCTGTCTGGGAGTCTGAAAATGGTTCCTCAGAGGTAGATCCCTCAATCCCTGAACCCTCTTGGTTCTGGTCTAGTTGATCCTCCTGCGATTCCAATTCCTCCTGAGAGAGAATTTCAGCATCTGAGGATATACCTTTTGGCGATGGGGATGTAGCCCGTTTCTTGCCAGGAATAGATCTAGCGATCATCGCTGATAATCTTTCTTCTAGCCCCCCTAGGGATACGGCTAGCATCTCCTCTGTGATAAACACAGGGCTGGGCTGATCTGGGCCAGCCTCAGCACCAGACCCCCCCAATGGCTCATCCAAGGCGACCCTTATGGGAATAAGCTGCGGGGAAAGTATCGGCATATCATCAGAATCAGAGGGGGAACCCCTTTGTTTTTTGGTCCTTTTTTGTACCCTTTGACCCCGAACTTTTGGAAGCCATAATACAAAATCGAGGGACTCCGCCTACAACAACAGACTGTAGTGGCCAGGAGTACAAAACTAGGGTTTAGGGGACAATAGCTCACTAATGCCCAAAAACCGATGGGGCCCCGTATGTTCCTTTTTTTTTTTTTTTTTCTTATAATATATAACTTTTTTTTTTTTTTTTTAAACATACAGCGTCCCCAAATTTAGTTTGCCAGCCACCTGTTGCAAAAGGGGATTTTTTGGCTTAACAGAAAAGCATTGGAACAAAGTCCAGCATGTACTACCCCTCTTCCGCCACCGGGAGTCACTGTTCTGCTCTGCACTGCTCTGCGTCCTCTGCCTTCCAGATCAGCCTCAGACTGAGCACTGACTATAGCCTGCTGATTATAACAGCACACAAGGCGCGCCCCTGATGACGCTGCAGGCACGCCCCCCCCCCCCCCCCGCCCTCCCCTCCGAACAGCGCGAAAAACGTCTTTAAGACGTGCGCGCGCACGCGCGCGCGTATGCCGGAGAAGGAAGCACATGGAGGAGCCGCGCTGCTGGAGACCCAGGACTGCAGCTTCAGGCGGCAGAATCAAACCCCCGGCCAGGTAGGAAACTCCAAAAGGCCCCATAGGGGTCCTTACTAGCCCTGGGAAGAAAGCAGCAGGTAGCTAGCAAACACAATCGTTTCTTAGACAGGGGGACCCAGTGATGGGGGAATGAGATCGTCCTGTCTTCTCAGACATAGTGAGCAAGGCTGCCAATGCAGAGCATACTTAGGCTACCCCCCTTTTAGGTCACCCTGGAGAGCCTGCTGTCGAACCAAGTCCCGCAGGCTCCCCTCTTACCTGCTCCATGCTGCAGGATGTTTGTCTAGCAAAAAACGGTCCAATCTTCTCCCATCTCCGTGGGTAGCGTAGTAGACCTTCAGGCCCTGGGGTCCTGGAAGGTACCCACTGTCCTGGACCTATATAGCACCCTGGCAAACAGGAACTTATGGTCTTTACGAACTCCAAGTCCTGGGCCCAGGGTCCAGCCCTCCAAAGAGGAGCATTATAGGCAAAACCCCACGGTTTGGGGCCCGGGTACTGTCCACTTTGGCACTGAGGCTCCTTGGACAGATCCGGTTAGCCCGCCCTTAATCCCAAGGATGTGGAGCAAAGCTATTCCGTGACCAACACCTAAGACACTGGCGAAAAAACTGAGGGACTCCCTCTAGGGGAGGGGGTTATATAGGGAGGGGACTTCCTGTTTGAGATTGCCAGTGTCCACACCTGAAGGTACTCCATATAACCCATATAGTAATGAATATGCCGCTCTGTGTCCCGTGATGTACGAGAAAGAAATGTGTCTCATGTGAAAAAAATTAAATAAACTAGAGAGAAGCTCCCAAGCTGTCCATGAGGAAGCATAAAGCCTTTATAAGGAGCTTTGTGTGCTAAAGTGTAAAAGGAACTCACCACAAGGGCCTCCAGGTCCTTAGTCATGCACTTGGGCCCAGAACAACCCTGGCAGACCCTAATTAAAGCAATTGAGGACATCATGGCAGCACATATCATGGAAAACGATGCTATAAACGAGGTTTAAAAATCGAATACACAGGCTCCTTAAACTTCAAAATCATCATCCATCAGAATCATCAGGTTCTTGTTCAGGTATGAAACAGCAGGGTCGACAACCGGGACCACCCTTTTCTCCTTCCATGGAGTATCACTGCACGAATCTCTTATTGCCCAATCTTTATAATGGACCTCCTGAACATGAGAACGTAGCAGGAAGCTCTTGGTTTAGCATCTTGGAAGGCTCCAAACCCAGCCATCTCCTCATGTTAGCGAGGACCCCCAGAGTCAGATTTTGGGATGCCAGAAGCCTGTTAAACTTTGAGGATTAATCGGACGAGGAAGATGCTGCCTTTCCTCCACCTCTGAACCTTCTGAAAGTATTAGCATTAAAGGGGCTGATGTTCATGTTAAAATTGACAGTTTGACTGTGCACTAGTTTTGGTTATTTTAGTAAAACCAAGCAAAATCAAAACCTACAAACTCTTTTCACTTACAGTATGTCCAATCAGTTTAGATAACTATGGGGCTGTAGAATATATGGTAAAAGCAAAAGTTTTTTCATAAAAAAAAAAAAATTTAAATAGCATAACTTAAACAATGGGTCCATGGGCCACGGATTGTCAGGGGGCATGTCTCTAGTGATCCACATCAATCCTCTTCAACCTACTGCATGAATTACAGTCATATAAAAGTTATATTTAAGGAATATTACAATTTTGCTACCATTCTCAGACAGGAATGCCGTTCTATATATAACCTGCATTGCATAACCAAATATGCTCTCATGGCCACTTTTATGTGAATCTGCAAAGCAGACTGTTAAAACGAGTGCCCAAGGTAAAGCTGATAATTCAGATTTTTCTATAATCCCAATGGCTCAGCACATCTGCCTTGCTTCAAGCCATGTTGCAAGGTTAATTGGCCCTAGTATCTGCATGCATGTCAGATAGGAACCTACTGCATGCTTAGAGGAGAGTAGGAACCGATATGAATGAATTAGTATAGTAAAGCACTATGTAAATTGGCAGTGCTATATAAATAGCTGTTAAAAAAAAATGTATTGGGTACACCATCTTTACAAATTTAAATAGTAAAAAACACAATTGTGAAGCTTAAGGCCCCTTTCATACTGGGGTGTTTTTCGAGCGTTATTCGAGCGAAGCCTCATCTGCAATCCCAAGATGCTGCTTGCAGGACTCAGTGTGCATGGAAAGCATTTTATGAGCGTTTTAATAGCGTTATTTTTAACGCTAAAACTCTGTAGGTCACCTGTGTCCCATTGTGGAGATTTCCCTTCACTTCCTGTTCCATAGCCAAACAGGAAGTGAGAGGAAATTCCTGTGGTACCCCCAGGTCACCAGAGCTAGTGTCCTCATTGGATGATTTCCCCTCCATTACTGTTCTGGGGGGGGGGGGGGGAACTTTTACTTTCAATGATAATGGTAAACAGGACAAATAGAAAAGGGGGAATCTCCCTAAGGGGGGCACAGACTGCAATAAAACCGACAAGGGTTCTAAACCCTTTCCACTCCATCAACAACAACAAATAATAATAGTTTTGCCTTTAGTTATACCTGGAAATATATAAATGTTTTTTCAGTTGTACATGTAGTAGCTGCAACCAAGGACCACATGTGTGGAACACTGACAAATACACAAAATATTACGTATTTTGACAGCAGTGACAAAGGGGATTCTTATTGCGTTAATAAATTAGGAAATTGACATAGCATACCTTTCAAGACGGATTTGGTAACCAGTGCTATTCCCCCTCCCACACAGTTCACCTCGTTCTGCAGCAACACGGTCCGCTACCTAAAAATAAATATTGGTATAAGTTTAAGTATCCTCTAATAAGGAATATAAAATCAATCAACAATTATAGTAGCATGGTCTCTAGAAAATAAAAGTCAAACAAGAGCATCACAAGAAAATGACTAATCAAAAATGCAAATCAAAAAATTGTCCATTTCCCTACACCAATCCTGTCTTAGAGGTCTACAGACAATTCCTTGGACTTGGTTTGTGCTCTGACATACACTGTTAACTGTGGAACCTTATATAGACAGATGTGTGCCTTTCCAGATCATGTCCAAATCAACTAAATTCACCACAGGTGGACTCAAAGGTGTAGAAACATCTCAAGCTCAATTTGAGTGTCATGGCAAAGTCTTTGAATGTAGTTGCGATCTTTAAACATTTTTAACCACTTGCCTACCGCCCACCGTAGTTTTAGAGCGAGAACACACAGCTTCCGGTCCTTTCAGGGGGAGAAATATCTGATCGCATGTTCATACAATGTATAAACAGCGATCTGTCATTTCCCTTAGTCAGTCCCCCCCCCTTCAGTTAGAACACACCTAGGGGACATAATTAACCCCTTCCTAGCCCCCTAGCATTAACCCCTTCCCTGCCAGTGACATTTTTACAGTAATCAATGCATTTTTAAAGCACTGATCGCTATAAAAATGCCAATGGTCCCAAAAATGTGTCAAAAGTGTCCGTCATAAGGTCGCAGTACCAATAACATAAAAAAATAAAAAAAAACGCAGATCGCCACCATTACTAGTAAAAAAAATAAAAATGCCATAAAACTATGCCCTATTTTGTAGACGCTATAACTTTTGCGCAAACCAATCAATAAACGCTTATTGCGATTTTTTTTTTACGATATGTAGAAGAATATGTATTGGCCTAAACTGAAGAAAAAAAAAATTTGGGGGGGAATATTACAGCAAAAAAAAATTGGTCTTCAAAATTGTCGCTCTATTTTTGTTTATAGCACAAAAATAAAATCGCAGAGGTGATCAAATACCACCAAAAGAAAGCCATTTGTGGAGAAAAAAAAGTAAGCCAATTTTGTTTGGGAGCCACGTCGCACGACCGCGCAATTGTCAGTTAAAGCGACGCAGTGCCCCGGTCAATGACCAGCAAAATGGTCCGGAGCTGAAGTGGTTAAACAACCTTCTCTCACATTGTCATTATGTGGTCTTATTTGTAGAATTATTAGAATTTTGAGGAAGATAAGGAATTTAATCCATTTTGTAATAAGGCTGTAACATAATAAAAAAAAATAGAAAAAAGTGAAGCGCTGTAAATACTTTCCGGATGCACTGTATAAGAATAAAGTTAATGAAGATATTATATAAACACTTGTAGTTGTTGGCAGTTAATGTGCAAAACCACTGTGCTGTAAAAAAAAATACAAACTATGGTGCACAAATATGGAAAAGGCAATGCTATATAGAGGTATTCAGCAATAAAGGCCTTGGCTATCTGCACATTGTCACCAAAATGTCTCTGCTAAACAGCCTGTTATCTCCGTTTTCATGCCTTTGCAACGAAATCTGAAGACATTGTTTTTCTAGCTTAGGTTTATCCCTCTTTATTAGACTGTTTAGCTGTGTATATAAAAATTCTAGTGTATAGTTAAACAGTGCAGCTGTCGCTTCCTAGAGTATGCTTTTTCTTTCCTTTTTGTTATTGCTACTCATATGATACCTATTATAAAGCAATATATTTTACAGTTCGTTTTAACAAAAAAACTCCTAGGTTATCTTTCTCTCAGTTGGTCGACTAGCAATGTACCAGGTAACTGTCATGTAAGATTTTTGCAGCAGTACCCACACAATTAGAAATGTATAATAATATTCACCTCTCCTTTTACCTTTTCAATAAAATACATTTTAACATTCTGTTCATTAACGTTGTGTTAAAAATAAGATTGTTGCACTGTAAAATGTGTTTAATCCACTGAGAGTGGGTTCACACTGGGGCGACTTGGGATCCGACTTGAAGTCGTCTCAAGTCGTCCCAAGTCGTGCTGTCCAGAAAAGCAATGTAAGTAAATGGGAGCGGTGTTAATACACACTACTCATGTCGCTCCGACTTCAGAAGAGGTTCCTGTACTACTTCAATCAGACTTCTAGGCGATTTGTACCCATTGATTTCAATGGAAGTCGCTTCCAAGTCTGATCACTGTTTTAATTGAAGCTACTTCCCAGCAAGATAACATACATTTCTCAGGCAAACCCCTCCCTCCCCTTCCCTCTCCCAGAGCTGATTGTTGTTTTATTGGCCACTGGAATGTCTCCTGACCTGAAAAGGACTTCAAGTCGTGTTGTAAATCTCCCCAGATCGCCCTGTGGTTCATGCTCAAGTCGTGTTGAAGTTGCTTCTGAAAGTCGTGCTGGAAGTCGTGTCGCCCCAGTGTGAACCGACTCTTAGTGTTCAATAGAAAATATACAAGTGGGTTATACTGCTGCCTCCCAGAAGTATAGAAACCGGTAAAACAAAGGATAGGCCAGCTCACTGTCAAACCTCACATTGAACCCTCAACCTTCAGCATGAAGGATGAGTGTGCATGAACGGTGGACCACCATGGGTAAGAACAAAGACTCATTACATACAACTGGTACACCCACAAATCCACAGGCAAAGAAAAATAAAAATAAAAAAATTGTAAGGGTATGGTGCCAAAAACTGGTAAAATTAAGGACCAATAACCATTCATCAAATATAATAATAGGTGGGGGAGTGGGCGGTAACACCTAGGGCAAGCAGCTCTTTGGTAAAGGAAGGAAAATATTTAATTTTTTAATCCAGTAGGCTGGATAATTCCACTTTTAGAAAATGTTACAATCATATTTAGAGTGCAACATGATGCTAAGCACCCATCACCCCCAGTGACACGATGCAGGGATTGCTCTCCTCCTCAGTCACTACACTTTTTGAAATCAACGCAAATCTGTGAAGAAATAAACTACAAGTCCCACTGATGCAGACAGACTGGTTATAAATTGAACACGAGTGTGAAAACCGGCGCGCTCCAGTCCATTGACAGCTCTTCAACTAGAAGTCTGTATAGAAGTATGGGCAGAGAGCTGGAGAAGGAGCTTGCTAGAGCCTCAGTCTTGCACCTGTGCTCCACTGAATTAGGGTGCTATGCTTTGCAGGCTCCCAAGGCAAAAAAAAGGAATACAATTTTTTTTCCTGCAGAAACATGTGCATTTTCTTAAAGGTAAACTTGGCCTTTAAAAAGGGGTTGTAAAGGTTCAATTAAAACATAAAAACAAACATTTGCTCCACTGTGCAGTTCAGAGTGGCCCCTGATCCTCCTGTTCTGGGGGTCTCAAGGCAGCTGTCTCGGCTCCTCTGAGGGGGGGGGCGCTGCAGTGTCATACAGTTGGAATCCATAGATGCCAAGTGTATGACTAGATCCTGCCCCCAGGTGGCTGCATCACTGGATGCGATTGACAGCAGCGGGAGCCAATGGCTGCGATGCTATCCAATAAACGGCCAGACTCGTGGAGAAGAGGACGCCGGGGGACGCGCACAGCAGGCGAACGGGCTCAGGCAAGTAAAATGAGGAAGCTGGGGGCCCATGAACTTTTACAACCCCTTTAATGCACTTCAAAATAGAAATGGGAGCAACAGCTAAAGATAAAGGGTCTCAAGAGCAACAAAGGAGCTAAAACTAAACTGCCCATAAAGCAGAATTGCAGGGCTTGATGCAATTATTTTAAAAGCTGTAAAAAAATAAAAATTCTAGGGTTCTAAACAGAATATGAAGAGTCACTCTTAAAAGTTCCCATCCAATCAGACATGATTTTACAAATTAGGGGTACCACCAGAAGAGGAAGGAGAGCGAAACCATACTTAAGGAGAGATTTTTAGCATCAGTAAAGCCCTTAAAGTGATACTAAAATCTCTTTTTATTTTTTTTAACAAACATGTTATACTTACCTGCCATATGCAGTGGTTTTGCACAGAGCAGTGCCAAGCCTCCTTTTCTGGGGTCAATCTTTGGCGCTCCTAACCCCTGCCTCCTGTTGTGTCCCCAAAGCAAGCAGATTGGCTATAGAAGAACCAAAGCTGAGCCGCAGCTCCCTGTGTCCATTCAGACATGGCACCATGGCTTGGCCCACCCCCCTTCTCTCTGTCATTGGCTCACTGACCGATTGACAGCAGTGGGAGCCAATGGCACTTTGCTGCTGTCTCAGCCAATGTGGAGGGGAGCCCCTGACAGCTGAGTATTTTGTTCAACATCGCTAAATAGGGATGAGGCTCGGCTCGGGTAGGTAACAGGTACTGCTGCAACACAGGCAAGTTTTTATCTTAATGCATAGGATGCAAAAAAAAAAAGAACACATTCTGCCTTTACAACCACTTTATTAACCACCTCCTGCTCGGGCCTTACTTGCCGGGGGGTCGTCCATGTATGTCCTCATGAGAATGGGGTGTGGGGTGTGCGGTGTGCTCTGTGTTCAGTGAGTCAATGAGACTCAGCTGATCACAGATTAGAGCAAGGGGTTGATCCTGGTCCCTTACCACTTGATCAGCTGTCAGCCAAAGACAGCTGATAGCGTGATGTCAACAGAAGACTGTAATCGCTTTTTTTTCCACCCATTCATGCTGACAGCTTCTGTCAGAGGAACACCCACTGCTGCCAAGCATATGCGTGCCACCCATCGGTGCTCCGCACCAGTGCAGCCTCATCAGTGAAGGAGAAAAATTACCTGTTTGCACTTTTTTAGCAATTACGAAAAACAAAAAAAAATTGATTAAGTGATTAAATACCACCAAAAGAAATGCATGAGTGTAATTGTCATTCAAAAAGAGCGACAGCCCTGAAAGCTGAAAATTGGCCTGGGCAGGAAGTGAGTTTAAGTGCCTAGTAAGCAAGTGGTTAAAAGCTAGAGACGACATAAAAAATATATAAATACACAACACACCTTCACATGATCAGGCAAACAAAAAAAAGCAATTAGTTGAGAATGTAGTTATAATATCTTACCGATATGGCACTAATTCTCCTTGGTTGAGTGCAGACAATGTGGCATATAGACCCCTTGCCTCTCATTATATGGTCATCCAAAATAAACTGTGTCACTTGGGTAGTTTTTCCACACCCAGTCTCACCACTAATGACTGTCACCTGATTGGCATTTATTACTTTAACGATCTCCTAAAATTAGAAAATGGCTTATATAAACATCATCATGCAGTACATTTAAAGAACTGCAACTTGACAAGTAAAACATTAGGATTGTTGGTTTACCTGTAAAATAATTTTCTTGCAGTACATCAAAAGGACACAGGATACTTCATATGTCCCAAAGCACTGAACATGAGAAGCGTGCAACACAGCAACAAGGACAACACATGCAGTACCGATTAGGATAAAACCCCACTACAAAGCTGCCTGCTGAATGTTTTTGCCCAAAACTGGAGTTTTGTCAGTCCGGCAAAGCAGAAAAATCCTCCCTCGACACAAATGAACCAGGTGATTTTGCCCTTAAGGAAGTGAAAATACGAGATAAGGAAAGGGATTCTAAGCTAATCTGACCCCTAGGGGAGCAATTACAGGGAGAAATGTGCAGAGGGTCCTTACCCAACAGAGAAATTTGGGAGCCCACCACATTGTCCCCCAGTCCCCCTCCCTACCCCAAACTCTCTGCTTCCATAAGGCGGTGGCTTGCTGAGGGTTCACAGGCCTACAATATCCTATAAGAGAGCAGCTACCCAGCTAAGATGAGTGTTAACCCAAGCCAGACACTTAATTGGCAAATCACTAGAGCTGCACGATTCTGGGAAAAATATGAATCGCGATTCTTTTGCATTAAATAATTCTCAAAAACGTATTTAAAGTTATTTTCAACTCAAAACGGAGCTTATGTGCTTAAATACGGACTGTTTACATGTTACATTTTAAAGGCTGCAGCAAACCTGACCTTACATGCTTGCTAATGTGACAGAACACCTCTGATTTTCACATTTAACTATATTTAATGCTTTTAAAACAGTCTGTCAGATTTACAAATACTGTATTTAGGCATATAAGCTCCGTTTTGTGTTGAAAATAACTGTGAAATGTAAAACTCTGTTGGGTGTAACAAGATGTCCGCTTGCCCCCTTCTCACTAACATTACTGTGCAGGAGTGTGGGGTGGAGCAAGATGGCGGCGACGAGACAGCTAGGCCGAAGTCGGGGACTTTCCTATAGCGGCACCTGAAAATCGCGGGTCATCCAGCCTCAAGATCGCGGAGGGGGGGGGCATGGGTTGTGAATCGAGATCGCAATCTATTCACCCCCAATAATAAGTACAGTGCACAAATGCTGATGGCTATTGCAGCTATACTTGGACTATGCCTGAGAGCAGCTGAACTCCCGGAGCAGTGATGTGATCACATGTTACGATACCAGTGGAACAGACAAAATAGGGTTGTCCATGGGCAGACATGCAACACCAGCCTCTCTTTTTGATCAATATACTGCGGTGTATTGCTCTGCATGTACAATTGCACTGGGAACACATAGGGGGAAAACATGCTTCACAGAGGCACTCAGCACACTATGCTACAGGGCTAAAAGCCAAATCTTCACACCTTTGCTCCTCAAGAACTTCAGGGACTCTGCCAACCCTTCCAGGGGGATCATTGTGTTGGACCTGTAAAATGCCTTGCTAGCAATGTCTTCAAATACATTGTACTCTAAAGACCTTTACCCATGAGTTCCAGCGCCGACCAGAAACATTGCAGGCAGTCCCCACTCAACCTCGTGGTCCAATATGCACTGAACACTGCTCTATCTAGCATCCTGTTCCCTGCACGGCAATATTGGTAATATCATTATAATAAAATATGCCCATTAGCAATACTACAGACAAAAAATATATAATCATATTTGCTTACCTCTCTCATAGCGTATGAAGGTAACTTTTCACGGAACCGCTAGAAATACAAAGCGCAAAAATCACTAAAGATAGTGGAAGGTATAAATACAAGTTATCACGCAAATAAAACAATGATACATCAAGCTAGTATATTTTACAGCACAATAAAGCGGAATTCCACCCGTAAGTGGAGGTTCCGCTTTAGGCACTACTAGCCCCCTTCTTTGCTACATTTGGAAGGTCATTTTTTTTTTGTTTTAACAGGTACCCTGCTCCCACTTCTGCTTGGGCCGCCTAGACAAACTTCTGGAACAGGGCATAGGTCCCAAAAGATTGCCAGGCCATTGAGGAGGAGCAGCGAGATGCTATGCATAAATTTGCACCTGGCTGTGAATCCACAAGCTGTCACAGCCAGGTGTCCACACTTGTAATGCCGGCCCCCAAGGCGAGAGAGATAACCAAGGGTTTGGGTGGCCGCACTGCTTGATTCTGAGACAGGCAAGTGTGTGTTTAAGTCAGCAGCTACAGTTTTTGTAAAACGACTGCTTTAAGATTTTGGATTTTACACCACCACCCCCAAATCATGAAATAAAAAATAAAAATAAAAAAATAAAGATAATCCACTTTAATGCAGCAATCTTTTTTTATAATTTCAATTTTTCAAGAAAGGTCCACTTTAAGCACTGTGCGGAACAATGATTTTGTGCAACGTTGAAAATTCGCACAAAAACATCATCCTTGAATCTGTTTAATAGACTATATACAAAATACACATGGCGTGTAAATGTTTCTGAAACGCGTAATTTTTTTTATTTCTAACCAAAAATTTGGAAAAAGTACTGTGGGTGGGCAGCAATTGGTTAAAGAAGGTAAAAATGTAAATAAACTTAAAAACTTTCTATACGAGGCTATTTTTGCTGCGCAACCATTATTCATTTTATTTGAAAGGACTACATTTTAAGCATACCTGAACCTTAATGTGTCTTCCCACAGTTGCTTTCATCATCAGTACTATTTCACGCACCAATTTCCTAATAGAAAATCTAAGCTTTGACAAACTTCCTTCTCTGGCTCGATAAGGCTCTGCAATGCGACCCATTACACTTTGCAACCACCAAAAGGTACATGAGAAGGTGGACAATTGTGCCACTATACAGACAAGAAAGAGTACGAGTTTCAGGGCTGCCAGGAGACTCTTTCTGAAGAGCTTGTGCAGGTTACTGTTGGCTTCACAACAAAGCTCTCTGGAACCTGGACAGGCAAGTGTAAGTTATGGTGGGGATTGCTGGGGCAGGCAACTTTTAAAGGCTAAATTCACCTTTTCCGGCCAAATTCCTTTTTTCATAATAGATAGAATCCTTTTGTAATATCATTTCTGTCTCAACTCCCAACATTCTCTGTGTTTTTGCATCACAGAAAAGGGTGCGATAGGGTGTGTATTGCCAGTCTGGACCACACCTCCCTCATTACAATACCACCAGCTACTACTTCCCTTACTTGCATACACACTGCAATCTGATTGTACAATCTCCTTTAGATCAGCTATGTAGTGCAAATGCCTGCCTGATTTGATACAAATTGAATGGTTTTGTTCTGGTGTGCCCCTCCTGTTAAATAATTCTAGTAACCTAAAAGAAATTGTACAGAGACTGTACAATCAGATTGCATAGTGTACGGCCATCATTATACAAGTACACAGGAGGGAGTGGAAACACTCAGCTGTCAGGCCCTGTTCATATCTTCACATAGCGGAAAATCACATTCCTGCTAGGGTTGCACCGATCGCCCCCGACTGTCCCCTGTATCCTCCTTCGATCCCCCCTCCATGTCCTTGTCTGTGCTCTCCGTTTGCTCCAGTCCGGTCCCCCCTGGTTACCCCGTGTCCTCTTCTAGTCCCCCTCTGTGCTCCTCCGCCCTCCTCTGTCTCAGATCTGAAGGGATTGAGAGCAGAGGAAGGATGCTTTTGTTTATGAAAGGAGACGAGCCGCCGTCTCCTGTCCATTCCCCTTCAGTGCAGCTGAGGCCGTAGAGGAACAGGCTGGGGAATGTATGTACTCATTCGCTTTCTCTGTCTCAAAGGGCAGATGTCAAGCATCTGTTTAGACCTCTGACATCTAACCAAAGCCAACCCAACCAATAGGTTTTATGAAAAAAATAAAAATAAAAAGGAAACATTGTAATAAATATTTAAAAAGTAAAATTGTAAAAAAAAAAAAAAAAAACTCTCCCCTGGTAAAAATTTAAAAAAAAATAGTGGTTAGGTCTCCATCAGATCACTACATCAGCTGATGATATTAAAATTTACTTGGCAAACGTATACTTTAATTTCCAAATTTTGAATCCATTTGAATACCTTTTACCTACACTAATACTTTTAGGGCTCGTTCACACTATACATGCATGAGAACTGATGGGAAAACCGGCATCATTCGCATCAGTTATGTGCCCTATTCACACCAATGTTGAGGTTATGTTCGTCTCTTTCCCATGCAGAAAACTAGGGTTGTCCCGATACCGATACCAGTATCGGTATCGGTACCGATTCCGAGTATTTGCGGGAGTACTTGTACTCCCCCAAATACCCCCGATACCAAAATAGAATACTCCCCCCCCCCCCCCCGCCGAACGCCGCACCACGCTCGTCGCATCACGCCCGCCGCCAATCGGCGCTAATCCCCGTGTAAACTTGTAATACCGCGGCACCATGTATAGACACGCGATTGGACGGATCCGTCCAATCGCGAGCAAGTGGGGAGTGTCTATACACGGATACGTGCATAGACACTCCCCCCTTGCTCACGATTGGACGGATCCGTCCAATCGCGTGTCTATACATGGCGCCGCGGGTATGTGTTGCACGGGGATTAACCCTGCAGGCTGCAGCAGCGACGGCGGCGGAGGTATGGGGGACATGACATGGCTGCAATATGGGGCGTGCAGCCATGTCATGTATAGGACTGTGGGGGGGACATGACATGGCTGCAATATGTGGGGGGGGACATGACATGGCTGCAATATGTGGGGGGGGACATGGCTGCAATATGTGGGGGGGGACATGACATGGCTGCAATATGTGGGGGGGGACATGGCTGCAATATGTGGGGGGGGGAACATGGCTGCAATATGTGGGGGGGGGAACATGGCTGCAATATGTGGGGGGGGACATGGCTGCAATATGTGGGGGGGGGAACATGGCTGCAATATGTGGGGGGGGGACATGGCTGCAATATGTGGGGGGGGGGACATGGCTGCAATATGTGGGGGGGGGGGGACATGGCTGCAATATGTGGGGGGGGGGGACATGGCTGCAATATGTGGGGGGGGGGACATGGCTGCAATATGTGGGGGGGGGACATGGCTGCAATATGTGGGGGGGGGGACATGGCTGCAATATGTGGGGGGGGACATGGCTGCAATATGTGGGGGGGGACATGGCTGCAATATGTGGGGGGGGACATGGCTGCAATATGTGGGGGGGGACATGGCTGCAATATGTGGGGGGACATGGCTGCAATATGCGACTACTTGAAAAAAAGTATTGGTACTTGTACTCGGTCCTAAAAAAGTGGTATCGGGACAACCCTACAGAAAACAATCTGCATGTGATACCAGTGTTGTGGTCTGAATAGGGCACAGAAAATAACTTTTTTGTGCTCTTGTAGAACATGGTCAGAAAAACTGACATCTCTGCACCATGGAGGCCTTAAGCTCTGATGAAAAGTAACCTTATCACCTCGAACCCCCCTTGAATTTAAATATGTTTGGACAGGACAGAAGTTAGGAAACCATTTGTATTTCTGTAGCTATTGAAGCTTTTCTTTTTTTAGTAGAATAGAGGGCCCCTATCAGCTATTTCTTGCTGTCTGTTGCCAATTCTCTCTCACTGCCCGTCAAGTTAAACTGCTGTCACTGGGAGAGTAAATTAGGAAATCTCTCCAACAGAGCCAAGTCCTGATAGCAGTTAAAACGCAAAAGGGGCTATGATGTTTTTCCACTCTAAAACAAAGCCTTTGGCTTGGCTTAAAAAATAAATAAATCAATCATAATATAACAGTCCCGGGGTGTCATTTGAAACCAAATGGCACAATGAGAATGAATATTTTCTAGCACTGAATATTGTCCAGTCATTTTACTGGGTTTTCTGGCTTTCACTCCAGAGGCAGCAGTCACAGAGCACTAGGATGCACCGTTTCATAAATATCAAATATTGAATTTACAAACAAGTACACAATTCCTTGTCCAGTGGTGAATGGGTATAGTCGTTATTTCATATAAGGAGTATATTATGATGGGTATAAATGTTCTAAAAATAATCACCTGCATTTCAGCATACGTGGAATTGTTTTTTTTCCTCTGCAGGTCTTCTTTAAGTTGTTGATCCAAGGCTGCATTTCCCCTATAGCAGTCACTAAAAGATGCATATTCAGTATCATTATCATCCTCATCATCATCATCATCATCATCCCAAGCATCTTTTTCTGTGAATGCAGTCTCTCCAAGTTGAGATGGGGTACTGTTTCTGAAAAAAAAAATATTGGAACAAGAAAGATTGAGCGATGATACAAAGTGATGTAATACTTGTCAGCCAGACACTCCGAACATTTTTAAAATGGACAAGCTTTAAAAGGTGACCAATTCAAGTAATGCACGAATTTCTGCAGTTTTTACCTAAAGACATACACAAACTTTTACAAGATAAAGACATACTTCCAATAAACTTGCTAAGTGGACAACAGAGATTGATGTGAAGACTAACACGAGAATCTAGGAGCACAAGCTGCTTGCACTACAGTACTGTTGATACATTTCTAGATTTAATTCAGAGCTTGACAAATTTGCTTGGAATCTAGGAGCCAGCTAAAAAAGTTAGGAGCCAGAAAACGCAGCATGTCCCGACGAGCTCGCACGCAGAAGCGAACACATACGTGAGTAGCGCCCGCATATGTAAACGGTATTCAAACCACATGTGAGGTATTGCCACGATCGTTAGAGCGAGAGCAATAAATTCTAGCTCTAGACCCCCTCTGTAATTCAAAACATGCAACTTGTAGATTTTTTTAAACGTCGCCTATGAAGATTTTAAAAGGTAAAAGTTTGACGCCATTCCACGAGCGGACGCAATTTTGAAGCGTAACATGTTGGGTATAAATGTACTCGGCGTAACATTATCTTTCACAATATAAAAAAAAAAAAAAATTGGGATAACTTTACTGTTTTATTTTTTAACCACTTAATCACCGCCTTATAGACGAAATATGTCTATAAGGCGGTTCCTGTACTCTAACAGGACGTCCTCCGTTAGAGTCAGGTGTGCGCGACCCGACCGGGTGCGCACACGCGATCACCGGTGCTCACCGGGTCCACGGGACCCGCAGCATCGGTGATCGCAGTAAGGAGCCAATGGCGGCGGCTCCTTACCACGTGATCGCGCCGTCGAATGACAGCGCGATAACGTGTGTAAACAAACCCGGTGTGCGTCAGATCCACGCGCCCACGGCGCTCGGCTGGTCCACGGGACCCGCAGCGTCAGTGATCTCGGTAAGGAGCCAATGGCAGCGGCTCCTTACCACGTGATTGCGCCGTCCAATGACGGCGCGATCACAAATGTAAACACACGGGGCAGTGTAGGTCATCTCTATCCTCTCACCATTGCAGCGGAGAGGAGAGAGATTAGTGCCCCATCTGTGCCCCAGCAGTGCCACCAGTGCCCCCCCCAGTGCCACCTGTGCTCCACCTAGTGCCCCACCTGTGCCACAACACTAACATCAGTGCCGCCTGTGCCCACCAGTGCCCACCAGTGCTCACCTGCACCCCGCCAGTGCCACCTGCGCCCGCCAGTGCCACCTGCGCCCGCCAGTGCCACACCAGTTCCACCTGCACCACTGCAGTGTTGGCTTGTTAGGGTCTCAAGAAATGAGAGAAGCTGTCAGTACTTCAGGTGTGATCAAATTTCAGAAATTGGTACCATAGCTTGTAGACCCCATAACTTTCACCCAGACTAAATAATAACCAATTTTTTTTTTCTTTACCAAAAATATGTAGCAGTATACATTTCAGGCCAAATTTATGAGGAAAAATTACTTTTTTTACAAAATGTTATGATAGAAATTAAGAAAAATTCATATTTTTACCAAATTTTCGTTCTTTTTTCATTAATAGCGAAAAAATAAAAACCGCAGAGGTGATCAAATACCACCAAAAGAAAGCTCTATTTGTGCAAAAAAAAAAGACAAAAATTTAATTTGGCTACAGTGTTCTATGAGTTATTGTTGTATGAGTTATTGTCATTCAAAATGTGAGAGCACCGAAAGCTGAAAATTGGTCTGGTTATTAAGGGGGTTTAAGTGCCCTGTGGTCAAGTGGTTAATTAAAACAATTTTATTTTTTTTACCAAAAAAGTGCGCTTGTAAGACCGCTGCACAAATACGGCGTGACACAAAGTATTGCAACGATCGCCATTTTATTCTCTAGGGTGTAAGAATAATTTATATATATATATATATATATATATATATATATATATATATATATATATATATATATATATATATATATATATATATATATATATATATATATATATATATATATATATATATATTAATGTTTGGAGGTTCTAATTAGAGGGAAGGAGATGGCAGTGAAAATAGTGAAAAATGACATTAGAATTGCTGTTTAATGTAATGCCAACGGCCATCACCAGATGGCGCCAGCTCACAGAAGGAAGAGCTTGGGGGGTAGGTGGGGGCGCACGGAGACACAGGATCCTGTGCTTCCGTGATCCCCCACCGCGCGATCGCGGCAGGTCCGCAGCTGCCGGTAATCGAGGCCACAGCTTCGCAGACTTGTAGGCCGCAAAGCCACGGCCTCAATTACCAGCTGCCGCCAGGTTACAATTTCTGGTCACAATTGCGACCTGGCGCCTGCATATTGTCGACCCCTGGTTTAATTGATTGTAAACAATCTTGTAAAATAATCTATTCAGTTTAAAATAGAAATAAAAAAAAAAGATCTGTGTATAGGACCGCCCTCAAATTTTCCACTTGCCTACTTGCATTTTGCGAGTGGAAAATGATTGAGAGGGAGCATCACCAGCAGGTAGTGTTAAATGGGAGCTCTTCTCCCAGTGATCTCCAATGGGACGCGAGTGGGCAGGCGGCCGGATCATCACTGTTACAGCTTTCATATGAAGTGCTGAGTCTTCCCCGCACTCGCCGTCACATACAGCTCCGCCTCCTGGACCGGGTACTTTGACAGACCGGTGGTCCAATGCCAGGACATATCTCGAAGTACCCGGGCCAAAAGGCGGGACTGTATACGACGATGAGCATGGGGACCACTCGGCAATTCAAATGAAAGCTGTTACAGTGATGTTTTCCACTCTGATGATCCGGCCGGCAATTCTCTTCCTCTCTCTTCCCCTGCACTGGTGAGGCTGCGCTAATGGACACTGATAAAGTTCTTGTTAATATTTATTTTTGTAACTTAATTCTCCATAAAACTTTTAAGTGTCATTTTGTGAGATCATTTATTAGGGTGTGCTTAGGGGCAAAATTAGGGTCAGGGTAAGGGTTGGATGGGGCAACTGGTGGCGAGTAGGGCTGCAACTAACAATTATTTGCATAAATCAATTAGTTGGTCGATTATTGTTTAGATTAATAACCTTAAAAAAAAAAAAAGTGTGGTGTATAATATAAATTATGTAAAGTAAAAAAAACGGCAATTTTATCCTTAAATATCTCTATGCAGTGGTAAATATAAATACCCATCTTTAGGTTTAGGGAGCAAAATCTCTAATCCAGTCTGAAAACAACAGACAGAAGAGATATACTGTATATACCACTAGAGGTTGAATCCGGTAAATATCAGACTCAGAGATCAATTTTTTTTATTTAAAGTGGATGTAAACCCCCTCTCATCCTTTTTAATCTACTGCTGAGATCTACTGTTAAGTACTGATCTATAAGGATATAGATGCCTCTTGCATGTATCCTTACCTGTCAAAGGTCTCCCCTCTGTCTTATTATAAGAACTGAAAAACTGCAGATTCTATGGGTGGATCTGTTGTCTGGAGCTCGGTGGGTGGAGTTGTGATGTCAGTAGACTCCCCGCCCTCCTCTACACTCCCCTTGTCAACGTGCATTTTTCCTGTGTATTCCTTACACTAAATTCTGCTATGATCACTAACATACAGTCAAAATCTAGAAAAGTAACCACATGACTTCGAAAAAGGAATGCCTGTCTCCAGGCTAGTGCATGAGATATGGAAATAACCTGTCACTCACAGCAAGGGGGCGAAACGGACTAAGGTTTTTCTCTGTAAGTCAGTTTTATTTCACTGAACAATAAAAAAGAGGATTGCTCAGAGCTGGATTAACTCTGTGGCAAGCCTGGGCACAGATGAGAGGAAATCATATACTCTACATTGTGACAGCAAAAATAAATACAATTTTTGGGTTAACATCCACTTTAAAGAACAAAAAAAAAAAAAAAGTTAGACTGTTTTGCAGATTTTCAAACAGAACTGTAATATATTATATGCTGGCCATACATGTCTACCTTCAAAAAAAAAAAATATGTACTTTTAACCGCTTCAATACTAGGCTTTTATACCACCTCCATACCGGGCCTATTCTGACACTTCTCTCCTACATGTAATAATCATCATTCTTTTGCTAGAAAATTACACAGTACCCCCAAACATTATATATGTTTTTTTTAGCAGACACCCTAGGGAATAAAATGACGGTCATTCCAAAGTTTTATCTTGCACGGTATTTACGCAATTATTTTTCAAACGCTTTTTTTTGTAAAAAAAAATTGTTTTATGAATTAAAAAAATAACAAAACACTAAAGTTAGCCCAATTTTTTTGTATTATGTGAAAGATTATGTTACACCGAGTAAATAGAGACCCAACATGTCACGCTTTAATTATGCGCACACTCATGGAATGGCGCCAAACTTCGGTACTTAAAAATCTCCCTAGGCAACGCTTTATTTATTTTTTACAGGTTACAGTTTAGATTTACAGAGGAGATCTAGTGCTAGATTAGTTGCTGGCACTCTAACGCACGCGGCGATACCTCACATGTGTGGTTTAAACGGCGTTTACATATGTCGGCGGGACTTGCGTGTGCGTTCGCTTCTGCACGCGAGCTATCGGGGGGACAGGGGCGTTTTCATTTTTTTTTTATCTTTTATTATTTTTTTTTACTTATATTTTATTTATTTTTACACTTTTTTTCATTTTTTTTTTCCACTTTTATTCCTATTACAAGGAATGTAAACATCCCTTGTAATAGGAAATGTGTGTGACAGGTCCTCTTTATGGAGAGATGTGGGGTCAATAAGACCTCACATCTCACCTCCAGGCTGGAAACCATGAGATCGGTGAAAAAAAATTCACCGATCTCATGAATGGTGACTTACAGCCGCAATCGCGGCTTTGTTTACATACGGGGACCCGGGCGTGACGTCATCAGATCGCGCCCGGGTCCGCCGACGGTCATAGAGATGACTGGTGACCATCTGGTCACCAGTCATCTCTATGCTTCCTGCCGCCGCCGACGATTCGTTCTCCGGGCCCCCGAAGGTACAGGTAAGCCCGGAGAAGCACCGGATGGCGGCGGGAGGGGGGGGGATGTCCCCTCCCGCGGCCTGTAAGAACGATCAAGCGGCGGAACCGCCGCTATGATCGTTCTTACTTTGTGCAGAATCGCCGGCTGAAGAGATGGATATCTGGATGATGCCTCTGGCTGCAGGCATCGTCCAGATATTCGCCTGCAATACCCAGGCCGTCAATTGACGGCCACTTAGGATGGTAAATCCCATCCCAGGCCGTCAATTGTCTATGGCTGGGTATTGAAGTGGTTAAGAATGTTCGTTCGATTTTCTAATCGTTAGCGAGGTCAAATCGATGTTAGTTTACAACCACAATGACAGGAACACTTACAAATAATAGAAAACTTCTTAGTCAAAAGACTTTTCAGATAACATTCTTTCATTCAGCAAACGTACAAAGATTTTTCGTATGAATATTCTTGTCTGAAAACTAATCGGTACGGCCAGCATAAGGCTCAGTACACACCTATGCAGTTTGCTTTTGATCTGTTTTTACAGTGTGTCTTGATTTTTGCGCACGTGATTTTGCTGTGATTTGCGGTTTTACATTTAAAAAAAAAAAAAAACACACAAATTGCTGCAAAAAAATGCATTACATGCATTTCTGCAGCTTCTCCATTAAAGTATATTAAACCGTTTGGCATCGAAAAAAGTCCTTGACCCCCTTCCCAAATATGCAGCAGCTTAAAAAAGATAGATGTGAACGTGTCCCATAGGAAACCATGTAAATGGACTGTAGTGTGTTTCTGCAAAAAGCACCAAAAAAAACACATAAGTGTGAACCAGGCCTGAGCTGTTTAGTAAAATAATGGGGTAAAAAAAAAAAAAAACACAACAACTAAAATTAGCCCTTTATAGTACAAAAGAAGCAAATCGCTACTGTAAGGGGTTCATTATTTTACCGTGGAACAGTGAAAGATTAGAAGTGATTATTTGATCTTTTTTGTACTATAAAGGGTTAATTTTAGTTTTAACTCCATCATGTTACTGGCCGATTGATGACATTAGTAAACGATTTATTTCATAATCGATAGTTGTTTCGGCCCAAGTAGTGAATAACCCTTAGGCCCCTTTCACATTTATACGACTTGTCTCACGATTTTGTACTGCAAAATCGTATGACAAGTCATTCTCCATGATTTTCAATGACTACTATTCATACTGGCACAACTTTAAGTAGTGCCGACTTCAAAGTAGTCCTTGCACTACTTTGGTCCGATTTTGATGCTACTTACACAAGCAGTCATTGAAATCGCAGCCGCGAATCGCGGTAAAATCGCGCGACTTTGAAGTCGTACAAGTGTGAAAGGGACCTTATTGTTTGGATAGTAGCTGAGGACTTGAAATGTTGAGCCCTGGTATAGTATATATAAAATAAATGAACAATACCTTTTTTATACAGTAAGTAATCACATCCCCTCTGCTCTCAGCAGCAAAAGAACAGTAGGGTAGAGAAGCAGTAGTACACCGAGCTTCCCATTAAAAGGCTGTACACAGGAGACTGATCATTGGAGGAGAGCAGGCTGAGTTGCCACAGCTAGAGAACTGAACTTGTGGTGTGCTCTTCTGCTTAGTGTGGTCAGTTTTTTTATAGTAAAGCAGAGGGACCGACAGCAACACCAGGGATTTCACACAAAAGGAAGCAATACAAAGAGTATTGTACAGCAGGCACATATCAGGAATATGAAATGTTGGTGTAATAAACACTAAGTTAACATTAAAGAGGAACAACTGGGCTTATAGCAGGCCTACAGCTGAAAAAGTACCAGTTACACTTATCGGTAACCGGTTCCCGAACACTCTCCAAAAGGCCTCTTGCTTTTAACGGGTCTTTGGGGAGATGAGTCAAGACAGTTTGGTGGAGGGGGGAGACAGAAATTCTAACTTGTATCCTTCTTTTATCAAATTTAGAATACAAGGACTCTGCGGGATATTCTCCCACTGAGAGAGAAACCACGAGAGCATTCCGCCAACTTTTATGCTGGCGTCACTTGGTTTCTTTGTTGGAAGAAGTAGCTCCGGAAAAAAAGGATCCCACCTTTTTCCCTACCTTTTCCAAATCCCCACTTTTTCTTTCACTCCTTTCCCTGAAAACGTTTTTTTGAAGGGGGGCCACGAAAAAATGTCTTCCCTTTATCTTTTTTGGATTTGGCAGGGAACTTTTTTCCCCTTTTCTGTGGAACGAGACAGTACCTGCTCCAAATCAGAACCAAAGAGCAGGGATCCCTCAAAGGGAATCCCGCAAAGGCGAGACTTAGATGTAAAATCTCCATCCCATGTCTTTACCCAAAGGGCTCTTCTGGCGGAATTCAAAACAGCTGCTGATTTGGCAGTGGTTCTGACTCTTTCCACTGCAGCATCTGCCAAGTAGGCAACTGCCTTTCCGACCACTTCCAGAGAGTCTAATAGCTCTTTGGCTTTACTGTCCTGTGCTACGTGGTCCATTAGACTGCGGAGCCATGCATCCGCATTTCTAGCAACACATGCAGAGGCCAATGCAGGGGCCATAGCAGCTGCATTGGCATCCAACTCCCTGCGTAGCAAAGTTTCAGATTTTTTTATCCATCGGATCCCGAATGTTACCGGAATCTTCGAAGGATAGATCCGAGTGTTTGGATACTTGAGCCAATGAAGCATCCAGACGCGGAACATTAAAGAATATGTCTTTCTCTTCCGTTTTGAAGGGGCACCTGCACTTCCAAGTTTTTAGCCTTAAAACCCTGCGCTCAGGATGCTTCCATTCTCTTAGAATATCTTTAAGAGATTGGTGCACAGGAAAGGATTTCGTTTGAGATTTACAGACCCCCCTGTAAAGCTTGTCTCGTACTGAGATTTGAGGGGGGGGGGGGGGCTAATTGGATGTCCTCAGGAGGTATAGATAGCTTTGAGGAGACCCTCCATATCCTCTGCTGAAAATAGATGACCCCCTTGCTTAGTATTCTCAAGACTACTGTGGTCAGAATACTCCCCTTCCTCCCTGGAACTCTGATCCGAGAGTTCTAACTCTACGTCCGAGCAGGTTAGTGGAGGTCCCTGAGACTCCTCCGTAACATTAGTCTGAGTCTCTACTAGGTAGGGGGAGATTTCCCTACCTACGGAAGCTACTTCCCTGCTAGCTACCGAGGCTTTGAAGGATTTGGGCGTAGCCAGCATTTCAGCTTGCAGCGCTCTGCACTCCTTCATTGTTTGCGCTGTCTCCTTGCTTGCTAATTTGAATATACACTTAGAGCAGAAGGGTTTCACATAGTCTTATGGGAGTTTATCCCCACAATACCCACAGCTTTAGATTTTTCTTGAGGATTTGCCTTTAGACCTGCTGGGGGTCTCCTGGGCAGGGCTTTCAGTCTCTGAAAACAAACATTAAAAGAAAAGACCTGTTACCCATGGCTATGCCTGTGGGGGATAGTGTTAATAGGGTCACCCCAAAAACTCACTCCCCCATCAGCCGAGTCACTCACCCCCTGTGGCGACTTGAGAAGCTGGTATCGGTCCATCCTCCTTGTCCATGCTGCTGTCTGCTTGCCCACCGTAGGGAAGAATCGCTTTGTGCAGGATGGGTGGGGACGTTCGACCGCAGACCCCCCACTCCGTTTACCGCTGCTGAGCGTGTGAGACGCCGCTCGCCGCAATTTTACTGTAGCCCAGATCACAATTTTTTAACGATTAATTGTGCAGCTCTAGAACGGTACTGTATTTGCGCAGCAATTTTTCAAACATGTTTTTTTTTTGGAAACAAACTGTTTCATTCATTAAAAAAAAAAAAACACTAAAGTTAGCACGATTTTTTTTGGTATCCTAATCGATGCTTTAAAAATTTTAGGTTACATGTTTAGAGTTACAGAGGAGGTCTAGTGCTAGAATTATTGCTCTCGCTCTAACGATCGCAACGTATGTATCTGGCTCTGATACTAGCCAGTGCCTACCCAGCCACTAACTGGTATCTCTTCCCCAACCTGTCCCCACACACCTTCTCACCTGCTGACCTGTAGATGGGGGAATCACTCCTGTAGTGTTATTGTGTTCTGCCTGTGAATACAATGATCAGTGTTGCTAACTATAGCTGGCAGCACTGATTGTTTTGGGTAAAACAGGCTGGTTGTACTCAAGTCGATTAATAGATTGACTTGTGTAAAACCAGCTAGCCCATACATAGATCGACTATGGCTGGTCTCTGCATGATTGGTGTAATTTCAATCCATGTGTGACCCGCTTAACCACTACACGGTCCCTAAACATCCTTCCACTCCTGTACATAGTGCTCACTGTCATACTCTCCACACTCCTCTCCTATACAGAGCGCCCACTGTCATACCCCCCACACTCCTCTCCTGTACATAGTGCCCACTATCGCACCATCCACACTCCTCTCCTGTACATACTGCTCACTGTCATCCCCTCCACACTTCTCTCCTATACATAGTGCCCATCATCATACCCTCAAGACTCCTCTCCTGTACATACTGCCCACTGTCATACCTTCCACACTCCTCTCCTGTACATTGTGCCTTTTGCCGTACCCTTTGCACTCTTCTCCTATACATAGTGCCCAATGTTAGAAACTCCACATTCCTCTCCCTCACCTGCACATACTTCCCACTTATATACCATCCATACTCCTCCCCTATGTCGCTTACCCGCAAAAACAGTTCTTTAAAATGATACTGAATACCCTCAATGTTACCAGCTCTAGAATGGACACACTTTTGTTAGTTCAACTAAAGGAAATCTCAGTTCTCATATTTGTTCTGTCCCATTATTAGTACTCATTTAATTTTGTGATTACTACTGTGATGTACAGAGGAACATCGGGGATCTCAGCTACTCTAAATATAGCACTTGTGAAAAAAAAGTGTCCCTGAAAATATGTTTTAAATGTTGGCAACTATGCACTTATGCACTGCCCAAGGGCCACTGGGTCAGTAGGGTGTCCCATGAGAGGTTTCTGTGATATTAAAGCGTTAGTAAACGTTCCTGACATTACTGTACAAGTATGTACAGCATATTAGCACATTAGGGTACACTTACATTTTCAGACTGAGCCCTCCATTGCTGCGCTGTGATTCCCACGCATTTATTTATTATTTATAAAAGGCCCCACCAAAATCCTCAGCACCAGGCCCATGATGTTCTTAATCTGGCCCTGGTCAGGTGGGACCGTCATCTCAGGTGTGCCGTCCTGGAAGATGACTGAAGAAATAAAGGTTACCCTGATCCTCACTGCAGCAAGAAAAAATATTTTTTTGGGGGGGGCGCAAGAATCTTTTTTTTGAGCAGTACCCTTCCCACTTCCTTACTTCTCACCTAGCCAAGGATGACATTACTTCAGTCCCCTGCATAATCAGAAAACATCACACACTTTTAGAACATATCCTTGAGCAAAAATGGAGCTATTAATTTTGTAGCACATTTCTTATAATAAAGTTTACCTTTCATTTTCAGTGGCCCACCATGAGTCTTCAGAGAGAGTTGGCTTCACATCATTATTTTGTGCCTGCACAGTGCTTAGAAGACGTGTGATCTGCAGTTCTCTGGATTCATCCATGCGCACAACAGCTCTCTATAAAAAATATTTACATTATGTTATAATAAAGGCTAAACAGTGTTTATAAATAAGAACTGCAAGCAATCGATCTTGAGATATTGTTATAGATAACTGTAAAACCATGGACAGGGTCATTTAAAGGGTTTGTAAAGGAAAAAAAGTTTCCCTAAATAGCTTCCTTTACCTTAGTGCAACCTCTTGAGGGGGGAGGGGGCAAACAGGAGTGTCAGAACACCCACTAACACACAGCTCCTTTCTGTAGCTGCAAAGTAGAGAGTGTACTGACTTGTGTGTAGTTACAGACAGAAGAACAGGAAGTTAGGATTTCTCAGAAGAAATAAGGACATTTAAAAGCAAAATGGAAGGATGAGGTAAGTGAAGGAGGACTGCACTAAGGTAAAGGAAGCTATTTAGGGGGGGGGGGACAAAAAAAATTCCTTTACAACCCCTTTAAGTATTCAATAGTGTTAATTTTGGCAGCAAATTTTGATTTAGTCTTAGGACTAAAATGGCATTTTAGTCCCAATTTAGTCTTCTGCAATTGTTTTAGTCTTATTTAGTTGACCAAATCTCCAGTAGATTTTAGTTGACTAAAATGTCCTACTTTTTAGTCTACTAAAACCTCCAGTACATTTTAGTCGACTAAAACTAATTTTAGTCGTCTAAAATCGAATTGGTGTAATTAAAAATTGTATTGGCATTAGTTAAAATTTCTAAAAGGGAAAAGTTAAAAATATAATATGTTATTTATGGTGTTGAGGTATGAACATGCACTACAGACCAGTGTAAGGCCCCTTTCACATTAAGAAGTTTTTCAGGCGGGACAGCGCTAAACATATTGCTGCTATACCGCCTGACAAACTCCTTCACTGCATCCTCAATGTGAAAGGCCGAGGGCTTTCACACTGAGGCGATGAGCTGGCCGGGAGATAAAAAAAAATCTGTCAGCAGCATCTTTGGAGCGGCGTGTATACCGCTCCTTCCCATTGAAAACAATGGGAAACCGCGGCAATACCGCCCGCAATGCGCCTCTATAGAAGCGCATTGCGGGCAGTATTAACCCTTTCACTGCCACTAGCGGGGGTTAATACCGCTCCGCTAGCGGCCGCAACTTGCAGCAAATCCGACGGTATAGCGCCGATATTTTTAGCGGCGCTATACCGCCAGCGCGGCTCCCGCCACAATGTGAAAGGGGCCTTAATTCTGAAGTCAAATTTCAATTTAGTTTTAGTCTTAGACTTTTGACTAAAATGGCATTTTAGTTCTCAGTTTTTTAGTCGACTAAAATGTTTTAGTCAACGAAATTACCAATGGTATTCAATGGATTTTTTCATGAAGGCAGAATGCCTCATGGGACTTGTAGTTTCGGAACAGCGGGAGGGCTGCCAGTTTGACAGCTCAGTGTGGGATCGGCTTCAAAAAAGGAACGTATATTGATTTCTTCTTGTAGATGCAGAGATTTTAGTTTCAGGGACTTCTACTTTAAAAGGAGAAGTCCAGCCTGAGCTTGTTTGGCAGGGCTTAGCCTATGGTTCACAGGAGTACAATTTGTTTTGCACTCCTGTGACCTGTTTTCAGCAGAGGGTGGGCTGAAGTCTGCTTTCTGCCAACGTCACACAGATAAAGTCTGGATCTGCCGGGTGCCTGGGCTGACACCCGTCTCAGTGAGAGTGGAGGAGAGATGCTGATTGACAGTCAGCAGCTCTCTGCTTGGGGAGCTGTGAGAACAGCGATGTTTGATCGCAAGTCCACATGCCCGCCAGGAAGCTGTCACTACACAGCGCCAATCACAGGCAATGAGACACTTCCTGATGCGCGGTAGGAAATGTCTCTCTGCCTGTGATTAGCGCTGCACAGTGTCAGCTTCCTGGCGGGCGTGTGGACTTTCGAACATCCTTAGTGTAGAGGCACAGGGGGACCGATCTCAAGTCGCTCCAACTTAGAAAAAGGCTCCTGTAGGACTTTGGGACGACTTGCATTGACTTCAATAAAGAAGTCATTTTGCAAGTCGCCTCTTAAGTCGTGTGCAGAGTCGCGCAGCAAGTCGTGCCGCCCGTGTGAACCAGCACCAACTCTCTTTTAAAGCGCGTTTTTTCTAAACAAATTGCATTTAAAAAATTGACGCACAAATACCACATGGAAAATAAATAGCAAAAACTGCCATTTTATTCTCTAGGGTCTCTGTAACAAAAATGTATATTTATATATAATGTTTGGGGGTTCTACGTAATTTTCTGGCAAAAAAACGATTTTTACATATAGGGGAGAAATGTCAGAAATTGACTGGGTACAAAGTATAAACTGAAGTCATAACTTAAAAAATAAAAAAAAGTGTTGAACAGAGTGGATAAGAGAAATATAGGGGGGATATTCCAATTGGGGGGTGACAAGCAGGGGTTCTGTGTGGGCTTACATCCATCCTCTCCTTCTCTTTCTCCTTCTCCTTGTTCTTAGGCCCCTGTCTCCGGGCATACCACAAGCCGATCTCCCGGCCCCTCAGGTGAGGAGGTGGTCTCTCTCTCCCACCCCTGCTACTTTCTCCGTCATGGTGGAATGAGTCATCCCGGTCTCGGTCCCGACCACGGCCACCTCGTCCTCGACCCCGTCCCCATCCTCGGCGCTGTTCGTAGCTCATTGCCGTTCAACCAGACAAACGTTTACCGGCAAAAAAACAGTAGCTGGCCCGCTGTGGCTACCATAGACCTCCTACAGCGCAGGCGCGAGACCCGGGAACCGACTTAGTGGAGAAACCCGCAATCCAGTCTCGTACGAACAGAGAAAGGTGGAAACCATTTTGTGGTAGACCAAGCTCGTTCGTTTAACAGTAAAAGCCCCAACAATATGGCTCCATAAAACGAGGACAGGAAACCCCGATATGTTTTCGTCACATGTTCGCGAGATAGCACGTGGTTAGCGACATTACGGAAGTGTCGGTGGTCAAGGAGGCGGACATGATATTGGTTGGCATAGTTTGACGTCTTGTAAAACGGTGGTGCTCCTATTTGTCCGTTAACGTTGTGCTCCAAAGTGAAGCGTTAGAGCGAGAGTGAAATAAATCAAACGGCAAAAAAAGAAATATTGTAAAATTCTGTCTGATTCAAATGTGAACTGTGACAGCGCCCTCTGTCGGGTTTTATTGACATCGCCCTCTAACTCCATCTATTGTCAGCCATGTACACAGCTGCGCAGAGGCGGATTGTGTAAGAGGTCATTTCCAGCACTTCACGTGTTAACCACTTCAGTGCTGGGCACTTTCACCCCCTTCCTACCCAGACCAATTTGAATAACAATTGCGCAGTCATGCGCCCAAACTACATTTTTATAATTTTCCCCCACAAATAGAGCTTTCTTTCGGTTGTATTTGATCACCACCAGGGTTTTATTTTTTTGTGCTACAAATACAAAAATACCGAAAATGTTTAAAAAAAATGTTTTCTTTGTTTCTGTCATAAAACATTGTAACTAAGTGCATTTTCTTCTTCACTGATGACTTCCAGTGAGGTGGCACCAATGAGGGGGCACTGATGTGGAGACACTTATATGCGTCACTGATGGGCATTGATAGGTGGCACTGATATGCAGCACTGATGTGGAGGCACTTATATGCAGCACTGATGGGCACTGATATACAGCACTGATGGGCAGTGATAGGTCGCACTGATGGGCACTCATAGGTGGCACTGATAGATGGCACTGACAGGGATCACTGATTGGCATCCCTGGTGGGCTCTAGTGGGCAACCTTGATGGGTCTGCACTGATAATCTATGTGCTGATAATCCCCCCCCCCCCCCGTCAGGAGAGTCACCATCCGGCTGTACTCTACTCACGCCTTGTCACCGCCAGTAGAGGAAAAGCCGGTAAACGCCACTTATCTTGTTTTTTTTTAAGCTGAGATCAATTTAACCACTTCAGCTTCAGAAGGTTTACCCCCCTTCACAACCAGGCCATTTTTTGCAATACGGCACTGTGTTAATTTAACTGGCAATTGCGGGGTCGTGTGACTCTGTTCCCAAAAAACAATTGATGTTCTTTTTTTGAGCTTTCTTTTAGTGGTATTTGATCACCTCTGTGCTTTTTAATTTTTTGCGCTAAAAGGCTGACCATTTTTTTTACTTTCTGCTATAAAACATTCCCTATAAAAAAAATGTACAAAATCAAATTTCCTCATCAGTTTAGGACAATATGTATTCTGCTACATATTTTTGGTAAAAAAAATCCCAATAAGCGTGTATTGATTGGTTTACGCAAAAATTACATCAGCGAGAGCGGGGACTGCGATATTGCAGCAGACAAATCGGACACCTAGCTGACACTTTGACACTTTTTTGGGGACCAGTGACACTGTCATTGTACTAATCACACTGGCAGGGAAGGTGTTAACATCGGGACAACCAAAGGTAGACATGCAGTTTGTTTTGTTCTGAATTTGTTTTTCAACAAAATTCTACAAATTTGTTTATTCGGAAATATTTTACTTAACGAAAACATATTTAACACATTTTTCATAAATTCATAAATTTAAAAACTTGAAAATCTGAAAATCCGGAAATTAGAATGAAAACCCGAAAATTCGAAATAATAACTAATAATAACTTTTACTAACTATTAAATTATAGGTACTGGAATTTTCTTTCAATTTGGCTGTTAGTGAATGTAAGAAATCCGAAAATCTGAAAACCCGAAAATCCAAAATAATAACTAACTAATAATAATAACTTTTTCCAACTATTAAATTATAGTTATTGGAATTTCCTTTCAAATTTGGGTTTTAGGGAACGTAACAAATACAAATTTATCCGAAGTTACGAATTATAAGAAATAAGGAATGCCACATCTTAATGATTGGAACGTAATAAATTAATAACAAACAATAACAACATTAAAAACTTTTTATTATGATTATGTATTTTTATAAAAATTTTACGTTCCATTCATTTAGATGCGGTATTCGTTATTTCGGATAATTTATTACTTTGGATAAATTCGTATTTGTTACGTTCATAAACAGCCAAATTTGAAAGGAAATTCCAATACCTATAATTTAATAGTTAGTTATTATTAAGTTAGTTAGTTATTATTTAGAATTTTCAAATTTTTGATTTCTGAATTGCCTAATTTTCTAATGTACGCATTTACTGCATCTAAACGAATAAAACATAACTCATTAAATTTTTCCGAAGTTACGATGTGTTCCCTACGATTGCTAACTGTGGGGGATGTGCTTTGAGTGGGGGGGAGGAAGGGTGTAAAGATCTGCGTTCCTGCTTAGCAGGAACACAAGATCAGCACATTCCCCTCTCACAGAACGGCAGTCTGCCTTGACGGATTGACTGACGAATTCACTCCTGCTGTGTCCAATCACAGAGGGAGTGGCTCGCCAGTGGCATGCGCCCCAGACCTGGAACTGTCAGATCACACACCAGGTAGGTGATCTAGCGTAGAGTGGCTGCCCTGACGCAGTAAATCTAAGGTGGGCGGTCACACAGTGGTTAAGCTAATACAGAATATACTTGTTGATCTTGCCAGAAATCCAGTGTCCTTCTCACTTCCTGTAAGCTACACCGAATACCTTCCTTCCTAGATATGTTCTGTAGACTACCAATTGCCCTGCCCCATGTAATGGAGATAAAGAGATACACTGTGGGATACATTCTTACCAAAGTAATGGGAATTGCCATCTTAGTTGTTTTAAAAAGAAATGTCTCTACTGGAACATTTCCTCTTTCTGTTGTTTAATTTTCCCATCACTTTCGGTCCCAGTGAAATTGGTTAGCAGGACAAATTGAAATTGTAACTTACTGCAATATAAATATGAAAACCAGTAGAAAAAAGTGGCATGTCCCTGGCACAATAATATGTATCTTAAAATGTATCTAAAAAATGAGGAAGAGGAGCAATGGTGTGCGCCACTCATGGCCACAGTGGCTTCTGAGGAAATGTCTGTATGCCATGTTACACACCATTGCTCCTCTTCCCCTTCATTCATATGCTCATATTTTTAGATACATTCATTTCCCTGGGACACTTTAACTCTTATGCCCTGTACACATGATCGGTTTATCCAATGAAAACGGTCTGATGGATTTTTTCATCAGATATCCGATGAAGCTGACTTTCATCAATCTTGCCTACACACCATCAGTTTTAACGTAAAACAGTTATGACGTAAAACACAATGACGTGCTGAGAAAAATGAAGTTCAATGCTTCTGAGAATGCATCGACTTGATTGTGAGCATGCGTTGATTTTTAACCAATGGATTTCCCCACAGACGATCGGTTTTTTAACCATCAGATAATTTTAAAACAGGTTCTAAGTTTTTTTTACCAATAGGAAAAAAAAACGATGGGGCCCACACACGATCAGTTCGTCTGATGAAAACGGTCCGTTTTCATCAGACGAACGTGGAACAATGTGCATCCCCGGCCATCAAAGGCCAATTCACACCTGGAGATTGAATTAATAATTGATATTAGATGAAGTTAGCCTAGAAAGGGTGAAAAGTGAGTTGAACCATTACTTTAGGACAAACGACACAGAAGGAGTCTCAAAATCAACCCTATGGGAAGCGCATAAAGATTTTATTAGAGGAATTTTGATTTCATGAGGGGGTCAGGAAAAAAAAAAGAAAGAGGCAGTAAAATTAATAATCTGATTGGGGAAATATTTAAAATTGAACAAAAGCATAAAAACAGGTGAAGTGTCGGGAGTTCTACCTTGATTTAGTTAGAAAAAGAGATGAACTGAAAGAACTTATGGAACAAAAGACCAGAAGGAAGTTAAATGCGATCGCAAAAGAAAGGTATCCGTGGGGAAATAAATCCAGTAAACATGAATGGTCCAGAAAAAGAAAGCCAGAAATTATATAGATAAAATTAAAAACGAGAAAGGGGAGGTGGTCCCCTCAACAAAGGGCATAGCAGAAACCTTTAAAAAGTACTACGAGGGGCTGTATTCTGTTGAGCAGAAGAACTGGCGTAAAGGCGAGAAAGAGATCAAAATAAAAGAGTTTTTAGAAGGCATAAGACTGCCGATTATCGGACCGAGTGTAGGAGAGACCCTGGAGAGTCCAATAACCAAAGAAGAAATTAGCAGAGCGCTGGTGGACTCTGCCCCAGGCAAAAGTCCTGGCCCAGATGGGTTCACAACGCTCTACTTTAAAAAGTTTAAGGAGATATTGATTCCCAGATTGTGTCAGTACTACAACGGCCTTGGGAGTGAATATGAAATGGGTAGGGATGCCCTAGCTGCCACAATCATAGTAATTCCGAAGGAGGGGGAGATGACAAGCTTTGCTCAGGGTACAGGCCGATCTCGCTGCTTAATGCGGACACTAAGCTGTTTGCAAAAGTGTTAGCAGTAAGGCTGAAAGGACTGATGAACACACTGGTCCATCTGGACCAGGTGGGATTTTTCCCTGGAAGAGAGGGAAGGGACAATGGGGTGAGAGCCCTGCTACTCCTCAGAAAGTTGAAAGAGGATGAGTCCCCAGGGCTACTCCTGTCGATGAACGCAGAAAAGGTGTTCGACAGGGTAGACTGGGGACTCATGACTCAAACCTTGGAAGCCATGGGCTTTTATAATTAATTAAAACACTGTACCACCTCCCAACGGCAAGGATTAAAATAAATGGTAAGCTCTCTCAAACATTTACGATGAAAAATTGCACGAGACAGGGGTGTCCCCTCTCGCCCCTCCTATTTGTGTTAATCTTAGAGCCCCTCTTATCCAGCATCCATAATAGCCCAGATGTGAAAGGGATCAAAGTAGATGAGGAAGAGCATAAGCTATCCGCATTCGCCGATGACGTTTTATTTTATATTATCAACCCCAGATCGTCAATGCCGAATTTATTAAAAATACTTAAACAGTAGGGAGATATTTCGAACTTCAAAATTAACGTTACTAAGACGGTTATCCTAAATGTAAACATTAGCAAGACAGAAGAACGGTCCCTAAGGACAGAGTTTAGGTTTCCGTGGCAGAAGGAACTCAAGTACTTGGGAATCAAATTAGCTAATTCAACTAAAAAAGTGTACGAAATTAACTATATCCCTCTACTGGACGAGATTAAAACATAAATAAAAAGGGTAATCAATAGACCAATTTCCTGGATAGGCCGAAAACATTTCCTGAAAATGGTCCTCCTCCCTAAAATTCTTTACAAATTTTAGATGTTACCAATTGCGTTGCCGAAACCCTATTTTAGAATTCTTAAAAGTTTTTTAATAATTTATATATGTAAGAATAAAAAACATAGGGCCAGATTCAGGTACATTGGTGCATATTTTGACCGGAGTAGCGCACCTCCTTTACGTTAGACCGGCGCAATGTAGAGGCGCAATCACCGTATCCTCGTAGTATTTGCGCAGAAATTTGCGTCGGTGCAACGTAATTCCCGAGGCGTAAGGCGGAGTAATTCAAATTGGGAACGACGTGGGCGTGTTACATTGAAATGAGCCGTGACCCCATGCAAATGAAGGGCCGGCCGGATCGCACATGCGCACATAAAGCAGACCATGGTCAGCACCTCTGTGCGCATGCTCACAACTCGGGAACGGCGCAATCAGTGAAATTGGAAGTGGACCCGGGCAACTTAGAGAGCTACGCAGAGAGCTTAAATAGACAGAGATAAACGCCCTTCCTTTGCAAAAGTACATCCCTTTGTATCCCTTCCTATACAGCAAGGTGCTTTTGTTCTGTTGTTTATTAGCGTTTGTTTGTTTGTGACGTGTCTTTGAGATATTTGGTGACTGTTTTGGATAGTGTTTTGCAGAGTGATTTTTGTCTTTTCTGTGTTTTCTTTGTTGTGTTTTTTTTATATTTTTGTTGGTCATTTTTATTTTTTGCTGGTCATTTTTTTACATTTTTTTTTTGGGTTCTGTTTGTGAATGATTTTGGAATGTGGGGGTGACATTCCTGCCGGAAAATGGGTGTCACCCTTATTTGTGGTGGACATGGGATCCCCAGGACCAGGGAGAAGTGATCCCCAGGTCCGTGTGAATGGTGTATGAATGTACAGTGACATAAATGGAGCCGTGGCGTGGCGTTGCTGCTCACAAGTCCTGCATGGTGGGCTTGTGCTAATCCAATTTGATGAGGATGTGATGTGTCTGTGCTAGGGACCACAGTGGTGTGCATGCATGCATTCTCATTGTGACATGATTAATGTGTGTGTTTAACGTGCAAAGATGCCTAATGTGAGTTGTCTCCTGGCTGCTCTTCCCTCAGAAGATGGGGTAGCCTCGGTTAGGGGGGGATTGTCTGGTTCGGGGGTCTGGTCATCACTTATGTCAATCTCGAGGCCCTTTCTCACTGCGAAGTTTTGCAGCATGCAACATGCACCGATAATATGGCATACAAAGTTTGGGGAATACAACAGGGTACCATGGGGGGTTGCGGATAGGAGTCATGAGATGGGGTCCCAGTGCATATGCAGAGTCACCCTGAAGGGATAAGACAGGAGGATGTTAGTAGTGCATGTGCCCCTTGTGATTTCAGCATCATGGGGGGGACAGTCATGCCTGCCACCCATGTCACTCACCAACCAGCCAGCTGTCCCCATACATGTTCTGTTCGAAATCTGTGGGGATGGGGCTAGGATTGTATATGTAGCTGTCAAGTGTGTCATGGGTGGTGTCATGTGTTGGGCTGGTGATGTCCTCCTGCAGGGTTGTGGTTAATTCCATGATGGCATGAGGGGTGAATCTGAAGATGGGAGACACCTCAGAATCCCTCATGCCAAAGATGTCTATGTGTGTGTGATATATCCTCTCCCGTGAAGAGTGAAGAGTGAGGGGCTTGTATCAGATAAGAATATTGTATTAGATTAGATAATTATATCCATCAAGGTTTTAAAGGGCTATTGAAAGATAGTAAGACCATGTTTGTAATTTGTTTGTATGTTATGTATTGATGTATATATGTATGTATATTTTTTTTGTAATGTTTATAAAAGCAAATAAAAAGTTTTTGGAAAAAAAAAAATCCTCTCCCGTGCCCTCCTCCGTGCCCTCCTCCGTTCCCTCCTCCGTGCCCTCCTCCTTCTTTGCTCATCTAAAGTCAGTAGTATAGCCGATGCCCCTGGCATGTTGGCATACAGTTTGTTGTCCTGCAAGTGTGACTGCTCAGCTCGTCCCTAACAGTGTTGCTTTAGCTGACATATAGACGGATTGTCTAATTTTATACCACCTTTTATATGGACTAATTTTAGACAGGACGTGCAGCTGTTGCGCACAGCGCGTAGCCTGCGCTGCACCAACTTACTTTTGTGGATCCCCGTAACTCCCTCATTTGCATATTTGAATAGCAAATCTGTAACGCCGGCGTAATGTCTCTCTGAATCTGGCCCATAGAATTTCCTTCCTGGTCTTAAAACAAGACAAAAAAGACGGGGGTCTTGCGGTCCCGGACATTAGAAAATATTACGAAGCAGCGGTGCTGTCTAGGGTTGTGGAGTGGGCCAGAGTCAACCAAGAAAAAAGATTAGTTAAGTTAAAATACACACTGACGAAGGTTAAACTAGAGAGTATAATTTGGAACCCCCCTCAGTTTCGGGCACTGGTCGAGAACACTCACGAAGTAACACGGAATGCACTAAAAATTTGGGACACAATACACAAACAAATTGATAAGGACTACAATTCACCTCTCATTGAGTTAAAGGATAACGAATATTTTGCACCAGGAAAAAACACAGTAATTGGATAAAAAAAGAGAAAGCACAGTTAAGGGATATAATAAAAAAAGGGAAATTAATAACACTACAGGAGCTTAAACTCAATGAAGATTTAATGGTAATTGATGAATGGAGATACCGTCAGCTAAACCACTTTGTCCAAAAGCTTCCACAGCCATTAAGGTCAGGGGATCAGCTCTCCGTACTGGAGAGATTAGTATCTCAGAGAACCCCAAGGGTACTATATCAAGGCTCTACAAGATATTACTGGCAGTGGAGGAGCGGGAGATACCTCCATTCATCAAAAAATAGGAACGGGAGTTAGGTTCACAAAAGGATAAATTCACAATAGGGAAAATGTTGGGGCTGACCCACTCCTCAGCCGCGGACAGTAGTACTGCAGAGACAAACTATAAGTGCATACCGGGCTGGTATATAACACCAGACAAATCGAGTAAATTTAAAGAGGGCCAGTCAGCTGACTGCTGGCGGGGCTGCAAGTCTGCGGGTACTATGGCCCACCTTTGGTGGGAATGCCCTAAAGTAAAAAAAGTACTGGGGAAAAATTTTAGGATTTATAAAAGATATCACCAGGAAGGAAATAAAGAATGACCCATGGACTGTACTTTTCCATAAAGGTGGGGAAACGGTAAAGCCTTATAAAAGTTCTCTGGTTCCACGTCTCCTAAATGCAGCCAAAAGGCTGATTCCCAAAAAATGGCAGGAGGAGGAAAGTCCATCTATGTGGGAGTGGATAGATGCGGTTGAGGAAACGCACAACATGGAAGCATAGGTGTGCGCAGCCTGTTGCATTAGGGTGTGCACCTGAAAGCTCAAAAACATGGTACCGATCTCTCACTGTGTTCATTCACAAAGGGAAGGGGTCGGTAAATGACATTTCCCCTTCCCCCACTCATCCTGAAATATCATCTATGTGTGCCCACTGCAGTAGTCAATGGAAGAGGAGGGAAGCCAGCCATGCTGTGGGAGAAGACACTGGGCAGCAGTGGGAATCTGCACCACAGGGAGTGATTAGGGTGTGCCTGGGCACACCTGGCACACCCTGTATGCGCACGCCTATGCATGGAAGGCTTAAGGAATAGTTTAGAGGAAGGTATAATAGCCCATAAAGAAAAGTGGGAACAGTGGAGGGCATTTAAGAAATCGTGGAGCTATGCGGAAAACCTAAGGGTATAGACCCAACAGGGGCCACGGTAGGAAGGGTATAAAGACTGTAGCAAGTGCAGCAACAGTGTGGTAGCAAGGGGTGGGAGGGGGGAGGGGAGCGGGAAAAAATGGCTCTGTAGTCTCATTGTTAATTTCTTCCCTAAGTGCTTGTAAATGGAACATTTCTTGTATTTTATTTTGAATGGAAATATTTTTGATTGGAAGGAGAGAAGGGAAAAAAAATAAATAAATACATAAATAAAAAGGTCAATGAGATCTAATTAATATCACAAATGATGCAAAACCATTGCAGAGACGTTATAAGCATCCCAAACGTGAGCAAGTCTCGGGTCCTCTCTTTTGGTGGAGTCTGAAGTGGGAAAAAAAAAACACTTATTTTCTAAGATTTATTTGTAGAATTTGGTAAGGAAAGAAGAAGTGATTGAAGAGGTGGATCGGGTAACAGGTAAATAGGTTCAGGTGCATTATTTCAATCGGGAAACACTCCTGCTTCCAGCAACACAGTTCTCGTCGCCACTCTAGCCAGAGTAGGTATTGCGCACCCGGATAGGTTTCTCTCACTAGCCTAGCAGCCGGAATGGCACATGGAATATGGTACAGTCTCTGCCACAGACCTTCCCACAGATGGAGACACTTTCGGTCCAAAATCCTCGTAGCACAGGATTCAGCACCTGGATCTCTTCAGATTAACTTCTTGCAGAACTTAGAACTGACAGGCGATCACCATCAAGCCTTTCAGTAATGGTGCATCCTTTGATGAAGTTCAAGGCCTCTCCTGAGATACCAGCCTTGTGCTAGGTCCTCTCCAAGATAGGTCATTCATCAAGTGGTTTCCTTCCTCCAGGACAGACAGCACAGGGTCACCCTTGAAAGCGTAGACCCAATCTGACACTGGGCCTGCTTAGACAGATCACAACCATGGACCAACGTGATCCGGAGCCAGGATTACAGGAACACGCACCCCTGGTCAGCAGGGCCACACACGGGGTGGTGGGACGACAGACCAGCGACCAACGTCCCTGGTCCAATGATGTCTGTCCCTTAAGTACCCCTTCCCAGCATGCAAAGCGGGATGATCAACCCCCACTGATTGGCTGCCGAGGGGGAGACACCCAAATCACCTTGACCTAGCTGCTTCCACCCTAGGCCTGGGGTGGTAACGACACCCCAGGTGAACAATAGTGGCCACTTACAGCACAGCCATGGCTGGAACAGAGGCCAAATTTGCTCAAAATCATACATGTCTGAGTCAACTAACTCTCAGACTTCCCCCTAAATTTAAAGCAGTGCCAGCCCAACAGGGGCAGGCCGCTACACTAGCAATTAGGAACTTTCAGATCATGTGATTGCAAATCACAGCTGTCACGTGATTGGAATGCCCACATCATACTCCTGGCATTTAGATCCTTGCCAGTCAATCACTGGCCAGTGGGATAAAACTGGGAGTGTCATAACAAGTTAAGACTGTCTTTATACAGTATACTGTTTCTAGGTAAATGAATTTCATCTGTTAATTACATACACACGACCGTTTTTCATGACGAGAAAAATGCCATTTTTTAAATTGGTAAATCTTAAGGGCCAGATTCTCATATATTTTCGGCGGCGTAGCGTAAGCCATTTACACTACGCCGCCGCTGCGTACTAGAGCAAGTGCTTTATTCTCAATGCACTTGCTCCGTAGTTTTCGCCGGCGTCTCGTAAATCGCCAAGCGTAAACCCGCGCAATTCAAATGGGGCGGCTTGTATTTAAATTAAGCGCGCCCCCGCGTCGAACGAACTGCGCATGCGCCGGCCGGGGAAAAAGCCCAGTGCGCATGCTCCAGCTCACGTCGGGAAGCGTCGTTGAAACCGACTTCAAAACGACGTGAGCGTCATTTACGCAAGTCCATATTCGCGAACGAGTTAGTAAAACGACGTAAGCGACGGAAAAAACCGACGCTGACCCGACGCCATACTTAACATGGCGTCCGACGGCACCCGACGGAACTTCGTAAGGTTACTCCACATAGAGGCTGGGGTAACCTTACGAGTCCGTAAACGACGTACGCGACGACGGGGCGGCGTAAAAGCGTTCGGGAATCGCCGTACTAGCCTCATTTGCATATGCAAATGAAAAAACAACGTGAAGGCCACCTAGTGGCCGGAGTTGTCATTACACCTACGATCCGAAAGTGTAATGCTTTTACACTTGTCGGATGTAGAAGCGTATCTATGCAAAAGTGATGCTAAGCATCACTCGCATAGATACGAGGACCAAAAAAAGGCGATACGACGGGGTATCTGAGATACTCCGTCGTAACGCCTCTGAGAATCTGGCCCTAAGTGCTTAAAAATGATCGTGTGTAGGCCCCAGAGCATTTTTCTCGACGAGAAAAATGGGCATTAAAAATCTAGAACCTGCTCTATTTTTTCTCGTCATTTTTCACGTCGTCGCTTTTCTCGTTGTGAAAAACGACCGTGTGTAGGCTTTAACGATGGGGAAAAAATGCACATGCTCAGAAGCAAGTTATGAGAAGTGAAATTTGCATAATCAGCCCAAAGGGTGGCGCCATTCGAATGGAACTTCCCCTTTATAGTGCTGTCGTATGTGTTGTACGTCACTGCGCCTTTCTCAAGCATTTTTTATCACGATTGTGTGTATGCAAGGCAGGCTTGAGAGGAATCACGTTGAGAAAAACGTTTTTTTTCCATGACATACAGTATGCGGCATTAGGCTCCATGCACACTGGGCTTAAAAAAAGTCTGTTCTCTTGGGAGTAAAAAACCCTCATATAGAGCATTTTTTGTAGCAGTGACTTTAAGCCAGTAAGAAGAGCAATGTTGTAGATGCTTTCTTGGTCTATCTGCAAGCCTTGTATGTGTTTTGTAAGTACAATGCTTGTTACTTTCTTTCCTTTGGCAAAAAAACTGTACATCATTTTCACAGAACCTTCAGCAGCTGGGCTCTTTCATTGGGCACTGCCAACAGCTTATTTTTCCTTGGGCTTAATTCAGTATATTTCTGTAAGTGTATGTCATCCAAATTAAAAAAAGACATAATGATAAATAATGCTTTCAAGTTTTCCCCACAGGCAAATCCAATTCAACATATGTCACAAAAGTTACTGCAACATATAAAATTCTTAATTGCCTGCACAGCTTTCTTTCATCTCAATGAATCTTTTAAAATATATCTGACAGAAAGGACAAGGCAGAGTGAGAATATCCGGCTGAAATTATTCTATATATGCAGGATTGGTCTTTTGTGCATAATGCTTGGGACATGAAATGATCCACGAAGAGTTGATTGCTCAAAGCAAACGGGTCACTTTATTACAATCCCAAAATCCACCCATCCCATGTTAGGCACCCTCCAGTTCATTTACCCTCCCTGCTGCTCTCCTACTACATAGAAACCCACTATTGGTTTTTAAAAGTCCTCATAACTCCAGGTATATATAGGGAAGTGGGTAACATGCTATCTGCCATTTTCCTATATTGCAACACTTCAGGTCTAAGTAACTAATCACCAGGCCCCAGCTATTTAACATAGGCATAGGAGGTGTACTGTAAAATGTGGAATTGTCAGCAATACTAGTTTATTTTCTGGTGGCTTTGCAGAGTGGCAGCAAGCACTGATCGTAGAATAAGTAAGGCACTAGATGGCAGGGACTTGACACAAATCCTTTGGACAGAAATTGTAATCCCCAAATTGATATGCCTTTAGATTAAGGTGACCAGATTTTTAAAATGAAATCCGGGGACATATTTTTTCTTTACTAATAATGGCAACAATCAGCGACTCTCTGCCCGTCGCTGCCCGCCTCACAGCCTCTCAAGTCTTACTCTTCGGGTCCCGGCTACTACTGGATGGGGAGCGGAGGAAGATCACTCCGCCGGGGAAGGCGAGGAGATAGGCAGGTGGCTGGCCAGGATTTGAGCCAATGCAGAATAACATGCAAGCGGAGCTGAATGAGCATGCCCCCGAAACTGAAGAAATATTCCCTCCGCTCCGACCATCACATGATCATCAGAAAGGGCCACAGATAATGGGAAAAATACAACCCCCCCATGCTAGTAGGCACGGCGGAGCGGGGGGTGTAATTCTCATTTTTTTATTTTAATTCAGCACTGACTTTCTTTGAAATTGCCCCTGCCCCTATTAAATCCAATCTGGGGACAAAACCAGGGACAGACTTAGTGTGGGGACAGTGTCCTCAATCAGGGGACTGTCCCCTGAAACTGGGGATGTCTGGTCACCCCACTTTAGAATCCCCCAGAAGTTCTGAGCCTTTCTAATGTTTATCTGGGAGAGTTCACCTCAATTCCTCTTTTGTCAGATGCCCACAATATAGATTAGAACTGAACTCTTCTCAACGGGGATCAAGGAGCAGTAGAAACTTATAGAGGTTCTAAACCCTAATTAGTATTAGTATGCTTTGTTTAAAAAAGAGTCGTATAGAAGAGGACATATTACATGCCGTGTGTAATATCCCCAACAGTTGGATGGAGTTCAAAAGAAATTATTACCTGATATATCTTTTGCCACCTTTGAGAAAAGATGTGAAATGAAAGAATTCACCTTGGTTCTCTCTGCTGGCAGAATCTACTATAGATAGGGGTTTCCATTAAAACTGTTTGTACCCCACAACGGGTCGACCTATTCAGGCACCACTATTGCTGAGGGTAAGGAACTCTTGGTCATGTTGGGCCTCCCCAATCTGGATACACTCCCTAGGTTACCCTCAACCTTTCGCCCAACCACTAACTCTGCTACCCCATTTCCTTGGTTACTCTGAGAAGTGTCTATCCTGGACATGATAATCCTTCAATATCTCTATGGATTTAAAGATACTATGGCTAAATCTTGTTGCACCCCTTTTTTGTCCCCCTACTCTCAGACTCTTACAGCCTGGTGATCAAGCTGATACATGGGCTTCTTTTTTCTCTTTTTTTTTGTTCACTTATTTTTTTCAGTGAAAACTCCATATACCATTTTTTTTATAAGCCTCTCTATACCAACTGAATTTGGTATAGAAGCATTACAGAGTATTGGAATAATTTGTCGGTGTACACCTACTGTCGGGTCTGATGTGTGGCTAAACCTCGTCTCCTGTGACTTTTTTTGATGTTGTATTCATATTGCAGTTTTGCAGCAATTTGTGGCTCTAGTATGCTTTACCATCTGGTTACAATATATATCATACCTCAGCTGCCTATATTTTGCCCATGATATCTAACTGTCACACTAATGCCCTGTACACACGATTGGTTTGTCTGATGAAAACAGACCTATGGATTTTTTCATCAGATATCCGATGAAGCTGACTTTTATCAGTCTTGCCTACATACGATCGGTTAAAAATCTGACCGTGTCCAATGTGGTGACGTAAAACACTATGACGTGCTGAGAAAAATGAAGTTCAATACTTCCGAGCATGCGTCGACTTGATTCTGAGCATACGTGGATTTTTGACCGATGGATTTCCCCACAGACGATCGTTTTTTTTTTTTTTTTTTTTTTTCACATCAGCTCATACCTTGCGTGTGAGACCCGCTCATGCTTGAAGCTTCGATCGTCTCTACTAGCGGTTTGCATCATCTGTGAATCGTTTTAAGGCTGTGCTTGTATCGCTAGATTATTAACCTTTGCTCATAAAAATTTTTTTTTTTTTTTTTTTTTCCTCTGAACTTCTTCGAGGAGTACAAAATTTTTCCACCTCCCACCCAAAGTCCCACCCCCCGCCCCCCCTACCCCTAGGTGGCTCCCGGGACCCCCCTATGTATTCTATTGCCGCAAGGATGAGGGGAGAATTTTATGGTGTATTGGGAAAGGTAACATCTCAGGGCCCCTCCCGTACGTTTCGTTTACATCTGACTCCCTCTACCTCCTCTGGCCAATTACAAAGTTCCATGTTGTTTTAAAAAGTCCCCACTTGCGCCATCTGGAGCGATAATCATTATTCATTCCAGTGGCAGAGTCTTTCAGTTCCTCCATCCGGTATATTTGGTCCACAGCTTCTATCCATTCCCAGATCCGTGGGCCCTCCCTTTCCTGCCATTTCATTGGAATCAGCTTTTTAGCTGCGTTTAGAAGGTGCGGGAGTAGCGATCGTTTGTATCTCTTCACTCCTTCATCATTACAATGGAAAAGGCAGGTCCACGGATCGTTCTTCAGCTCGACTCCCGTAATCTCGTTAATATACGACAATACCAAGTCCCAGTACTTTTTGATTATGGGGCATGTCCACCAAAGATGGGCCATAGTGCCTCTCTCGCAGCACCCCCTCCAACAGTCCGCAGACTGATCTTTTTTGTACTTACACGTTTGTACAGGGGTGAGGTACCATCCAGAGATACATTTGTAATTCATCTCCGCCATCGAGGTGTCTATGGCGGAGGCGTGGGTCAGGTGCATTATCCTATTAATCGAGTTATTTCCTCTATCGATCCCTAATTCCTTTTTCCATTTTTCTACTAATGGTATAGCCCCTCGTGCTCCTATCTTGATGAGTATTTTATATAACTTAGATATCGTGCCCCTAGTGTTCCCGGTAGTGCACAACTTTTCTAAGGGAGTCAGCTCCGTCCCCGCTCGTAGTGGTTGGGGTAGCTTCCCAGTGAAGTGTTTGATTTGTGAATAGTGCCAAAAGTCTAAGTTCCATGTATCTGCCCTTAGCTTCAAATCCTCAAAGGTCATCAGTTCGCCTCCCTTTATAATATCCCCTAGGTATACCGTATCTTTTTTAATCCACTTCCCTCCAATTTTTTCTTCACCAGGTGCAAAATATGGATTGTTTTTTAAATTAATAAGTGGAGAGTTAAGTGGATTCTTGATGAATGTCAGAGCCCTGTCCCACATTTTCAAAGTGCTTTTTGTGAGTTTTAGTAATTTGTGCTGCTGTGGTCGTTTTTGAGTAGGAATCCATAGAATTTTACTTAATTGGTTCTGGGTTTGGGATTTCTCGATTTGGACCCACCTTTTCTCTTTTTTATCTCTGGCCCATTCTACTGCACGGGAGAGTACCGCCGCCTTGTAGTAACTTTTGATGTCTGGGGCCGCAAGGCCTCCCTCCAGTTTGTCCTGTTTCAAGTTTAATAGGGAGATTCTATACTTTTTGTTTTTCCAGATGAAGTTCATTGCCACAGAGTTTAATTTATTCAGATATTGAGAGGGTAGGGGGATTGGTAATAGCTGAAATTTATATAGTATTTTAGGAATATAAATCATCTTTAGAATATTTATTCGACCCACCCATGAGATGGGTTTGTTTTTTATTTTTGTTAATTCACTTTTAATTTCATTTAATAAAGATATGAAGTTGATCTTGTAGATCTTCCTTTCTGTATTTGCCAACTTGATCCCCAGGTAGTTTAGTTCTTTCTGCCAAGGAAAGAGAGAGATCTCCTTTACCGATCTAACTTGGTTTTTATTGAGATTAATATTTAAGATCTCTGATTTGGTCGTATTAATTTTGAAATTGGAAATTGCTCCGTATTGCTCTAACGTCAGGAGGATCTTGGGAATGGTTTTTTCCGGGTTGGTGATATAGAACAATATGTCATCCGCAAAGGCGGATAACTTGTGTTCTTCCTCGCCGACCCGGATTCCTGTGATTTCAGGGTCGTTTCTTATCACGGACAAGAGGGGTTCAAGAGACAAAATGAAAAGGAGGGGAGATAGGGGGCACCCCTGTCTAGTCCCATTACTCAGCTTAATGGTCTCTGATAGAGTGCCATTTATCTTACATCTAGCTGTCGGCTGATAGTATAATGTCTTGGTCCAATTTAAGAACCTGTTCCCCATTCCCACTGCGTCGAGAGTGTGTATCATGAGTCCCCAGTCTACCCTGTCAAAGGCCTTCTCGGCATCAATTGACAGGAATAGACTGGGGATCTCCTCTACCTGGGTCTTTTGCATCAGCAGCAGGGCCATTATGGCGTTATCCTTTCCCTCCCTGTTGGGTACAAACCCCACTTGGTCTGGATGGATCAGGTCTTGCATTACGCCCTTCAGACGATCAGCTAGAACTTTAGAAAAAAGTTTAGTGTCAATATTCAAAAGGGATATAGGTCTGTATCCCGAACAGAGAGATCTATCCTTTCCTTCTTTGTGGATAATAGCAACAGCAGCGGATGAGGCTTCCATGCTAAGTTGATATTGTGTACCCAGACCATTGAAGTACTTACACAGTCTAGGGATCAAGATTTCACTGAACCTCTTGTAATACAGGACCGTAAACCCATCTGGGCCCGGGCTCTTATCGACTGTCATATTTTTGAGGGCGTTTTTTATTTCTATTTCTGTGATAGGCCTATCTAAGTATTCACGTGAGTCCTCTTCGATTCTGGATAGTTTCGCTCTGTCCAGAAAGGCCCTTAATTTTTGTCCCCTTACGGCTTCTTGCCCGTCAGGTCTTTTTATCGAGTAAAGTTCTTCATAATACTTTTTAAAAGTGTCAGCTATTTCTGCGGTTGCGTACACTAGTTCCCCATTTTGTCGCTTGATCTTTTCAATATAGTTCCTAGTAGTTTTCTTTTTTGCCATTTTAGCAAGGTATTTGTTAGGTTTGTTTCCCCACACGTACCTCTCCCTGGCAATATTGTTTAGTTTAATCCTAGCTTCTGTTTCCATTATATCCTTTAGTTCATTTCTCTTTATTATTAGTTCAAGATAAGTATTTTTTTGGCCTCTATCTTTGTGCATTTTCTCTAGGGCCGCTATTTCTCTAATCAGTATTTCCCTCTGTTTGTTTCTCTCCTTTTTCCTTCGGGAGCCTTCCCTGATTAAAATCCCTCTGATATAAGCCTTGTGCGATTCCCAAACCGTTGCCATGGAGATTTCGTCTATTTAATTTATGTCAAAGAATTGCTTTAGTTCTGTCCCAACCCTCGCTACTCCATCGTCATCTCGAATCAGGTAGTCATTTAATCGCCAGGGCATACGCTTAAGATCTGTAGTTGCAGTTTTGATTTTCATCGTAATGGGAGCGTGGTCAGATATGGTCATTATCCCTATGCTTATTTCAGAGATGTAGTCCAACAACCGGTGGGCTACCAATGCGTAGTCAATCCTGGAGTACGTTCCATGAGGGGGCGAGAAGAACGTGTAATCCCGCTCCCCCGGATGGAGAGCCCTCCAGGCATCGACCACCTGGCATTCCACCATTTTTCGTGTGAGTAGTTTTAGGTTCGAGTTGTTGATATCTCTCCTCGGGCAGGTACTGTCCTCCTTGGGATCTATGACAAAGTTTAGGTCCCCCATGAGAATTAAAAGACCCTCAGCGAATGTATTTATTTTGTCCAGGATCTTGCATATATACTTTATGGGGTGTCTATTGGGAGCGTAGATATTGACTAGTGTATAGACCCTGTTTCCAATTGACCCTTTGAGAAATAGGAACCTACCCTCTGGGTCTGCCAGTCTTGCCATAAGGGAGAAACCCACCCCCCTGGTGAAGCCGATAGCAACCCCTCTAGCTCGAATTGTAATCGCATCACCATAGTACCAAATGGGGTAAGTGGGGGAGTAAAGTTTAATGTTTGAATTCAGGGTCAGGTGTGTTTCCTGGATGAGGATCACATCTGCCCTGTGTTGTTTGATTTCCTCGAGGATCTGCATTCTTTTTCCCCTAGAGTGCAACCCTTTGACGTTATACGATAAAAACTTTACCTCCGCCATTTGGCCCTGTCAGTCCTAAGTTGTGCTATGGAGTCCCTGAGAGCCACCTTCCCCTTGCCCCCACCTTCACACCCCCCGCCCTCCCCCCCCCCTCCCTCAAACCCCCCTCTCTAAATGCCCATCCCACCTCCCTCCTCCCCCCCCTACCCTGCCTGTCTAAGGCCTCGGATCTGTGGGGGTCATCGTGCCCCATCCCACTAGATCGAGATATCGAGGTGGCACTAACCCGGGCCTCTCCCGCCTAGGACTCTTCTCCTTCACCTTGGCCCTGATTTTTACTAGGCGGGGGGCTGGCCTGGGCTAGGGGTTTCCCCACTCTCCTCCCCTCTCCCCAACCCTCCACCCCCCCCCTCCCCACTCATTCGGACCATCCTGGGATTTCTATTATAGGTAAGTCCAGTTTATCACAGAAGATGGGAAGATCTTCTGGGAAAGTTAATTTAGCAGAAATCCCGTCTTTTTGGGCCATCAAACATGCCGGGAAGCCCCACTGGTACTTGATATTATGGATCCTCAATTTCTCTGTAAGTGGTTTGAGATGTCTCCTCCTTGCTAGGGTCTCCCAGGCCAGGTCTGGAAAAATTTGTATCTCAGAGTCGTTGTGAATTAGGGGCGGTTTTCCTCTTAGTTTCAGCCAGATCTCCTCCTTGTCTTCATAGTGCCTGAACCTAACAATTACGTCTCTTGGTCGTTCGCTGGCGTTCTCTTTGAATCTGCCTAGACGATGGACTCGCTCTATTTTGAGGGGTTTCCCCGCCTTGTCCTCCAATAGAGGGGCAAACAGAGTGTTCATGATGTTTTTTAGATCTTCCCCCCTTACTTCCTTAATGGATCTAATTCTCAAATTTTTTCTACGGTGCCTGTTTTCTTGGTCCTCTAGGCGGTATTGTAAATTCCTTTGATTGAACTTCATTTCCCGGACTTGATTTTTTAATTGGTCTAGCGCAGAGTCTAGTTTATCCACATTTTTTTCTATTTCTTCTACTCTCGGCAAGACGTGGTTAATATCTGCTCTCAGGCCCTTGATTTCCTCTTTAATGGTGTCTTCCAGTCTCCTTAGCATTCTATCTAGGTCACCCATCGAGATCATGTGCTGCTCTGTGTTTCCTTCGCCCCCATGGTTTGTTTCTATTTCTCCGTCCATAGATACATCTGTAGACTGTAGCTGTACGCCCCCCCCGCCCTTTCTGGCGGTGCCTGTTTTTCCAGTTTTCTTGTCATGCGCAGGGCTATTAATGCCAGCGCCCTGGGACATGTATTGTCTAATGGTGGAGGTTACAGGGGGGTCTTTAGGGGTTTTTGGGACCGAGCCCCTAGATATCTTGCTCATATTGTGCTTGGATCTGGCTCTAATGCGCTTCCCCAGCTTTTCCACCCTATTATACCCGGGGAAGGGGTATCAGCACTAATATCCGTTAGGAGTTATTTTCCCGGCGATATCGTGGTCGCTTTGTGGTGAAGACACGGTCTGTCTCCATATATTTGTTGTTTGATTTCGGCCCGGCACTCTCGTTGAGGATTGTTGATTTTCAACAAGGAAAGAATGGGTTAGGGAGTGTGGGGGCCCGGGGTAGTGGGGGCCCGGGGTAGTTGTGAACTCGCCTCTGAAGCACCCCTCCAAGATGGTGGGGGGGTAGCTATTTCCTTTGGGCTCAGGCAGGGGAGAGATCATTAACTCTGTGTTTGTCAGATCTAACTTGGTGTCGGGTCGTACATATGGCCGGTCACCTCCCATCCATGAAAGAACAGAGATATACCAAACAACTTTCCTCAGACCGCCCCTCCCCCCTTCATCCCCTAGGTGTGGGGAAGTCCTGTTAGCACTGTTCAATTAAACCAATACTACTGATCCTATGGTAATACTGGTGTTTCCCCTGAAGCCTTTACCAATCACTTAAAGTAGAGACTTACTGCAAAGCATGGATTGCGGTGTAAAAAAGTCCATGATAGAGATGCATATCAGTCAGCAAGCATAAGTAATTGGAATGTTCTTACCACTGGGCTTCCCTTCTCAGCACGATACTGCCTCTGATGGGTGGTTGTTATGTCAGGCGGCGGGAGCTGGATTGCCTGGTCCGTGCTGTGGCCTCTGGGAGTGGTAGGGGGGGGATCGGGAGAGAAGCCAGAGCTGTCTCCTGTCACGGATCCAGCCGGGAAGCTAACAAGCGATCCCCGCGAGGACCGCGTCAGCCCCGGTGGTTGTGCGGGAGAGGTGGGGATGGCGCGTTGGTGTTGTGCGCTGGTGGGGTGGATAGGAACCGTCAGCGTCCCGCCTCCATATCGCAGCCTCTCACGCTGCGCAGGTGACGGCGGCTCTCCATCGATCGTCCGGAGCGCGGCGTTCCTCCTCCTTCCTTCCCCTAGCCTAGGTCGCGGCACGGGCTCGTCCCTCCCTCAGCACGCGTGCGTCACGTATCGCACGTCATGCCGTCCCCATGGAGCTCTTCCTTCTGCACCACCTTGTTTTTTTTTTTAAACAAAAGAAAAATTTAAAACAGGTTCTATTTTTTTTCACCAATGGGTCCATCGGTCCATTTTCATCAGACAAACCGATCGTGTGTACAGGGAATTACACGTTTGGATCTGTTTATTGTCTCACCTCCTATAATTTATATCTAATCCCTATTGGAGGCACACAACTCATCACTGTAATTGCACACTCCAGTTTGTCTATTGTTCTTCCCTTCTTTGTTTTACTTAACCAATTATGGGGATTCTGATTATCTTTCATAACACCTGAGGGTTTAATTCCCCTCATAAAATAAAGGTAGCGTTTTGTTTTTATAAACGACTGGGTGCGGATTTAATATTCCTCCAGGAGACACATTTTTCTTCAACAAACCATCCTAACTTTATTGATAAATTACACAGACAACATAATTTCCTTACTTTTGGACGCCGGTCTTGTGGGGTTGCCATTTTTAATAAAAACTCTCTGTTGTTTGATGTGAAATACAGTACCCAGATAATAGGTTTATCATCATTTAAGGCTTTATACAAGGCCGAGCACTAACGATAGACAGTGTTTACACCCCAATTGAGTCACAAGCTTCTTTTTTTTTTTTTTTGGTCTTAGATAAATATTATACTGCAATTAATGCTGAATATGACTTGGGAAGGGTACCTATGATTTCTGAACTTTGCATATTGCTCAATCATTTTAGGAAAGAATTATGGGAGCTGCAATTGTTGATTTGTTTTTGGTACACGCTGCCGGGTTGTCACCTTTAGCTTGCCGACCATCGCACGACAAAATACATCGGCAGAATGGCAAGTCCCCTTTAAGCAGTGGCATTGTGGACGCGCGCCCACCGCAAGCTCGGTGAGTCCGACTGCGATCGTCTCACGGTGAAGAAGAACGGGGAAATGCTGATGTAAACAAGCATTTCCCCAGTATTTCTAGTGACAGGACACTGATCAGTGCTTCCTGTAATCAGAAGCGGTGATCAGTGTTGTGTGTAAAGTGGATGTAAACCCAAATGTTTTTTTTTTGTTTTTTTTTGCTGTCACAATGTAGAGTATACGATTTCCTATCATCTGTGCCCAGTCTTGCCACAAAGAGTTAATCCAGCCCTGAGCAATCCTCTTCCTTTTTTCAGTGAGATAAATGGATAAACAGGAGAAAACTTTTGTCCGTTCTTCCCCCTTGCTGTGAATGACAGGTTATTTACATATCTCATGCACTAGCCTGGAAAAGGCATTATTTTTTAATTCCCACCCCCACTCCTTTTCTGAAGTTATGTGGTTACTTTTCTGGATTTTGACTGGATGTTAGTGATCATAGCAGAATTTCGTGTAAGGAATACACAGGAGAAAATGCATGTTGACAAGGGGAGTGTAGAGGTGGGCGGGGAGTCTACTGACATCAGGACTCCACCCACCGACCTCCAGGCAACAGACCCATCCACAGAATCTGTAGTTTTTTAGTTCTTATAACTAATAGACAGAGGGGAGACATTTGACAGGTAAGGATACATGCAGGAGGCATGTATATCCTTATAGATAAGCACTATGGCAGTTGTTTAGAAAGGATAAGAGTGGGTTTACATCCACTTTAACCCCTTCAGCACCACCTAGTGGTTAACCCCTTCACTACCGGTGTAATTTTCACAGTAATCTGTGCATTTTTATAGCACTGATTTCTGTAAAAATGACAATAGTCCCAAAAATTTGTCAAAAGTGTCTAATGTGTCCATCATAAAATCGCAGTCATGATAAAAATTGCAGATTGCTGCCAATACTAGTAAAAAAAAATAATAATAAAAATTCCATAAAATTACTCCTATTTTGTAGATAATATAACTTTTGCGTAAACCAAACAATATACGCTTATTGCGTTTTTGTTTTTTACCAAAAATATGTAGAAGAATACGGATCGGCCTAAACTGTGGAAAAACATTTTTTATAGATTTTTTGGGGATATTTATTATAGCAAAAAGTAAAAAATATTGAATTTTTTTTTTCAAAATTGTTTATAGCACAAAAAATAAAAACCGCAGAGGTGACCAAATGCCATTAAAAGAAAGCTCTATTTGTGGGGAAAAAAAGGACGTCAAATTTATTTGGTAGCCACGTTGCATGACCTTGCAATTGTCAGTTAAAGCGACGTGATTTACTCACATCAGGACACCCATAATTCTTTCATACAAGGATAAAGAGTACAGCACCTTCAAAACACAGCAGCCATGGTATGTCTTCTACTGCTAAATTTACAGGTTTCCTATTAAAAAACTTGTGAACTAGCAATACTTTTTAGACAGCTGCTTTTCTCATTTTAACTGGCTTCTTGATTCTGCTGATAATAATGGCATTTATGCTAATAAAGCACTCTTAGGCCGCGTACACACGAGAAGACATGTCCGACGGACCAAAATCCCCTCGGACAGAGAACGCGGTGACGTATAACACACCGACGTGCTGAAACACAGAAGTTCAATGCTTCCACGCATGCGTCAAATTAATTCGACGCATTTGCGGGATTTCGGTCCGATGGTTGGGCGTACTAACCATCGGACATGTCTGACGGACAGGTTTCCAGCGGACAAGTTTCTAAGCATGCTTAGAAACTTTTGTCCGCTGGAAACCTGCCGCTAGGCCGTACACACGATCGAACATGTCCGCTGAAACTGGTCTGCGGACCAGTTTCAGCAGACATGTCTCCTCGTGTGTACGCGGCCTAAGGGAACTGCAGAATACTGACTTATAATCTCTAGCCCTTCATATATATATATATATATATATATATAGTGTATATATATTTCACAAGAATTGTTAGAACCAACCATAGTCATACTATAGTATTTTTTTAACCTTTCCAAATAATTTGTAAAGGCTCGTACACACGATCGGACATCCAACATAATTTCCCTTGGATTGTTGTCCTAATTGATTTGTCGGTCACACCCATAGCATACACACGCTCGGACTTTTCTGCAAACTTTTCTAACACTTTCCCAACATCACGTGGTTTTTCTGCTCTTTACTGCCACCCTTTGGATAACTTCTGCTATTGTTGGTTGATTTTAACATTTTAACAGGATGGGACTATAATGGTGCTTAATCACATAGTACCATAACAATGGAAACCCAGAGACAGTAGGTAAAATACATATAGTGTGTTTTTAATTATACAAAGATTATAAAAAAAATGTAATCAATCACTGAAGGTCATTCAATGTGGAATGAATCCCAAATAGTGATTACACTAGAGGTTTGCTGAAGGTTGAGTGATCGTACATTATCCTGACATGTTTCATCTCTAGACTTCATCAGGGGATGTATGCGTCAACCATAGATAGAGCAACTATACAGACAGAAGAGAAAAAATAAATAACTATAAATCAAACAAAAATATATAGATAAATATGACAAGAATTCCATTGTTGACAAATCCATCAAGGAGCAGGAGGACTTACCACCAGATGCCCTATTTTCCCTTATGTAGATAGAAACACTAAGGGAATAGAAGGCAGAATGGGAGGCAACCACATCGGGAAATGCCACAGGCCAAGTGCACTTAAGCGGCCATAGTGAGTACTCAAATGACCTGGCTATCACAAGAGTAAGAAGAAGGGGAAAAAAATAGAACCTATAAGTACCATTACAAAGAATGGGCCAGATTCACAGAGCGATTACGCCTGCGTAACAGGAGATGCGCGGCGTAAGTCTAAATGTGAGCGTGCGTTTCGATGCACGGCATCCCCAAAACGAGATACGCAAGAAATCTACTTTTTTTTGTCCAGCGTAATTTCGTTAGACAGGCGCATCCGTCCGCGCAAAACTGCGCTAGACAGACCACTGATTTACTAGTCAAATATGCTAATGAGGGACTTACGGGGATCCACAAAAGAACGTTGGGGCAGCGCAGGCTACGCAGTGTGCGCAACAGCAAAATGTCCTGTCTAAAATTAGACCATATAAAAGCTGGTCTAAAAAGAGAAAAATCGTCTACATGTCAGATAAAGCAACACTGTTAGTGAGGAGCTCAGCAGTCACACGTGTTGTACAACAATCTGTATGCCAACATGCCAGGGGCATCGTCGCGCATAGCTATACTACTGACTTTAGATGAGCAAAGAAGGAGGAGGGCACGGAGGAGGGCACGGGAGAGGATATACCGCACACGCATAGACCTCTTTGGCATGAGTGATTCTGAGGTGTATCGCATCTTCAGATTCACCCCTCAAGCCATCCTGGAATTAACCACAACATTGCAGGAGGACATCACCTGCCCAACACACCGCTCACATGCAGTGCAGCCACTGGTCAAGGTCATGGCAACACTCCATTTCCTTGCCAGTGGCTCTTTTCAAAGAACAAGTGGAGTGGTGGCTGGGATGTCACAATCCTCCATGAGCAGATGTGTGCACCAGGTTGTCCCTGCAATCCTCAGACGCATGGCCAACCAAATCATCAAACCAACCACTGAGGACCTGCGGCTGAAGGCAATGACAGATTTCTACAGAATTGCCAGATTCCCACGCACCGTGGGGGCCATTGATTGCACACATGTGGCACTCCAGCCCCCCCAGGAGACAGAGCACATGTACCGCAATCGGAAGCATTGGCATTCCATCAACGTACAGGTGATAGTCGATGCCCAAGGCCTCATATGGCACGTCCGTGCCAAACACCCAGGGTCCAGCCATGACAGCTACATATACAATCAGAGCCCCATCCGAATAGAATTCGATCAGAACGTGTATGGGGACACCTGGCTGGTTGGTGAGTGACATGGGTGGCAGGCATGACTGTCCCCCCCCCATGATGCACACATCACAAGGGGCACATGCATGACTAACATCCTCCTGTCTTTTCCCTTACAGGTGACTCTGCATATCCACTGAGACCCCATCTCATGACTCCTTTCCGGAACCCCCAAACCCCAGGAGAGGAAAGATACAATCAAGCCCACGCCCAAACACGTGCAGTGGTGGAGCGCACCTTTGGCCTCCTGAAGTCACGTTTCCGATGCCTGGATAAGTCTGGGGGTACCCTCTTGTATTCCCCAAACTTTGTGTGCCATATCATCGGTGCCTGTTGCCTGCTGCACAAATTCGCACTGAGAAAGGGCCTGCAGATTGACCTACGTGATGACCTGACCCCTGAACCAGACAATCCCCCCCTAACCGAGGTTACCCCGTCTTCTGAGGGAAGAGCAGCCAGGAGACAGCTCACATTGGGCATCTTTGCACGTTAAACACACACATTAATCATGGCACAATGAGAATGCATGCATGCACACCACTGTGGTCCCTAGCACACACACCCCACATCCTCATCAAATTGGATTGGCACCAGTCCACCATGCAGGACTTGTGAGCAGCAACGCCACGCCAAGGCTCCAATTATGTCACTGTACATTCATACACCATTCACACGGACCTGGGGATCACTTCTCCCTGGTGCTGGGAAACCCTTCTCCACCAAAATTGAGGGTGACCCCCCTTTTCCGGCAGGAATGTCACCCCCACATTCAAACAGCATTCACAACCCAAAAAAATTAAAAATTACCAGCAAAATCAAAAAATGTCCAGCAAAAAAAAAAGGCCCAAAAAAAAGGGGAAAAACAAATTAGTGCCCTTGACGTGAGCCACGCCTGGGGCGCCCCCGGCCACGGCCCCGGCTCCTCAGGGGAGACTCATGGGGAGGGGGGGGTAAATCGGGGAAGGAGGAGCAGCCCCTGGTCTCTGCCCACCTGGCGGCCTGCCCTCCAAGGCCACGGCTATTCTGTCCAGGGCAGCACCTAGTGTTGCCGTGTTGGCCTGGATAGCCTGGGTAAGGGCCCTCACATCCTGCCCAAAGCCTGCTGATGTAGTCTGTAGTTGTTAAGGCAGTTTCTGAAAGCCCTGGAGTGGCAGTCCAGGTTCCCAAGCGTATCCTTGATGGAGGACAGGCTCTCCTCCATCCGCAACAATGTCTGGCTGACCTGTCCCAGATGGCGGGTCTGGAGGAACTGGTCCCTTCTCAGAGTGGTGGGCAGGAGATCGGCCACTCCCCTGGTCTTCTGGGTCGCCTTCCTGCCTCTGATGCTTGTGGCCGGGGAGAAGGGGAGGCCCTTGGGAGGGGAGCCATGTTGGGGGAGGAGGGGGGGGGGGCTCCCCCTTAGGGAGGGCTGGCTGCTGCCAGCCAGAGGGGAACAGTCCTCCAACAACAATAGTCCAGTGCCTGACAAAGACTCCTCCACCTCCTCAACCTCCTCCTCCTCCTCTTCAACCTCCTCTGCGGACTCCGGCCTTGTCGGGGGGGCCTCATTAGGCTGCTGTCCTGGGGATGGTGCGGTCAGGCCAGATGGCCCAGCACCCTCCTGCACATCTGTGGATGACACAAAACATTCACAGGTTGGAGGATCCACACACTTGCCACATATTCCCTTTCACCCCCTCCCCCACACATGCTACACACCTGATAGAAAAAAAAACCTTACCTGGCATCACGCCTTCATGACTTGAGTCATAGCCGGGCAGGCCCTCCACTTCTTGCCTATGAAAGGTCTGGGCCACCGCACGCTCCTCCGCTGTCAGCCTAACAGGGCATGGTGGGCCCCCTCCTGTGCCCCTGGCATGGGCAAGCATTCTGGCCAGCTTCTTTTTGACCAGACGCCGGAGGTCATTTATCTTTTTCTCAATCCCAGACCGGTTCCGTGTCTCCCCCTCCCCCGCTGAATTCACCTGGTCAGTGATCATGTCCAAAATCTCTCTCCTCCTGGCCGGGGTGGTGTTGGCACAGTGTCTGGGCCATGGAGGAAACGCCCATAATCGGAAATGGCCCGGGCAAGAATTTGTTTCTCCCTCGAAGAAAAATTTCATTTTCTCTTCCTCTCAGTCATACTCTGACCAAAAATTACTCCCAGTCAACAAAAATCACTCACAAAAACAAGCACGACCAATCAAGCAAGAAAACAAACAAAGCAAAAATCACTTTCAAATATCTTCTAACAAACACTAGATCACACAGTACACAAATCTGACAAATACAAATCACAATGCAACTAACAACGGAACAAAAGCACCTTGCTGTATAGGGAGGGATACAAAGGGATGTACTTTTGCAATGGAAGTGCGTTTGTGTGTGTCTATTTATGCTGTCTGCGTAGTTCATGATTTTGCCATAGTCCATTTCCAATTTCACTGATTGCGCCGTTCCCGAGTTGTGAGCGTGTGCACAGAGGTGCTGACATGGTATGCTTCAAGCGCGCATTTGCATGGGGTCACGGCTCATTTCAATGTAACACGCCCACGTCCTTCCCAATTTGTATTACTCCGCCTTGCGCCTCAGAAATAACGTTGCGCAGGCGCTATTTTCTGCGTAAAAGCGATGAGAATAGGGTGATTGCGCGGCTAAAAACGGTGGTTAGTACACAAAAGCATCGGACCAAAAACCCGCGCATGCTCAGAATCAAGTCGACGCATGCTTGGAAGCATTGAACTTCGTATTTTCAGCACGACGTTGTATTCTACGTCACCGCGTTCTGGCCCGATGGGATTTTGGACTGATGGTGTGTACGCACATCAGACCATCAAACAACTTCTAATAAAAAAGGTTATTCAGCGCTGGAATCTACAACTAAAAACTATGCAAGCCAGCACTTGAAGGTCAAATTCAAATAAAATACCTCAATAGAGCATATAAATCAAAATTAGTGCAGCGCAAAACAGTGAATATAAACTACAACATCATATAACAACATCATATAGCAAATATATTGAAGTGATATAACACTCAAAAAATGTCAGCTAGAAACACATATTTTAAAGCATGACAACAGTGATAGCATAAAGCAAAACACTTAGGGCCAGATTCAGGTAGATGCGCGCATCTTTTCGCCAGCGTAGCTCAACGCATATACGCTGCGCTGACGCAAACTAGCGAGTGAAGTACAGCATTCACCAAGCGCATGGGCGTTACTTTGCGACGGAGTAACGAAGATGCGTTGGCGCAACCCGACGCAAGTGGAAGTGGGTGTGATCATATGTAAATGATGGGCGGAGCCCAGCGCAGAGGCTTACGTTCAGCGCATCATCCACGGAGCATGCGCAGTGAGTGAGGCTTCAGTCGGCCCCCTGTGCGCATGCTCACAACTTCCGTCGGCACCACTTCACGGTGGTTCCGTTGCGCGTATAAAAGCGCCAGCGGAAGCGCCATTCCGGCGCAAGAGTATTTCCGTTTCCCCCCACCCCAGGGAAGTTACTTTTGCTCTGTTATGGCTGCTCCCGCTACCCCCAAAGAGAGGAGGAACCTCAATTTCAATGCCCAGGAGGTCTCTGTGGTCATCTCTGCTATGGAGACTTATAATGATTTTCTGCATGGGAAGAAAAGTAGGAAGACCACTCTGTGCTGTGCAGAACGACTCAGCATAAACAGGATCACAGCGTGGGAAGGCGGCTGGATCTCACCTGGGTTGACGATCGCGGGTGACGTCACGCATAGCTCCTCCCCCTCGTACGTCGTTACGTCCCTATGGGCGGACTTCATTGCTTCTCTTCTTCCCACGCTGTGATCCTGTTTATGCTGAGTCGTTCTGCACAGCACAGAGTGTGCTTATCTGTTTATGCTGACTCGTTGCACTCACTGTAGAGTGCCTATACATGTGAGTGTATCCCTGATATTTTTAATATATTTTATATTGGTTCGCTACAGAGAGCACTAGATCTCCTCCTTCTTTTTTATTTCATATGCCCTGATTTCCTACCCTACTTTTGAGTGAGCCTACCATATCTGAGCTGCTGCTGTTTGCTGTCCCTGTATGAACTGGAGGTTCTGCATACATTTCATGCTGTGTGACCCACTGCGGGTCAAATCATTAAGGTGAGAGGCCATTCCTGCTAGTTGGTGGAGGTTCACTGGATATCACTTCTTGGATCTTTTTTGCACCTGTTTGGATTTAATTTGCACTCAAGCACCATATGGACTCACTTTTGTTTTTTACTCTAATAGCCCATACACACGATCCGAATATCGGACGAAAACGATCGTCCGATGATGGATCGTACGATTTTCGGATCATGTGTACACTACTTTCGACAGCCGATCACGACCGTTCATCCGATTAAATTCGATCGGACAAGCGCGAAAAATTTTCTCGTCCGATGTCCGATCGTCCGATTTTCGTTTAGTCAGTACAGCCGTCGTCCGACAATACAATACAAATACATTACAACACGTGACATCACTTCCGATCGTTTTTTTCTATCGTACGAGAATTTTCGTGAGTTTAAAAACCTATTTTATTTTACTCGCGATTATTAAGCGAAAAAAGACGTACGATCCGTCAGCCGATATTCAGATCGTGTGTATGGGCCATTAGTGTTTTGCTTTATGCTATCACTGTTGTCATGCTTTAAAATACGTGTTTCTAGCTGACATTTTTTTGAGTGTTATATCACTTCAATATATTTGCTATATGATGTTGTAGTTTATATTCACTGTTTTGCGCTGCACTAATTTTGATTTATAACATCAAACAACTTCAGCGTGGTCCGATGAAAACGTTACGTCGGACCAGTCTCATCGGACCGGTCTGATCGTGTGTACGTGGCCTAATAAAAGTACTTACTTAAAATAAAAGGTTAACAAATGACACTAAGGGCCCCGTATGCAAGAGTAAATCCAAGAAAAACTTAAATAAAAAAATTCCTAATAAAAGTACTTTCTTAAAATGAAAGGTTCAAAAATTACACTGGAGGGCGCCTGTATGCAAGAGTGTAGAGTAAATCCAAGAAAAACTTAGGGAGTTTCTGAAATTGAAACATAAAACCAATGAATAGAAAAATGAAAAAATGACACTGGGGGCACCTGTATGCATAAGTAAATCCAAGAAAAACTTAGGGAGTTTCTGAAATGTAAACATAAAAGCCAATAAACAGAAAAATTTAAAAATATAAACGTAATGTAACATATATATATATATATATATATATATATATATATATATATATATATATATATATATATATATATATAGACAAAAAATTTAAATAATAAATTATAAAAAATGCATAATCCAATTAATAAAAAAAAAATGTGTATATGTATGAATAATAGTGGAAAATGTCCGTCATATATGTTAACAGAGGCCCAGTGCCGATTGATACAGCAAATCTGGGTCTACTAGTTATCAAAAAGCAAGTGAAAAAATATAATAGTGAAGAAAACAGGGCCAAATATCAGAGTCTAAAATAAACAGACTGACTGCTGGTTCATGTTATATGTATATAGACAGATAGATAAAAAGTGTCTGTTAAAAACGAATTAGTTTCAAGAAACACACACTGAGCCCTGAAACAGATGAACTTCAGAGAAAAACAAGGGCAAAGAAGTTGAGGTCCATACCTTGGGAAAAAAGCAGACAATGCGTCAGGTCGCCCCCCAGTCTCGAGCTGATCTAATGCTCGAACGGCCGGCTTAAAAGCACTCACCATTCGGCCAGCGACTGACGTCACCGACCGAATGCGGATGTGATGGTTCCATTGCGCATGCGCAGAGGTCAGAGGGACATATCACCGGACTCCAAAGACCCATAAGAGGGATCAGCGCTGACAAAAATCTGCTACAACTTGAGGCACACTGGATTTACAATCTGAGGGCCACACAATATCATAAATCCAGGTTTAATGAAACACTAATAGCCCGTACACACGATCTGAATATCGTATGACGAATCGTACGCCTTTCTTCGCTTAATAGTCGCAAGTAAAATGAAATAGGTTATTAAAGTCACGAAAATTCTCGTACGACAGAAAAAAAAATCAGAAGTGATGTCATGTGTTGTAATGTATTTGTATTGTATTGTCGGACAACAACTGTACTGACTAAACGAAAATCGTACGATCTGACATCGTATGAGGAAAATTTTCGCGCTTGTCCGATCGAATAATATCGGAAGAACGGTCGTGATCGGCTCTCCAAAGTAGTGTACACACAATCCAAAAATCGTCCGATCCATCATCGTAAGATCGTTTTTGTCCGATATTCGGATCGTGTGTACGGGCCATTAGGCCGCATACACACGACCGGTTTCCTCGACAGAATCCATCAAGAAACTTGATGGGAGAGCTTTTTTGCAGAGGAAACCGGTCGTGTGTACATTTTTCGTCGAGAGCAAGTTCTCTTTTTCCTCGACGGGAGTCCAAATTGGCTCGTCGTGTTCCTCGTCGGGCTGCTTTTCGACGAGAAACTCGAGCGCCTGTATGCTTAGAAACCCGTGCACCCTCGGTAAAAGTAGTATTTGTAATGGAGATAGCACATTTGTCACGCTGTAACAGACTAAAAAGTGCAAATGTCTCTTACCAAACTTTTTCCTAACACGCAGTAACATGAGATTGGCAAAAGCAGCCCCTGCCGTTGTATGTGTTGAAGTCACCGCGTTTGAGAACAAGGAGATTCGGTCTTTAACGTGTGTACGCAAAGCAAGCTTGTCAAGTTCCTCGACAAGCCTAACAAGGAACTCGACGAGGAAAACTATGTGTTTCGCCCGAGGAGTTCCTCGGTCGTGTGTACGAGGCCTCAGCTTTAAACCTTTTTTATAGTGTCAGTATTCTCTGGTCTCTTTCCCCTCCAAATTCCTCTGCCTCCTTTTGGTCGTCTTCTCCTTTTTTCTCCTTACTGTTCCCCTTTCATTCCCTGAAATGAAAAAATCAGAAAATGTGAGAATAATTACACAATATTCCACTGAACATCTTGAAATCAGAAAAATTGTTAATCATTGTTGGGCTTTGTTGTCAGCGGAGCCTATTATTAACAAATATGTTGGGGAGCCCCTCAAAAATTAATACAGATGGGCTCCCTCTCAAGGACAGTCTTGTCCATAGTTACTTTGAAATTTTTAACCCTGTCAAATGCTCAAATCTGGGCACCTTTGCATGTGGTCATTGTGACGTTTGCCCTTTTCTAATGAACAGGACCACATGTGTTCTCCCTGATGGCCGGATCGATTCTTTGAGACACAGATTCACTTGTCAAAACTCTGGTGTTTATCTAGCAATTTGTTGTTGTGGCAGTTTTTATATTGGAAAGACCAAACGTGTCTTTAAACGTATCTGCGACCATGTTAAACCTATTTTCAAAGGGCCTTTTTTCATAATTTTAATCATGATATGATCAGTATTATGGCTTTGGAACATATTCCAACACACATAAGAGGGGGCAGCGCTGACAAAACTCTGCTACAACTTGAGGGATGCTGGATTTACAATCTGAGGGCCACACAGTATCCATGTTTAAATGAAACACTAAGCTTTAAACTCTTTTTATAGTGTCAGTATTCTTTTTCCCCTCCAATTTCCTCTCCCTCCTTTTGGTCGCCTTCTTCTTTTTTCTCCTTTGTCTTCCTCTTCCATTCCCCTTTCCCTCCAATCCCCCTTTTCCCCCTTTCTCCCCCCCTTCCCTCTTCTACCCCCTCCCTTTCGCGTTCCACTTCTATTTTTCCTACTTGTTTTCTTTTTTTCTTTCTTTATTTTTCTTTCTTTATTTTTTCTCTTTCTCTCTCTCTATATATATTTTTACATTTTTTATTCATGTCTTTATTTAATTTTTTGAATTGTGATTTTGTTATGTTTGGATTTTCTTTTGCTTTATTAATTCATATGCTACTATCGTATTTACATTATAAGTGTGTACTGTATTTGTACTCTTTTCTTTGCTATTGATTATATTGCTTAGTTTCATTCTTTTTCTTTGTTTGCTCCCTCATTTGGAATTCCCCTGTTGACTTCTTCACCACAATTGCGGGTTTAGCTTTATTGGTTGGCTATCTCCGCATTTCTGTTGTTTGGGGTGACTCCACCTTTGAGCCCTAGTGGATGGGGGGTGCTCCACTGTGGGATCTGTTCTGGCCGCTGTGGATACGAATTTGCGGCCATACGGATGCCCCACTTACCCTTGGGATTTTAGCCCAATCGATGCATGCTCTGTGCCTCTGCTGCTCCCCGGTCTTGTGTTGTTCTCTCAGGGTGTCCATCAGGACCTAACATCCAGGCTCTGCCTGGATTTTTCCCACTTCTGCAGCTTTTTCCATTCTGGGAGGTCATCTAGGGTTAACGAGCATTAGACGCCACGATTGGCTGCCTTTTTTCCTTCCTATGCACGTCCTTAACCACGCCCTCTGAGATTTCTTGCCACCTGGCCTTCTGGTCTTTGGAGTCCGGTAATATGTCTCCCTGACCTCGGGGCATGCGCGATGGCACCATTACGTCTGCATTTGGCCGGCCGGTGGCCTAATGGTGAGTGCTTTTAAGCCGACTGCTCGAGTATTAGATCAGCTCAAGACTGGGGGCGACCTGATGCATTGTCTATTTTTTTTCTCAAGGTATGGACCTCAACTTCTTTGCCCTTGTTTTTCTCTGACGTTCATCTGTTTCAGGGCTCAGTGTGTGTTTCTTGAAACTAATTCGTTTTTAACAGGCACTTTTTGACACTTTTTATCTATTTGTCTATATACATATAACATGGACCAGCAGCCAGTCTGTTTATTTTAGACTCTGATATTTGCCCATGTTTTCTTCACTATTATATTTTTTCACTCGCTTTTTGATAACTAGTGGACCCAGATTTGTTGTATCAATCAACACTGGTTCTCTGTTAACATATATGAAGGAAATTTTCCACTATATATTGTTGCTTGATTTATATATATGTCTGTATAGTTGCTCTTTCTATCTATGGTTGACGCATACATCCCCTGATGAAGCCTAGAGATGAAACATGTTGTGATAACGTATGATCACTCAACCTTCAGCAAACCTCTAATGTAACCACTGTTTTGGATTCATTCCACATTGAACGACCTTCAGTAATTGATTACTCATTTTTTTTATAATCTTTGTATAATTAAAAATAAACTATATGTAACTTTTACCTACTGTCTCTGGGTTTCCATTGTTATGATACTATGTGATTAAGCACCGTTATAATCCATTCCTTTTCCTTCTCTTACAAATTACATTTCTGGGATGAGGTGCGTCTATTTTGGTGTCTACCCTTAGTCAGACAAAAATAAATAAAAACTTTTTAAATAATGTTTCCAGCAGTGCCAAGTGGTTATTGTCTATGTCTGCATTCTTGCATCATTAGTCCAATAATTATATATTTTTTTCTCTAAAATAACCCAGAATAACCTAGCATAAGCTAGTTTCATTGCAAATATTTCCAAGGTAGAAAAAGAACATTTCTGTTGTAGTACATTGTCGAATGCTTGGCTAGATTATCAATGAGTAGTAACTTCTTATTTTAAAATGTCGCAGATTCAAGTTGTCATGTATATTTCAGGCTAATAAATAAAAGATAATTTTGTTGGTATCGGCAGTTTAGATTTGTTCCTGTCTTAGTTTTTAAGAAGTGGAAATCTTAGCAACCACACTTTGTTCATGCACAATGCATTGTATTTTCTAACACATTGCTTCAGCCTCATACAATAGATGCAATATAGACAGAGCAGTTTTTCCCATGAGACAAAAGGAAATTCAGCCTCTAGCTACGCATTGTATGCTTTCATTTCTAGACCCTACAATATCTGGAGTGTGATTGGTTGCTATAAACAACAATTTTACTAGCTTTTTTGATACTATTATAAACAAGGTCCTCTGTTTTATTTACATTGCTCCTCTTGTGCAGTTGTAGTGTATATCTTGCAAGAAAAAGATTTAGGACTTTAAATGAGGCACATATGTTAGTGTGCCTCCATCCCAGTTTATAAAAAGGGGAGAAGGTTTGGGACTTTGAGGTGTATAACCAACAGTTGGTATGTAACATAAACATAGTGTAGATTAATATACAAAATTATATTATTAATAAAGATAAGAATTTTAGTGATTGGTCTCATCAGCAAAATATAAGAATATTGCATCTTGGTTGCAGCAATTCAGATGGTCAAATACAGTATCTCACAAAAGTGGGTACACCTCTCACATTTTTGTAAATATTTTATTATATCTTTTCATGTGACAACACTGAATAAATTACATTTTTCTACAATGTAAAGTAGTACGTTTACTGCTTGTATAACAGTGTAAATTTGCTGTCCCCTCAAAATAACTCAACACACAGCCAATAATGTCTAAACCACTGGTAACAAAAGTATGTACAGCCCCAAAGTGAATAAATCCAAATTGGGCCCAAAAGTGTCAATTTTTTCTGTGACCATAATCATTTTCCAGCACTGCCTTAAAGAAGTAAACCCTGATGGGTTTTACTTCCTCTTTATTTCCCTGCAAAGGTAAAGCATAATGGGCTACTATGCATCGCATAGTACCCCATTATGTGTCACTTACCTGAAACCAAAGCCTCCAATGTCACTGCTGTCCCCACTGGGCGTGCGCATGCAGGAGCTGCCAGTCACGGCTTGACCCCTTTAGAAAGGGCACGATCTGCCCTTTCTAAAGTGTGCATGCGCTGTAGACATTGGTGCACAGCTTTATTGTATATATCTCCTAAACCATGGAGATTTAGGAGATATATCCAACACCTACAAGTAAGCCTTACTATAGGCTTACCTGTAGGTAAAAGTGGTGTACAGCCACTTTAACCCTCTTGGGCATTGGGTTCAAGAGAGCTTTACAGGTTGCCACTGGAGTCCTCTTCCACTCCTCCATGACGAAAGCACAGAGATGGTGGATATTAGAGACTTGCACTCCTCCACCTTCCATTTGAGGATGCCCCGCAGAAGCTCAATAGGGTTTAGATCTAGAGACATGCTTGGCAAGTCCATCACCTTTACTCCCAGCTTCTTTAGCAAGGCAGTGGTTGTCTTAGGCCTCGTACACACGAGCAAATAGATTTGTTCAAATCGGTCGGAAAGACCGATTTGAACAAATCTGTCTGTCTGAATGAATAAATGAAAAACTTATATAGCGCGGCACATGCGAACTGAATCGCCTCTGGGCGCTGGTTGTTCCTGTCTCCTTTGGTATCAAAAGAGATGAGTCTTGATCTTTCTCCTGAATCCTAGGTGGTTCTCCTCCAACCGAATGCTGGTTGGTAAAGCGTTCCATAGTCTGGGACCTTGGACCGCAAATCTTCTATCTCCTTTGGACCTGTAGTTGGCTTTCGGTATCTGGAGTAGATTTTGATTGGTGGATCGCAGAACACGATTGGGATCATGAGCTTTTATTTTTTCGCATAAATAATGGGGAGCATTCCCATGGATACATCTATGCGTTAGACAGAGTGCTTTAAAAGTGATTCTGTCTTTTACTGGTAACCAGTGAAGGGTTCTCAGTGAAGGTGAGATTGATTCCTAAGGTTTTTTCCCAGTCACAAGTCTAGCGGCCGTGTTTTGAACGACTTGTAGACGAGCGATTTGGTACTTGGGGAGTCCGAGGTAAAGGGCATTAGCATAGTCCAGTCTGGAGTTTACAATTGTTCCCAACACGACCGCTATGTCTTCTTTGGGAATAAAAGGAATAAGTCTGCGTAGTAGGCGCAGCAGATGGTGAGATCCGCTGACTACTGACCCTATTTGTGCGTCCATTGTCATGTAGGAGTCAAAGATGTCCCTGAGACTTTTGACTTTGGCGCTAGGGGTGATGATTTTGCCCAGAATGGGCGGGGGGGTCCAAGTTGTTGCAGGTTGATTCCTACGCTTGGCGTGAAACAGGAGAAGTTCTGTTTTCGCTCCATTGAGTTTAAGATAACTCTTTGTCATCCAGTCCTCTATCAAAGAGAGGCATGTCTCTAGATTGAGGTGGTGATCCTTTTAATTGCAAATGCGAAAATATAGTTGCGTGTCGTCTGCATATGAGTGATAGAGCAGTTTTTGGCTGCTGATGATATCAAAAAGAGGGCGAAGATAGATGTTGAATAACACCGGCGACAGAGGGGATCCTTGAGGGACTCCGCACGATACTGTGCGTTTCTCAGAAGTGAAAGGTCCTAACTTCACTATTTGAGATTGGTTTTCCAAAAAAGAGGAGAACCAAGATAAATCGCCTTCTGCGACTTTGGCTACTTCAGCTAGCTGAGTCAATAGCAGCTTATGGTCTACTGTATCGAAGGCTGCGCTTAGGTCCAACAGAACCAGAAGACAAGATTCTCCTTCGTCTGCAGCCTCGAGAACGTCGTCCCATATCTTGATCAGTGCTGTTTCCGTTCCGTGTCCGGGCCAGAATCCCGATTGAAATGGATCAAGTAGGTTGTGGGTATCTAGATGCTGTTGCAGCTGTTGTACCACTATTTTCTCCTTGACCTTGGAGAGAGCGTTTAGGCCTGTTATGGGACGGTGGTGGAGTGGATCCTTGGGGTCCAGGGTGGGTTTCTTCAAGATGGGTCGAATTATGCCCTCAACTTAGAGGGCACTATGCCCTCACTGAAAGACTGGCTAATAAGCTGCGTGATAGGAGGTGCCAGGATGTCAGCACATTCCTTCAGCAGTTTTGTGGGGATGATATCATTCGGCGCAGTGCTGTTACGCACAGTACCGATGACATTTTTTGTGGCATCGATAGATATGAGTTCCAGCTTGAACTTACCTGGTTGTGGTGAATTACTGCAGGTGTTGTGTAAATAATTACGGGGGGGCTACGGGGGGAATTGTTTTGCTGAATGCTTTGCCGGATTCCCTCGATTTTATTAATGAAGTCATCCGATAATTCATTGCAAAATTCTTGAGTGTCCGAATTGGGGGCTTCAAGACATCCTGGATTCATGGTCTGAGTGACCAGCTTGAAGAGTTCGCGGGGGCGGTTAAGGGCGCTGTTGATAGCCTCAGAAAAGTATTCTTTCTTGGCTTTGAAGAGTTATTTTTCCGGATGTGGGTTTTACGTTTCGGCGCTATTAAGTCAGCTGACTGTAATAGGGCTGTATTTATGTCATCCAGTGTTTCTTCAGCCGTTTGATGCGGCTGGATTGGTTTTATTTTTTTCCTTAACGTGGCTTTGAAGAGTTCCGAGTGGAGCTTCTTCTGACATCTAGTCCAGTGTGTTGTTACTGGATTTGATGTTTTTGTCAAGGAGGGGAATTCGGAAATAATGAATTTTACTGCATGGTGATCTGTCCATGGCAATGGTTCATTTTCCAAGATTTTTATTTCCAGATCTTGCCTGAAAATAAGATCGAGCGTGTGACCTAAAGCATGTGTGAGCCCACATACTAGTTGTTGTAGCCCTAATCCTTCCAGCTGGTCGATACAGGTGTCGGCAACGGGGTCTTGTGGGGAATTGGCCCAGAGTTTGAAGTCCCCGAGCAGCAAAGGGTGTTTGCTGTTAAGGGTATATGTGGAGATAAAGTCCGTCAGATAAGTGAGAAGCTGCGATTTTGGGCCAGGTAGTCTATAGCAGAGTAGAATCTGGACGGTCTCCTGGGAGTTTGCTTGCAGTTGCAGAATAAGGGTTTCCATGAATGGAAGAGGGTTTTGAAGGACTGGTTTAGTGATCGCAAGATGAGTCTTATGGATCACCGCCAGTCCTCCTTCTCTTTGCCCTATTCTGTTTTCTGTTATAATGCGATAGTTTTCTGGCACCAATTCTCCTAGAATGGTGTTACAGTCGGCTGTGAGCCAGCTCTCTGTAATAAAGAGGCAGTCTAAATCGTATTGTAGGATGAAATCATGGATTTCTAGTCGGTGTTTTACTGCCGATCTTGTGTTGATCAGAGCACATAATACAGTGCTTAGGCTGGGGCAAACGGCTGAGATTTTTGATCGTCGATCGTCGATCGATTCTCAGAAGTCGCTCAGTTCGAAGGGCTTTTTTGGTGATGGCTGGTAGTATTGCGGCAAATCGCCTCAGATCCCAAATGGTCTCTGCTGAGTATTGCAGATTAACCAAAGTCGCCAAACACCGGGGGGGGGGGGGGGGATGGAGGATTATCAAGGATTAACTGAATCCTCTATCCTGGGTTGGTCCAGAGGAAGGCAAAAAAACCCTGACCGTGCTACGCCAATATGCTACGGCAGGGAAAAAAATCCCTTCCTGACCCCTAAAGAGGCGATCGGGTGAACCCTGGATCAAGTAGTGATGGTGTTGAGAAGGGGAGATTGGGGCTGGGTGTAGCAAGATGGCCACCGATCAGGTAGCAGGATCCAGGCTGGTGAACTCCCAGCCTGGGTGGATCGGTGCTACCGTGGGGGCCTGGATCGATGGACAGGGGGTGGAAGGTACTTTCCAGAGGTATGAGGGGGTTTCTGGGCCGATTTGGGCGTTTGGTGACAGTTGCCGGGGGTGAGAAGCGACGCGCCGCTAGGCCACGGTTGAAGCCATGGCCTTTCCTAGTACACACGATCAAACCAAAATCCCCACCGGCAGACATCGCGCTGACGTGGCGGTGACGTGGCGGTGACGTTGACGCCGCCACGTCACCGCACCAGGAAGTAAAACACTTCCGCGCATGCGTCGAAACCATTCGACGTGTGTGCGAGCAGGTATGTCTGCTGGTTAGCATACTAACCAGCAGACATGTCGGGCGGACGGGTTCCCAGCATGCTTTGAAATCTGTCGGGTGGCCAAATCCGTCTGTTTGCCTGTACACACGATCGAATCTGTCTGCTGAAACGGTCTGGCAGACCGTTTCCAGCAGACAGATTTGATCGTGTGTACGTGGCCTTAGAGGTGTGTTTGGGGATTTTATCATGTTGGAATACTGCCTTGCGGCCCAGTCTCTGAAGGGAGGGGATCATACTCTGCTTCAGTATGTCACAGTACGTGTTGGAATTCATGGTTTCCTCAATGAACTGTAGCTTCCCAGTACTGGCAGCACTCATCCAGCCCCAAACCATGACACTCCCACCACCATGCTTGACTGTATGCAAGACACACTTGTCTTTGTACTCCTCACCTGGTTGGCCTGGACACACATTTGATACCATCTGAACCAAATAAGTTTATTTTAGTCTCATCAGACCACAGGATATGGTTCCAGTAATCCATGTCCTTAGTCTGCTTGTCTTCAGGAAACAATTTGCAGACTGTCTTGTGCATCATCTTTAGAAGAGACTTGCTTCTGTGGTGACAGCCATGCAGACCAATTTGATGCAGTGTGCGGCATATGGTCTGAGCACTGACAGGCTGACTTTAACGCATACTGTTAGACAGGTTAATTGGTTGTTTTGCAAGCTGGTCTGTAAGTAGGCTTGGTTTTTCCCTGGACATTCCCCAGGTCACTTTTGTTATCTGCTTTAGCCTTCCATTGCTACTTACTGCTATGGCCAGCTATAGATGGGGGTGGTGGACAGGTTTATGCTTCACCTGTGGTGTTTATATTGGTCCAGCAATGCACCAACATGCACCTTTGCAGCCATTGAGCTACATGCTGGGTGCTTGGTGTGCTCCTGTACCTTTAAGGAGGGGTGGCTCCCCTTCAGTTCACCTGCCCCTTTCTATCCATTAAAATGCATGTGCCTCCATTGTGGGGACACTCATTGTTTAGTGTTAGGACCACAGATTGAGGGGTGCCTTGGCGCGGCTCTGTGGCTCACGCATACGTTTGCAAATGCGTGCGGACAAAACCCCTGTTTTTAACGCATACTGTTAGACAGGTTAATTGGTTGTTTTGCAAGCTGGTCGGTAAGTAGGCTTGGTTTTTCCCTGGGCATTCCCCAGGTCACTTTTGTTATATGACTCCCCACCCCTTAAACCTCTTTAGCAATGCTGACAGCACTGATATGTCTATTTTCCAATGACAACCTCTGGATTTGATGCTGAGCACGTGCACTAAACTTCTTTGGTCGACCATGGTGAGGCCTGTTCTGAGTGAAACCTGTCCTGGTAAACTGCTGTATGGTCTTGGCCACCATGTTGCTTTTCAGTTTCAGGGTCTTGGCAATCTTCTTATAGCATAGGCCATCTTTATGTAGAGCAACAATTATTTTTTACAGATCCTCAGAGAGTTCTTTGCCATGAGGTGCCATGTTAAACTTCCAGTGACCATTATGAGAGAGTGAGAGCGATAACACCTA
>CM056052.1:172072048-172259548 GCA_029574335.1 Rana kukunoris
TTGTCACCAACTTTATATCCAGGGGCCTTTGAGCGCCTCTTATCAGCCGTTTTCTTAAAAGCCTGCACCGAACGAGAAATAGCACGATTGACGTCAGACCAGATTTTGGAGAAATTTTCAATCGTGGTGTTGGCATCTGGAACATCAGAGGGTGGAAATTCAAAGGAGCACACACGAGGATGCAACCCGTAAACACAAAAGAAGGGAGAGGTCCCTGTAGAAGAGATGGCACAATTATTAAAGGCAAACTCTGCCCATGGAAGGATGTTGACCCACTCCACCTCATCCTTGGCCATCAGACAACGTACCATCTTCTCCAGAGTCTGATTAGTTCTTTCTGTTTGGCCATTTGTCTCGGGATGATAGGCTGAAGAATATGATAACTTAATCCCTAGCTGAGAACAAAGGGCCTTCCAAAACTGGGCTATAAACTGAGAGCCGCGGTCTGAGACAATGTTAATTGGTGCCCCATGGAGCCTGAAAACATGTTTAATGAATAAAGATGCCAGATCTCTAGCAGACGGCAGTTTCGGAAGTGGAACAAAGTGGGCCATCTTACTGAACCTGTCTACCACCACCCAGATCGTGGAACATCCCTGGGACGGAGGCAAGTCAGTGATAAAGTCCATAGATAAATGGGTCCAGGGACAAGTAGGTATTGGTAGAGGACGTAGAAGACCGGAGGGCTTAGAGGTACTGCCCTTGCTTCTGGCACAAACCTCACAAGCCTGGACAAAGGCTAGCACATCCTGCCTAATCGATGGCCACCAGAGGTTGCGAGAGATAATCTCATAAGTTTGTCTAAACCCCGGATGCGCTGCAGGCTTTGACGCATGTACCTGCTGCAAAACCTGCAAACGAAGAGCCAAGGGCACAAAAAGCATACCAGAGGGAGTGGAAGGGGGGGCTTCAGCCTGTGCAGGTAGTAAGGCCTCAGAGATGTCAGTCTGGGTGAAAGCCAAAATCCTGTCCTCAGAGATAATGGATTGTGGAGGAAGCGGACGTGGGGATTCTGATAAAAAACTGCGAGACAAGGCATCGGCCTTAACATTTTTTGGCCCTGGTAAATAGGAAATTGTGAAGTCAAATCTGGAGAAGAACAATGACCACCTGGCCTGACGTGAGTTCAGTCTTTTAGCAGAACGGATGTATTCAAGGTTTTTGTGGTCAGTCAGAACTATGAATGGATAGCGAGCTCCCTCCAGCCAATGTCTCCATTCCTCCAAAGCTAGCTTTATGGCTAACAGTTCTCTGTTGCCTATATCATAGTTGCGCTCTGCTGGGGAATATTTACGGGACAGGAAGGCACAGGGGTGGATGGCAGCAGTTACAGGGTCCTTTTGTGACAGAAGCGCCCCCACCCCTACTTCGGATGCATCTACCTCCACAATAAAAGGCAGCTCAGGAACAGGATGGCGTAGAATTGGTGCAGAGGTAAAGGCTTTCTTCAACTGAGTGAAGGCTGTCTGGGCTTCAGTAGTCCATTTAAACTTAGACTGAGACTTCCTGGTGAGAGAGGTGATGGGATGTGCAATGGTGGCAAAATTCCTAATGAATTTCGGAAAGAAATTTGCAAAGCCCAGGAAGCGCTGAACTGCTTTCAGGTCTGAAGGTGATGCCCAGTCTAAAATGTCCTGAATCTTGGCTGGATCCATGGTTAGGCCTGTGTCAGAGATTAGGTAGCCCAGAAAAGCTACTTGTTTGACATGAAATGAACATTTTTCAGGCTTAACAAAAAGGGAATGAGCCTTTAATCGGGCCAACACTGAGCGGACGTGCCTCTGATGCGTTTCAAGATTGGGAGAATATATCAAAATATCATCCAAGTATACAAGCATAAAGCGACCCAACAGGTCACGGAAAATGTCATTCATAAAGTTTTGAAAGACAGCTGGTGCATTCCTGAGACCAAAAGGCATGACAAGACATTCGTAGTGGCCATCCTTGGTGTTAAAGGCTGTCTTCCACTCATCTCCTTCACGGATGCACACTAGATTATAGGCTCCCCTTAGGTCTAGTTTGGAGAAAATCTTTGCTCCCTGGATTTGGGAGAACAACTCTGTGATGAGAGGGAGAGGGTACCGATTGGGAACGGTTATTTTATTTAGACCTCTGTAGTCAACACAAAGTCTTAGACCCCCGTCCTTCTTTGGGACAAAGAAGCAACCTGCGCCTGCGGGAGAAGTAGAGGGACGGATGAAACTTTTAGCTAGGTTTTCCTGGATGTATTCTTGCAAAGCAAGGTTCTCTGGTTCGGACAATGGAAAGACTCTCCCTCGCGGAGGTGTAGTGTCAGGCAAAAGGTCAATGGGACAGTCATAACTGCGATGAGGTGGTAAGGTGTCAGCACTCCCTTTAGAAAACACATCCTGAAAGTCCTTATAACAAAGCGGAATCTGTTCCATTCCCACTTGACAAGCAGCAAGTCGAACAGGGTGCTGGATGCAACTTTCTTTACACTGATTGGACCAAGCCAGAATATTTCCTGTTCGCCAGTCAATTACAGGATTGTGCTTCTGAAGCCAAGGAAGGCCTAGGATCAAAGGAGTGGATGGAGAGTCAATGACAAGACATGAAATCTTCTCCCAGTGCAGGGCCCCCAATTGTAACTGGAAGGGATTGGTGGACTGAAGCACAAGGTCTTGTGAGAGAGGCCGGTTATCCACAGAAATTAGGCGGACTGCGCAATCTAGCATATGAGTTTCCAGGGACAAGGAGGTAATCAAAGTCTTATCAATAAAATTCTCAGCAGCTCCAGAATCTACCAAGGCCAGCAGTTCATGAGTCCCTGTCCCAAAGTGAATAACACTGGGTAGAAGTATACGACTGTCCCCCTGGGGAGATGAAAGCAGACCTAAGGTGACCTCCCCATAATCACCTAGGTCCGGGAGTTTCCCGGACGTGTAGGGCACGAACGGAGCATGTGACCCCTGAGGCCACAATACAGGCAAAGTCCCATATTATGCCGGCGTGTGTGTTCCTGGGCAGATAGCCGGGTGGAGCCTAGCTGCATAGGTTCTTCCACTGAACTGGCACTGGAGGTTGGATGGTCAGGTGGTAAGGGAGGTATACAGTTTGCCACAGCCATATTTTTTTCTCGCCCCCTCTCTCGCTGACGGCGATCAATTCTAATGGCTAGACACATAGCTTCCTCCAGTGAGGGTGGATAGGAGAAGTTGACCAGAGCATCCTTAATTGCATCTGAAAGACCTATTCTGAACTGGCTGCGGAGAGCTGCATCATTCCAGCCAGATTCTGGGGCCCATCTGCGAAACTCTGAGCAGTACATTTCAGCTGTGGTGGTTCCTTGCTTTAAGTTACGCAGGGTTGATTCTGCAGTAGCCATACAATCTGGATCATCGTACAGCAATCCAAGGGCTTCAAAGAAGGCATCTACAGTTAGCAGGGCTGGATGGTTTGGTTCAAGGTTAAAGGCCCAAGCCTGGGGGTCACCCTGTAGCAGAGAGATAATGATCTGAACTCTCTGAGTTTCAGAGCCAGAAGAGGATGGCCTTAATTTGAAATATAATTTGCAGCTGTTTTTAAAGTTGCAGAATCCCTTACGGTCGCCAGAAAAATGGCCAGGCAAAGGAATTTTTGGTTCAGATAAAGTTTTTGTAACAGTTGTAGTAGGGGATTGCACCTTGGTGAGCTCTGTGGCCATTTGCTGAACTTGATGGGATAAACGGCAAAGTTCTTGTGCAAACATCTGAGCCTGCTCAGAATCCATGATGGGTTTTCCCTTTTTATGTATGGCTCGTGATAATGTCAGGTTTCATATCAGGCTAGCAGCAGACAACAGTTCAGGTGTGCTAATATGCTTATAGTTCAATAACAAGAGCACATACCATGAGCAGGTCTTGAGAAGCAGGTCAGCGCTGGGACTTGTAGTTCACCACGGATGCAGGGTTGAGACGAGCGGGACAGCTGGCACTTATAGTTCACTGCTGAAGTAGGTGTTTTGATGAGCAGGAAAGCTGGAACTTGTAGTTCACCGCAGGTGTGGATGTTGGTGGTGTTGCTGGTGCTAGTAGTGCACCACTGCAATGGATATGGTCTAGGCAAGCCGGGTCATACACGGATAATCAGAGTTCGAAAGGTACCAAATCGGAAGCAACAAGCAGGGTCAAACAAGCCGGGTCATACACAAGGTTTACAGATAAACAGGTCAGGCTGGATCTCACAAGGCAAGCAGAGTAACTCTATCACGAGCACTGATTGGGTGAAAACACAGGTGTTTTAAAGGAGAGCTGGCCAATCTGTGTTTCCCAGCCAAGGCTGTGTCAGGTGAGTGCGCTGGGTCCTAGAGGGATCCAGTACTGACACAGACAGAGTTTAACATCTACATTGGAGAAAATGTCATGATACACCTTTCACTCATTTTATACAATACCTATTTTACAGAAGAAAGAGGTCCCACTTGGCTTAAGGATACCTGGATGTTTAAAAAACAACTAAGGCAGCATTCAACAGAATGTGAGATGCCTTGCAAGCAATAAATAAGCACCTTCTGACATTTAATTTGTACTGTACAGCTTATGCTTATGTTCACTTTGTGTAGAGGTGCTAACCCAGTAGCAAGTATCTAAGGCCGCGTATACACGGGGAGACATTTCCGCTGAAACATGTCCGACGGACTGTTTCCAGCGGACATGTCTCCTCGGATTTTGGTCCGATGGCGTGTACACACCATCGGACGAAAATCCCCTCGGACTGAGGACGCGGTGACGTGGCGGTGACATTGACGTCGCCACGTCACCACTCCAGGAAGTAAAATACTTCCACGCATGCGTCGAATCCATTCGATGCATGCGGGAGATTTATGTCCGCTGGTTAGGCGTACTAACCAGCGGACATGTCCGACGGACAGGTTTCCGGCGGACAAATTTCAAAGCATGCTTTGAAATTTGTCCACTGGTAAAAACTGTCCGCTAAGTCGTACACACGATCGGATATGTCCGCTGAAACTGGTCGGCGGACCAGTTTCAGCGGACATGTTCGATCGTGTGTACGCGGCCTCACAGTCTACAAATGGATAGAAAATCAGAGAAAATAAATTTGTGGGTTGCTGGCTAGTGCAGCTTTTCTCAGAAGGTAAAATGTAGCCTATGTACCCTATGTTGGTGGTCAGTTGGAAGAATGCTCATCTAAAAGTTGTGATCTGAATGCCACACATACAGATATTTATTAAGACCATTGGGGTTGAGCTGCTGGCTCTACCAAGTGGCATCAGCCCCAGAACTATGCAGGCACCTTTAGATAGGAGGATAATCTGCCACAGCTCAAGGAGCCCCTAGCAACCTCTGAAGGATTCCTAGTTGAGAATGCCTGGGCTAGCGGCTACATGCGTATTCTGTTTCGGGTATTTTTATAAGGAGGTTAGCAATGGCAGCGTACATCTCTAACTACAGGCTCCCTGGAATCTTAAACTAGCTTTAGTTTGTAAACCCTGACCATCACTCATAACACAAGTAGCATCACTAGAGGCCTTGCAGCATTGTTAGAGAATTGGTGGGATCAGAAGGTATTTATTGCTTGCTTAACTGGGGGGGTGGAGGCGCCAACTCAAAAAATAAAATTACAAAAACCTGGTTTTTGTAATTTTATTTTTTGAGTTGGCGCCTCCACCCCCTTCTTTTTTCTCGAACTGCTGACAGAGTTCATGGACACCCTCTAAGGAAGGCTGCCTCCTCATATTTTATCAATCTTTGAGACCCTATCTATAGGTGCTATTGAAGTCACCACTACTACTGTTGCTTCTTAGGTTACTACGAGTGCCGGAATACCCCCTTGTTTATTGCTTGCTTAACCACCCATGATCTAGCTGACAATCCTTTTAAAAATGTGCAAATATCTTTTCGAGAAACCAGTACTTAGAGGAGTATGAAGGCTGCCACAAGTGGCCTCCTACTGAAAATGCTTGTTGCATTGCTGTATCTTACTTTAGGACCCTGAACTAGAACAAGCATGCAAATCAAAGAAGTTAAAACCCAGGATTTGAATCACTGGTTTAGAAAATACTAAAGCCAATGCATCAATATAACCTACAAGAAGCAGTCATTTTCAGCAGTAATGGTCTTATACTCTTTCAGGATAGGTTTTGTTTGACCCCCCCTAATGAAGGTCTGGTTTAGATATATGCAATAACTGACAGTGCATTCACTGCTGGCCCTGCAACTGTAGAATTTCGGTCGAACGTTCAGGCGAGAAAGTATAAAAAAAATCACTTGTTCAACTATTCGATGATGCCTTCAAGCACTTGACTGACTTTTCATTTGAGTATCATGTCAATGTTTTGATCTTTATAGAATGAATGTTCTACTTCCAGGCTAACATTGACATGAATATAAGAATAGTTAAGATTTTTCTCAACTGGGAGCATTGTTTTCTGCCCCCCCTCCCCCCACCAAAAAAAAAAAAAACATCAGCCGCCACTGGTTAAATTGTTTCCTTTAACTCTATTTTCTAATGCAATTCTGAAATTCTACAGATGCAAGGCTAGCTTAAATCTGTTTGAATGCACATGCCTGCTTGGGGGTGCACACAAACACACATCCAGCAGCAGGAAGATACCGTATATTGAAGTATAAACTTGCTGTAAGAAAGGTTTGTCACTAAGCTATAGTCACATTAAAGGCACTGGAGACAAACACTTTGAATTCCAGCTACTGGCCACTGTCATGCCTCATCACCATACATGATTTAATTCCACCCACACACCACCTTATGGAACATGCCTGCCCTCTGCATACTGTCTACCTAAATACTGGCACATTAAACATGATGCTGTCAAACAACAGTAAAAAACAAGAACTCCAAAAAGAAAGCCGTTACTGAAGAATTATTGAATGGTTTAGTGCAAGACAAACCAACTGAATTCTGCCTTCTGAGGCATTTTACTTGCAGGGATCTTATTCATGTATCAGAGGGCAGAGTTCAGGTGGTTTGTCTTGCAGTGAACATTTCTTTAACCACTTGCCTACTGTGCACCTACACCCCCTTCCTGCCCAGACAAAATATAAGCTTCCGGCACTGCGTCGCTTTAACTGACAATTGCGCGGTCGTGCGACGTGGCTCCCAAACAAAATTGGCGTCCTTTTTTTCCCACAAAGAGAGCTTTCTTTTGGTGGTATTTGATCACCTCTGCGGTTTTTATTTTTTGCGCTATAAACAAAAATAGAGCGTCAATTTTTAAAAAAATGCAATATTTTTTCCTTTTTGCTATAATAAATAACCCAAAAAATATATAAAGAATTTTTTTTTCCCTTAGTTTAGGCCGATACGTATTCTTCTACATTTTTTTGGTAAAAAAAAATGCAATAAGCGTTTATCGATTGGTTTGCGCAAAATTTATAGCGTTTACAAAATAGGGGATAGTTTATGGCATTTTTTTTTTTTTTTTTACTATTAATGGCGGCGATCTGCGATTTTTTTATTGGGACTGCGACGTTATGGCGGACATTTCGGACACTTTTCTGACATTTTTGGGACCATTTACATTTATACAGTGAACAATGCTATAAATATGCATTGATTACTGTATAAATGTGACTGGCAGTGAAGGGGTTAACCACTAGGGGGCGGGGAAGGGGTTAAATGTGTGTCCTATGCGTGTTCTAACTGTGGGGGGAGGGGGGTGTGACTGGGGGAGGTGACCGATTGTGTCCCTATGTACAAGGGACACAATCGATCTCCTCTCTCCTTGACAGGGACGTGCAGCTCTGTGTTTACATACAGAGCTCCACGTCCCCGCTCAGTTACTGAGCAATCGCGTGTGCCCGGCGGCGATCGTTGACGCCGGGCACTCGCACGGGATCCCCGCAGATTTAAAGGGACATCACGTCATATGACGTGATGTCAGGATAATGGAGTCCTCTGCCCGCCGTCATTTGATGGTGGGCAGATGACAAGTGGTTAAATCTTCAATAATGTCTTTTAGTTGAGAGTGCAGTTACCTCTCTTTTGTTTGCCATTGAATTGGAGGTTGTGTCAGCACCTGACTCAGTGGGTGTGTTGGTATACTGCACATATCTGTAGTGGAGAGCAGTACATTGGACCCTATTATGCTATCAGAGATGCAGTTGGGAGACAATGCACATATGATTTACTTGCAATTTTCATTATTATGTTTATTTAATGGCAGTCTAATTCTATTCACTTCGCCAGCTAAGTTAATTAGGCTGTGTACACACTTTAATTGTATATGTTGTAGTACAGTAGCACCTCATATAGGATTGCCGCTATTAGCCAACTGCCTTTAAAGAGAATGGTTCTGTTAGCATGACTTTGGTTAAGCAGCATTTGTACCCTCTGCTTAAAGAAGATTTTCACTCTGGATTTTTTTTTTAAAGTCAGCAGCTACAAATCTTGTAGCTGCTGACTTTAAATAAAAGGACACTTATCTGTCCAGGGATCCAGCATTGTCCTCACCTGGGCTAGTTATTCACTACCCTTTAAGTTCCCTGCACTGGCATCCTAACTGTGGGCAGCTGACTATGCTGCTTTTGGCTTTACTGCTGGCTTGCCACTGTGCGTGTACAAGCCGTGTTGCTCTTTTTGAATGGCCCTGCAATCTTCTGGAACCTGTGACGTGTTCCAGAAGACTGCGGGGAGTGAGGGGGAGGATAACTTACAATTATATGCCTAATGTGACAGGGAAGGAGGGCTTAAAACAGAACATCCCCCTTTGGATGGCATTCCGCTTTAAGCAGTTACCCTGACTGATCATTGTTGTATGTGTATGCCTTGGCTTATAGCAGGTTTACCATAAAGCCAACAATCTAGAAAAGTTGGGGTAGAATTGGTAAATTTAGAGGTCTTAATTATGGTTCCTGACGTGTCCAGAAAGGCCCACACTAGCTTAGCTTTTATTTTATTTTATTTGCTAATTATAATTTATTGAGATGGTATTATTAGCATTTGTAAACTACCCCAACTAACCACCAGATGCTCAAGGAGGACTAGACCACAGTTGGCTACACACTGAGGATGTTAATAAAGAGTTACTTATGGTCGTGTATAGTATCACTAAATATTTAGCTTTAATGAAACACAAGTCTTTATTAGATCCCCTTCACACTAATGCCGCATACACACGCTCGGTTCGTCTTATGAAAACGGTCCGATGGACGAACCGATCGTGTGTGGGCCCCATCGTTTTTTCCCCCCAAAGGTGATAAAACTTAGAACCTGTTTTAAAATTATCTGATGGTTAAAAAACCGATAGAAAAAAAAAACGAACGTCTGTGGGCAAGTCCATCGGTTTTAAAATCCACGCATTCTCAGAATCAAGTCGACGCATGCTCGGGAGCATTAAACTTAATTTTTCTCAGCACGTCCTAGTGTTTTACGTCACCACATTCTGACATAAATGTTTTTTTAACTGATGTAGGCAAGACTGATGAAAGTCAGCTTCATCGGATATCTGATGAAAAAATCCATAGGTCCGTTTTCATCAGATGAACCCATCGTGTGTACAGGGCATAAGGGTCTGATTAGGTCCACCTGTCAGTTTTTCAGGTGGACCTGATGGGATGGTTCAGTCACCCCTATGATCTGGGATTATAAACGGACTTGTGTCTGTGCCTCCAGTTCAAACCAGTCCGCTAAAAAAATAACAGAAAGGGATCCATCCTTCTCCAACTTGGCGGATCTGTTTACTACTGGTTGCCCATACAGCAGAGCGGGCTTTGCCTGTGTCTGCATAAAAGGGCCAGACAAGGATGATTCATCCACCTACTCGGCTTTGATCAGAAAGGGATCAGCGGATGGATCCTAGATAATATCCGTCTGCCCTTGTGAAAGGGGCCTTAGTCAGTATTAAATCAATTTATATTATATTTTTTTGTTTTTCCATATTATCTTTCCTTTAGTTCCAATGGTTGTGGACTGAACTAATGTCTGTGTGATATCTTATGAAGCCGTATTCAATGGATTATATCTTCACAGTAGTATCGTCAATTTATAACAGGGAAAGTAAAACAGGAATTTTCCTAGTTGCATACATATGTGTTGCTTCCCTACCAGGTAGGACAGATAATACTTATTGTTTTTTTTTTTAGCAGTACTAATCCTACATCCTACACACTTTTATACCTTAGAAAGGGTCTTGTAAAAAACATATCTTACAGAAGTGTTGTCCTTGTGGCCAAAATTAACCAACCAGTTTCTTTTCTTTTCTTTTTTTGTATTAGAGTGCCCCCACTCTGAATTAAGGATCCCACGGGACACCTTTGGACCTCAGCATTGTCAGTCTGGGGGAAGAGTAGTATTATATGTACTAGCAAATTTGGGTACAATAACAAATTGAAACTGAAGCCAGCTAACACTTTATAAGCAGTTACAGCATCCCTTTGGGATAAAGGCTTTACATGCTTAAAACTGATCTTTATAAGCATCCCTGCCGGTGTGGAATGATTTGTCTCATCCCTGTAATTGAAACACGTTCAAGAAAGACTTACTGGCCAGATCACCAGATGAAGATAGAAGAAAGAAAGCCTAAAAAAGACACCTAATGCAGCCATCACATCTAAGAATTGGAAAGCTGCAATATCATGAATGTGTGTCTGGTTGGATAGATTTCAATTAACTTTCTGTCCTAAAAAAAAAAAGAAAAAGAGAGCTTAAGAGAATTTTTTTTCCAAAGTAAGGGGAATTCTCCACTTCTCGTACACACGAGTAAATAGATTTGTTCAAAACGGTCTGTCCGACCGATTTGAACAAATCTGTCTGCTGGCATTTTGGTTTGCTCGTGTGTACACATGAGCAAACCAAAATCCCCACCAGCAGACAGCGCGCTGACGTGTCGGTGACGTGGCGGTGACGTTGACGGCGCCACGTCACTGCACCAGGAAGTAAAACACTTCCGCGCATGCGTCGAAACCATTCGGCGCGTGTGCGAGAAGACATGTCTGCTGGTTAGCGTACTAACCAGCAGACATGTCGGGCGGACGGGTTCCCAGCCGACAGATTTCAAAGCATGCTTTGAAATCTGTCGGGTGGCCAAATCCGTCTGTTTGCCCGTACACACGATCGAATCTGTCTGCTGAAACGGTCTAGCAGACCGTTTCCAGCAGACAGATTTGATCGTGTGTACGAGGCCTAAGACAGTTGTCACTGGAACAGATGTCCCCATTGTAAGATATTCCCTCTATTCCTGCTTTGGTGACAACTGTAACATTTTGAGTATCCCTTTACCAGTGACAATGGTCATCAAGACAAATAAAAGGTGTAAATCTCCTCGTAGGAACATAGATAGCAATAATGCAGGTTCTAACTGTTCTCCACTCAAATACTTAAAGTGATTCTAAAGGTTAAATAAGAAGAAAAAAAATAACAAACATGTCATACTTACCTCCGCTGTGCAGCTCATTCTGCACAGAGTGGCTCCAAACCCTGACTTCTGGGGTCCCTTGGCGGCTGTCTCGGCTCCTCCCCGCATCAGCTAACCCCCTCAGGGAAGCACTTTCCCAAGGAGGTTACCTTGCGAGTGCGCTCCCGAGTCCAGCATCTGCGTCCATAGACACGAATGCCGGATGCGGCCCCACCCCATCATTGAATTTGATTGACAGGAGTGAGAGCCAATGGCTGTGCTGCTTTCAATCTATCCAATATCGGATGTTTTTTCACCTTAATGCATAGGATGCATTAAGGTGAAAAAATGGGAAGGTTTACAACCAAAAATGTTTGCTTTAGATACACTATAAGTTTTGCGATTTAAAAAATAATTACATTGTAGCACTACTCATCACTTGACATATTAGGCATCAAACATAACCACATGTTTATTCAAAAGCACATACAATAGAGACATATTATTCACTGTGGGGGGAAACAAAATTGGCAGATGAATGCATCAACATGCAACTTACTTCTATTTTGACAATATAGAATTATGAGTATTCAGTGTAAATGTGCTCAATCATTTTGTGTCTATATCTATTATTTTTGACTTTTTGTAGCTTTTTTAGATCACTTCGAGGTGAGCCAAGCGAAAGTGGCAATGGGTACATGTCAAAACTAGGTACCCACTCCCTGAAAAAAACATAGTTTACAATGAGGAGAGAGGAGGAGGTAAGGAGAAGGAGAAGCAGGACTTGCCTTTTCAGATGAGGTTCTGCTTTAAATAATGTAATTGATCTGCTTTCTGACCCTTTCACTGGCCATTTTTTCATTATTTATACACATCTTATAATGCATATTTTTGGTTCAAAGTGCCTAAAATCCCAAAATTATATATATTTCCTAAAATCAGAGTGGAGTGAGGTGGTAGCCACAGTATTAATTTTAGTAAGCACAGAGAAAATAATACTGTGGCAAGTAAATGAATACCATATACTGTATGTCAAGCCTTAAAATGGCATGTTCCTGCAAAATAGAGAATATTCACGATAGCCATAATTGTGCATGGGTGACACATTAAAATGTTTATACTGTAGTCCATCAATTCAGAGCGAATTGGAAATGACAGCCCTAAAGTTATTTGTTTCCCTGTGTCATTGCAGAAACAGCATCTATGTATGCAATCCTCACCCTAACCACGATGATGTCTTGGACCACTACTTTACCCACTTCAGCTCCGTACAATTGCACGGTCGTGAGATGCCGTATCCAAATAAAATTGATGTCCTTTTTTGGGTGTTTTTTTTTTTTTTTTGGTTGTATTTGATCACCTCTGCGGTTTTTATTTTTTGCGCTATAAATAAAAAGACCTTACATTTTCAATATTCTTTACTATCTGCTATAAAACATATCCAATAAAATAAAAAATCTAATTTCTTCATCAATTTAGGCCAATACGTTTTCTGCTATGTTTTTGATAAAAAGAATCCCAATAAGTGTATATTGATTGGTTTGCGCAAAAGTTATAGCATCCAATCACAATAGAAGCGAATCACCGGTAACGCGCATGCGCACCACAGACCTGGAATTGTATTATAATGTATCTGTACACGATTCTGCATACAGGAGCCGCCACTCTGCAGTACATGTACGCGGGATGGTTGACAAGGGGTTGAAGCAGTAATAAACCCAAAAACAAAAATGTTATATATTGCAACTTACCAATCATTAGAGTAGGTGGCTGCATTAGTTTTCTTTTTTTAGGACTTTTGTTCCCTGTATTTCACCTGTTGATCCAGCCAGTAACACAACTCCTGTCTTAGGAAGTCTTTATTCTGGATGAAGTAGTATAACAGATAGCTTTGGACAGCAGCATAGTCAGTCTGGGGAGAGGGCAGGCATGTTCTGCCCATCGGGACTACCGGTTTCAGTAATGAGCCGTGCAACCATTAATTTGAGCACTGCTGTACTGTGTCACAGTGGCATTGCTAGGAGGTGGCTTTTGGGGCTATGGCCCTGAATCTGGGGCACATAACACTCAGTCTCTCAGAGATGGCCATGGCCTTTATGAAGCCAGGCCGTGGGTGGAGTGGGCAGCACCGGAGAGAAGGCAGGCAGCAGAGGAGAGCTGGGCAGGCAAGAGAGATGACATTATCTCTCATCTTCACTCTTCATCACCACTGTTTCTCTCTCACTGTGCAGCCGCGGGCAGCAGAGAAATTACATCATCTCTCACTGCCTGCCCTTTCTCTGGTGACCTAGGCCTGATGTAAGGAGAGGGTTTCTGGGACCTCTGATGTAAGGAAGGACTCTCTGGGGACCCTGATTAGGGATGAGCCGAACACCCCCGGGTTCGGTTCGCACCAGAACGTTCGAACAGACCGCGGGTTCGCGCGAACATTTCGAACCCCATTAAAGTCTATGGGACCCGAACGTTCGAATTCAAAAACGGTCATTTTAAAGACCAAAATTCAATTAATTGTTGGAAAACGTCGTTCAGAAGCCGGGTCTTGCCCCAGGGAACATGTATCAATGGAATTTTTTCTTTTTTTAAAACGGCCGTTTTTTGAGGAGCAGCCATTTTAATGATACTTAAAGTGAAAAAAAAAAAATTCCTTTAAATATCACACCTGCTGGGTGTCTATAGTAGTGGCACGTGTTTAGAAATGTCCCTGCACAACATGAAAGGACCAAAAAAAAAAGTAATTAATGCTACTTGCGCAAGTTCTGTGTGGCAACATTATGTCGAATATTTTAGCGGTGGTGGGGGGCCATTATTGTTGTGTGAAAGACATTTTTTAGAAAAAAGGGCACCCCTCAAACATACTGTAATTGGAGCGCAACAAGGAGCCACGTGCAAAGTATTGCATCAAAAATTGTTATTAGGCGCCCCTGTTAAACAGGGGCAGAAAAATTGTGCATTGGGCACAACACAACACTTGCAACCCCTCCCAAGGGGCTAAAAAATTGTCCAATTGGAGCACAACACAACACGCAACCCCTCCCAAGGAACGTGCAAATTATTGCATCTCAGGGGCTAAAAAATTGTGCCAATTGCAACCCCTCCCAATAACTACAATTGGAGCGCGACAAGGAGCCACGTGCAAAGTATTGCAACAAAAATTGTTAGGCGCCCCTGTTAAACAGGGGCTAAAAAATTGTGCTTGGGCACAACCCCTGCAACCCCTCCCAATAACTACAATTGGAGCGCGACAAAACAAAGTAGCAACAAAAATTGTTATTAAGGCTGAAAAGGGGCTGAAAATTTTTGCCTTGGGCACAACACAACACTTGCAACCCCTCCCAATAACTCCAATTGAAACGCAACAAGGAGCCACGTGCAAATTATTGCATGAAAAATTGTTATTAAGCGCCCCTGTAAAACAGGGGCTGGAAAATTGTGCCTTGGGCACAACACAACACTTGCAACCCCTCTCAATAACTGCAATTGGAGTGCAACAAGGAGCCACGTGCAAAGTATTGCAACAAAAATTGTTATTAGGCGCCCCTGTTAAACAGGGGCTAAAAAATTGTGCCTTAGGCACTGGTGGCGGAGCCCAGAAACACAACATTTCTTACTAGCTATCAGCAAGAAAAGTGAGGAGGAGAAGGATATTCCATCAGCAGCATAAGAGGACAGTCACTCAGCATCAGCAGTCTAAAAGGGATCCGACATTTCAACAAAAAATATATTATTCATTAATATCAGCATCAGGTGCTTGGTAGCTGGTGTTGATCCAAGCCTGATTCATTTTGATAAAGGTCAGTCGATCAACAGAGCTGGTGGAGAGGCGCACCCTGTGATCAGTGACAAAGCCTCCAGCAGCACTGAATGTCCGTTCTGAAAGAACACTGGATGCAGGGCAAGCCAGTAGCTCAATTGCGTACTGGGCAAGCTCTGGCCAGTGATCCATCCTCAAGACCCAGTAAGCCAGAGGATTTTCGGTGGGGAAGGTGTCCAAGTCGGATCTTGCCCCTAGGTATTCTAAATACTATATACTATATACTAAAAAACTGCCTGAACACATCGGTCAGATGACCACCTTCTCCACCGCCCCTTCTGTAACTCACCGAAGCCTCAGCAAGATGTTGTCCAGAGCCAGGTTTTGGTAATCCCCCCGGTTCTGGGAACGCATTGCACAGACCCTGCTGCAAGGCCTACCGCAGAAGTTTCATCTTCTGCTCCCTCTGCGATGGCAACATAAGGTCCGCAACCTTACTCTTGTAACGTGGATCAAGGAGAGTCGCCAGCCAGTAATGATCCCTCTCCTTAATAGCACGTACACAAGGATCCTTACGCAGGCTTTGCAGAATCAGGGAGGCCATGCAGCGTAGGTTTGCTCAGGCATTCGGGCCACAGTCCTCTGGGTCACTGAGGATGACAGGATCCACAGGCACCTCATCCCAGCCACGTAAAACTCCACGTGCTCCTTGGGACTGTAAATGATCCCTTGAAGACTGCTGCTGCTGAGTGCTAGGCTCCACCTCCATGCTGCTGATACAATCCTCCTCCTCCTCCTCCTCCTCATCCTCTTCCTGTGTGCTAGGTGGGCAAGCAGGACCACTGTCTGGGTAAAGGGGGCCTTGAGAGGTAAGGAAGTCCTCCTCTTCCTCCCTCTGTTCTGCCTCAAGGGCCCTGTCCATTATTCCACGTAGCGTGTGCTCCAACATGTGAATAAGAGGGACAGTCTCACTGATGCATGCACTGTCACTGCTCACCATCCTCGTGGCCTCCTCAAATGGTGACAGGACAGTGCATGCATCCCTGATCAAGGCCCACTGGCGTGGGGAAAAAAAACCTAGCTGCCCTGACCCAGTTCTGCTGCCATATTGGCACAGGTACTCATTGATGGCCTGCTGCTGCGTGTGCAGCTGCTGCAGCATGGCCAACGTTGAGTTCCATCTGGTGGGCATGTCACAAATTAGGCGGTTCTTGGGCAGGTTGTATTCCCTTTGGAGGTCAGTCACCTGAGCAGTGGCATTATATGACCTCCGAAAATGCACACAGACTTTCCTGGCCTGCTTCAGGACATCCTGCAAGCCCGGGTACCTGCCCAAGAACCGCTGCACCACCAAATTGAGGACATGCGCAAAACAGGGCACGTGGGTGAGTTTTTCCTGTCGCAGGGCAGAGAGGAGGTTGGTGCCATTATCGCTGACCACCATTCCAGGCTTCAGCTGGTGTGGCGTCAACCACCTCTCAGCCTGACCCTGCAGAGCTGACAAAACCTCTTCCCCAGTGTGGCTCCTGTCTCCCAAGCACACCAGCTCTAGCACCGCATGGCATCTCTTGGCCTGCATTCCTGCGTATCCCCTCGTACGCCTACGGAGCACGACTGGTTGGGAGAAAACATCCCCACAGGAAGAGGCCACAGAGGAAGAAGAAGAGGAGGGGGTGGAGGAAAGAGATGTGTCACAAGCAGTAGTATTTTTTTGGAGGCGTGGTGGCGGAACAACCTCCAAATCTACTGGACCTTGCCCTGTGTCCTTTACAGCTGCCAGCAGAGTCACCCAATGCGCCGTAAAAGACAGGTAACGTCCCTGTCCATGCCTGCTGGACCATGAGTCAGCGGTAATATGCACCTTACCACTGACCGCCCTGTCCAGCGAGGCATGGACATTGCCTTCCACATGCTGGTAGAGAGCCGGAATAGCCTTCCGTGAGAAAAAGTGGCGTTTTGGTACTTGCCACTGAGGTACTGCACATTGCACAAACTCACGGAAGGGGGCAGAATCTACCAACTGAAAAGGTAGCAGTTGAAGTGCTAGCAATTTCGCTAAGCTAGCATTCAACTGCTGGGCATGTGGATGGCTGGGATTGTACTTCTTTCTACTGATTTGCCTGGTACTATCAGTAGATTGACCGCTACTACTAGCTTGTGACACACCTATTTCTACACCTTCACTGCAGGCTTCAGAAAGGACTGGGGGTCTACTGGGGTTGGAGGTCCCAGAAGGGCAAGGGGGGTACGCTTTTGTCTTTGGTGTGGGTCTTTCTGGTGTGCTTGCCAACGAGCTGCATGGCAGGTCGACATATGTCTGGACAAGCATGTGGTACCCAGGCGGTTGATGTTTTGGCCACGCGAGATACGCTTGTGACATAAGTTGCAAATAGCAAAGGTACGATCTTGTGGACATGTTTCAAAAAAGGCCCACACCAAAGAACTTTTGCTGTACCGGTCAGACACAGCAGCGCCATGCACAAGCGCCGTAGATGTGCGCTGTAATGCAGTGGGTGTGACCTTAAGCTGACCCCTGGAGGGCATCCTGCCTCTTTGGAGATGTACCTGTGCCTCGTCGTCCTCCTCCTCCTCCTCTCTCCTATCAGGCACCCAGGTAGAGTCAGTGACCTCATCATCCCCTCCCTCCTCATCACTGTCAACAACCTGGCAGTATGCTCCAGCTGGGGGAACATCATCACTGACAAATTGCTGTCCCTCCCACCCCCTCTCCCTGGGCTCACATCAATGCCTTCCTCTATCAGTGTTCCGTCATCGGAGTCTTCAAAACACTGCGCATCTTCCTGCAGCATGTACCCCACACTGTGTTGAAACAGTTCGGGGAACTCCTCAGGAGGACATGGTGGTACTAGGGAAGTATTGTGTGAAGCCATTGTGCAGAGGGAAGAGGACGCCTTGGCAGCTGCTTTGCCAGATAAACTTTGATCTGTCTGTGTGAGAGAGGATGAGGAGGATGAGGACGGCTTGGTCATCCACTCTACTAATTTCTCTGCATGTTGAGGTTCAACACGGCCAGCTCCCGAAAAGAAGGACGAGAGGCCACGGCCACGGCCACGGGCTGAAGAGGATGCACCACATCCACTACCAGCGTTACCTCTACATGCAGAGCCTGCTTGCCCTCCTGACTCTCTGCCTCTCTTTGTTCTCCTTCCAGACATATTGAAGTGATCAGGTGGGATGTAACAGCACAAGCGGAGTGACACCAAATGCGCTCAGGTGATATATAACAGCACACGTACAGTGGCACTACCTGTGCTCAGGTGGTATATAGCAGCACACGTACAGTGGCACTAACTGCGCTCAGGTGGTATATAGCAGCACACGTACAGTGGCACTATCTGTGCTCAGGTGGTATACAGCAGCACACGTACAGTGGCACTATCTGTGCTCAGGTGGTATATAGGAGCACACGTACAGTGGCACTATCTGTGCTCAGGTGGTATATAGGAGCACACGTACAGTGGCACTATCTGTGCTCAGGTGGTATATAGGAGCACACGTACAGTGGCACTATCTGTGCTTAGGTGGTATATAGCAGCACACGTACAGTGGCACTATCTGTGCTCAGGTGGTATATAGGAGCACACGTACAGTGGCACTATCTGTGCTCAGGTGGTATATAGCAGCACACGTACAGTGGCACTAACTGCACTCAGGTGGTATATAGCAGCACACGTACAGTGGCACTATCTGTGCTCAGGTGGTATATAGCAGCACACGTACAGTGGCACTAACTGCGCTCAGGTGGTATATAGGAGCACACGTACAGTGGCACTATCTGTGCTCAGGTGGTATATAGCAGCACACGTACAGTGGCACTATCTGTGCTCAGGTGGTATATAGGAGCACACGTACAGTGGCACTATCTGTGCTCAGGTGGTATATAGCAGCACACGTACAGTGGCAATATCTGTGCTCAGGTGGTATATAGGAGCACACGTACAGTGGCACTATCTGTGCTCAGGTGGTATATAGCAGCACACGTACAGTGGCACTAACTGCGCTCAGGTGGTATATAGGAGCACACGTACAGTGGCACTATCTGTTCTCAGGTGGTATATAGCAGCACACGTACAGTGGCACTATCTGTGCTCAGGTGGTATATAGCAGCACACGTACAGTGGCACTATCTGTGCTCAGGTGGTATATAGGAGCACACGTACAGTGGCACTATCTGTGCTCAGGTGGTATATAGGAGCACACGTACAGTGGCACTATCTGTGCTCAGGTGGTATATAGGAGCACACGTACAGTGGCACTATCTGTGCTTAGGTGGTATATAGCAGCACACGTACAGTGGCACTATCTGTGCTCAGGTGGTATATAGGAGCACACGTACAGTGGCACTATCTGTGCTCAGGTGGTATATAGCAGCACACGTACAGTGGCACTAACTGCACTCAGGTGGTATATAGCAGCACACGTACAGTGGCACTATCTGTGCTCAGGTGGTATATAGCAGCACACGTACAGTGGCACTAACTGCGCTCAGGTGGTATATAGGAGCACACGTACAGTGGCACTATCTGTGCTCAGGTGGTATATAGCAGCACACGTACAGTGGCACTATCTGTGCTCAGGTGGTATATAGGAGCACACGTACAGTGGCACTATCTGTGCTCAGGTGGTATATAGCAGCACACGTACAGTGGCAATATCTGTGCTCAGGTGGTATATAGGAGCACACGTACAGTGGCACTATCTGTGCTCAGGTGGTATATAGCAGCACACGTACAGTGGCACTAACTGCGCTCAGGTGGTATATAGGAGCACACGTACAGTGGCACTATCTGTTCTCAGGTGGTATATAGCAGCACACGTACAGTGGCACTATCTGTGCTCAGGTGGTATATAGCAGCACACGTACAGTGGCACTATCTGTGCTCAGGTGGTATATAGGAGCACACGTACAGTGGTACTATCTGTGCTCAGGTGGTATATAGCAGCACACGTACAGTGGCACTAACTGCACTCAGGTGGTATATAGCAGCACACGTACAGTGGCACTATCTGTGCTCAGGTGGTATATAGCAGCACACGTACAGTGGCACTAACTGCGCTCAGGTGGTATATAGGAGCACACGTACAGTGGCACTATCTGCGCTCAGGTGGTATATAGGAGCACACGTACAGTGGCACTATCTGCGCTCAGGTGGTATATAGGAGCACACGTACAGTGGCACTATCTGTGCTCAGGTGGTATATAGCAGCACACGTACAGTGGCACTATCTGTGCTCAGGTGGTATATAGGAGCACACGTACAGTGGCACTATCTGTGCTCAGGTGGTATATAGCAGCACACGTACAGTGGCACTATCTGTGCTCAGGTGGTATATAGGAGCACACGTACAGTGGCACTATCTGTGCTCAGGTGGTATATAGGAGCACACGTACAGTGGCACTATCTGTGCTCAGGTGGTATATAGCAGCACACGTACAGTGGCACTATCTGTGCTCAGGTGGTATATAGGAGCACACGTACAGTGGCACTATCTGTGCTCAGGTGGTATATAGCAGAACACGTACAGTGGCACTAACTGTGCTCAGGTGGTATATAGGAGCACACGTACAGTGGCACTATCTGTGCTCAGGTGGTATATAGCAGCACACGTACAGTGGCAATATCTGTGCTCAGGTGGTATATAGGAGCACACGTACAGTGGCACTATCTGTGCTCAGGTGGTATATAGCAGCACACGTACAGTGGCACTAACTGCGCTCAGGTGGTATATAGGAGCACACGTACAGTGGCACTATCTGTTCTCAGGTGGTATATAGCAGCACACGTACAGTGGCACTATCTGTGCTCAGGTGGTATATAGCAGCACACGTACAGTGGCACTATCTGTGCTCAGGTGGTATATAGGAGCACACGTACAGTGGCACTATCTGTGCTCAGGTGGTATATAGCAGCACACGTACAGTGGCACTAACTGCACTCAGGTGGTATATAGCAGCACACGTACAGTGGCACTATCTGTGCTCAGGTGGTATATAGCAGCACACGTACAGTGGCACTAACTGCGTTCAGGTGGTATATAGGAGCACACGTACAGTGGCACTATCTGTGCTCAGGTGGTATATAGCAGCACACGTACAGTGGCACTATCTGTGCTCAGGTGGTATATAGGAGCACACGTACAGTGGCACTATCTGTGCTCAGGTGGTATATAGGAGCACACGTACAGTGGCACTATCTGTGCTCAGGTGGTATATACCAGCACAGGAACAGTGACACTAACAGTGCTCAGGTGGTATATAGCAGCACACGTACAGTGGCACTATCTGTGCTCAGGTGGTATATAGGAGCACACATACAGTGGCACTATCTGTGCTCAGGTGGTATATAGGAGCACACGTACAGTGGCACTATCTGTGCTCAGGTGGTATATAGGAGCACACGTACAGTGGCACTATCTGTGCTCAGGTGGTATATAGGAGCACACGTACAGTGGCACTATCTGTGCTCAGGTGGTATATAGGAGCACACGTACAGTGGCACTATCTGTGCTCAGGTGGTATATAGGAGCACACGTACAGTGGCACTATCTGTGCTCAGGTTGTATATAGGAGCACACGTACAGTGGCACTATCTGTGCTCAGGTGGTATATAGCAGCACACGTACAGTGGCACTATCTGTGCTCAGGTGGTATATAGGAGCACACGTACAGTGGCACTATCTGTGCTCAGGTGGTATATACCAGCACACGTACAGTGGCACTAACTGTGCTCAGGTGGTATATAGGAGCACACGTACAGTGGCACTATCTGTGCTCAGGTGGTATGTACCAGCACACGTACAGTGGCACTAACTGTGCTCAGGTGGTATATAGGAGCACACGTACAGTGGCACTATCTGTGCTCAGGTGGTATATAGGAGCACACGTACAGTGGCACTATCTGTGCTCAGGTGGTATATACCAGCACACGTACAGTGGCACTAACTGCGCTCAGGTGGTATATAGGAGCACACGTACAGTGGCACTATCTGTGCTCAGGTGGTATATACCAGCACACGTACAGTGGCACTAACTGCGCTCAGGTGGTATATACCAGCACACGTACGGTGACCCCAAATGCGCTCAGGTGGTATGTCACAGCACACGTACGGTGACCACAAATGCGCTCAGGTGGTATGTCACAGCACACGTACGGTGACCCCAAATGCGCTCAGGTGGTATGTCACAGCACACGTACGATGACCCCAAATGCGCTCAGGTGGTATGTCACAGCACACGTACGGTGACCCCAAATGCGCTCAGGTGGTATTAAACAGCACACGCACAGTCAGAGCGACTGCGTTTCTGTGCAATTCAATAGCCCACTTGCATTAACAGCAACTGCCTTTCTGTGCAAATAAATAGCACACGTGCAGTAACAGTTAATGCGTCTATGTGCAAATAACTAACACGTGTACACTAACACGTTAGAGCATCAAGCACAATCTCCTGCCTGACAGATACTAATAGCAGAACTAGCTAAGCTATACAGTTTATAAATATATTGACAACTCCTAGGGATGTTAATATATTCTCTACAAACTGTACATTTAACTATACTAACTAGTAGCCTCCCTGCTAGCAACTTTAATTTAAAAATGGCGCCGGGGGCGTTCCCGCTGATTTACGCCGAAAAAATATGTTAATCAGCGGGAATCGGCAATTCACGATCGTATTCGGGCGCGACGCAGTGACTTTCCGACGTTTCCGTAAGCGATACGCAGCGTAAAGATAAAGCAGCCCCCTAGTGGAGTATCCTATGTTAAGTATAGGCGTCGTCATCGCGTCGAAAAAAAAAAATCACGTCGCTTGCGTAAAACGTCCATGAATGGGGATTTGACGTCATTAACGTTCACTGACAGAATTTGGAGCATGCGCACTGGGATGCATTGACAGTCGACGCATGCGCAGTACGTTCGCCACGGGATCGCGCTTAGTTTAAATAATACACGCCCCGTACCCGCCCAATTTGAATTTCGCCGGCTCATTTTCGATACGCTGCCGCAACTTTAGGAGCAAGTGCTTCATGAATAACAGCACTTGCTCCTAAAATTTCGCCAGAGTAACGTAAATGAGAAACGTTACTCCAGAGTAAAGATGCTCCCATCTACCTGAATCTGGCCCTGTGTCTCTATCTATCTATCTATCTATCTATCTATCTATCTATCTATCTATCTATCTATCTATCTCTCTCTCTCTCTCTCTCTCTCTCTCTCTCTCTCTCTCTCTCTCTCTCTCTCTGTCTGTCTGACTTCTCTCAAAGAAAGCCGGAACACACTACACGAGGCCGCCCGGGAGGCGGCCTTTTATAGTGTGGGGCGTGTGCTAAAGCCCTGAGCCCTAATTGGCCAAAGCACCCAGGCTTTGGCCAATTAGGTCTGTTCGTTTTTTGGGCGTTGTGATTGGCCAAGCATGCGGGGTCATGGTGCATGCTTGGCCAATCATCAGCGCGCAACGCCGCAGTGAATTATGGGCCGTTGTGCGTCATTCGAATTTGGCGCGAACGACCCGATTTGTTCGTTTTCAACGAACCATCGAACAGCCGATGTTCGATGCGAACATGTGTTCGCATCGAACGCAAAGCTCATCCCTAACCCTGATGAAAGTGGAGGCTCTCTGGGGACCCTGATGTAAGTGGGAGAGGCTCTCTGGGGACCCTGATGCAAGGGGGGCTCTCTGGAGACCCTGATGTAAAGAAGGGGCTCTCTGGGGAACCTGATGTAAGGAAGGAGCTCTCTGGGGACCCTGATGCAATGGGGAGGCTCTCTGGGGACCCTGATGTAAGGAGGGCTCTCTAGGGACCCTGATGCAAATGGGGTCTCTGTGTGGACCCTGAAGTAAGGGGAGGCTCTCTGGGGACCCTGATGTAAGCGGGGCTCTCTGGGGACCCTGGTGTAAAGGGGAGTCTCTGGGGACCCTGGTGTAATGGGGGGCTCTCTGAGGATCCTGATGTAAGTGGGGGGCTCTCTGGGGACCCTGATGTAAGGGCAGGCTCTCTGGGGACCCTGCCCCAGGGCCGCTGCATTGCTGAAAGACAGCCAATGGCTGTTCAGCAATGCTTGCTTCTGCAATTCCAGCCAATGAGACTGTACCAATGTTCCTGCATGACGTTAGCCCTCCACTTCACGCAATGATGTGAGAAGCAGGAGAAAAATACAGAGGAGAATAAGTGAAATAAAAAAAGAGGTGAGGGAGGACTCCATATGTTATGCTACTTATGTTTTTTTTCGCAATTGCGTATAGTTTTTGTGCGTGTTTGCAAAATTAAAGTGGGCCAGTCTGGATGAAGTCCAGCCCTAGGAGAGGGTAATGTTGGACTAACTAGTAACTTAGTCACTGACTATGTAGCCACGCCCCGACATGTTTCATCATTCCTGATTTCCTCATGGAACCCCATGAGGAAATCAGGAATGATGAAACATGTCGGGGCGTGGCTACATAGTCAGTGACTAAGTTACTATCACGCTTGCTGTGCTGTGCTGTGTTCGGAAATAATCATCTACCTGGAAAGCCTTTCTGCCAGCTGACACGACCTACTGAGTGGTGAGATCGTGTCTATTTAATCGTGGGTCCGCTGTGGCCAAGTGCTTCACCATGCAGAGATGTTTTTAGGATCAAGTTGACTGCTTTATTTCACTGCTCAGTGTGTGAGCTTTGCTTGTGAGTTTAACTTCTGGACTTGCTTTGGTGTGCTATAGGCATGTGCAAAAGTGAAAAATTCGTTTCGTTTCGTTTCGTTTCAATTCGTCATTTAATAAATTTCGTTAAGTTAGGTTCGTTACATGTGTTGAATTTGTTTTCGGAAGTCGTTCGTTTTCGACCGAATTTCGAAAAATACGGTCGAAATCGAAAATATTTTGACCGTTTTTCGAATTCGTTCGTTTTCGACCGAATTTCGAAAAAATCGGTCGAAATCGAAAATATTTCAACCAGATTAGAAAACAAATAGTCTCTTTTCTAATAGAATTTTTTTCGAATTAAATTCGAAATTTTTTTTTTTTTGTTTTTTTTTTTTGTTTTTTCGAATTCCGATCGAATTTACTCCGCGGGTATTCGATTCGGAATTCGAAAAAAAAAATTCGATTTCGACCTTTTTTTTTTTTTTCGAAATTCGGTCGAAAATGAACGAATTCGGAAACCGGTCGAAATTTTTCGTTATTATAGCAATTCGGAAATTCGTATGCATCCGAATGTCCGAATAATGGAAAATTCGTCCGAATTTCGATTCGGAACGAAACGAAATGCACATGCCTAGTGTGCTATTAAAACTTTTTTACGGTATTACACTATGGTATTTTCCTTTATTTCCTTTACGTTTCTGGAGCACTTTAGAGGACATCACATTATCGCTTGAGGATTTCCTTTGATGATATTAAGCTGAACTGCCTAGGTACGCAAGTGCTGAGGCAATTAGTTCCGGTGAGTGACCATTTTGACGGGTGGTGGAAACACTGTTCACCTTGGTGTGGTGGAAGATCTCTGAAGAATTTAGATCACTCTATGGACTGTTTGTCTAAATACACATGACTTTCACGACTTGATTCATGCACTTATCTTATCTTACAGATTCTTACATTCTTTTTGCACTGTGATTTTCCATGTTATTTTAGGAGAATTGCAATATATTTTCTCAGCGCTGTTTTTTGGAATACTACACTTTATATAGTCACATATGTTTGGTGTTTTTTTTTCTTTTTGGTTTTCACATTTACTTATTTTACAAAACAGCAGCTAGGCTATTTCTACTCACATCTCCTTGTGCGCAGCGGTGGATGATCAGAAAGGGGGTGCATTATTCAGATCATTCAGACTTTTCTACAGTGTTATGGATTGCTTATTACAATGATCATCACTGTAATAAGCAAACAAAGTGTAAAAAAAATATAAAAAATCCCTGAAAAACTATAGTGACACTGCAATGCTCTGGTGACAGTATGTAAAAAGGAATTGTAAATAGATTTTATATATATGTCAACGTATTTCCGGTTTCACTAACCAGTTGGCGCAACTTCCGGTATCCGTGGAACGCACACCGTAGAGCGAACCTGGAACTTTCTGATGCCTGTTTTACAGAGTCATCTCGTGAGTGGCATTTGTTTGATTGCGCATTGAATCAGTAGCGGCAGTACTTCACTATTGTCTTTTTTATCTTTTGTTTTCCATTATAAATGATCTTCCTTGGTCCATTCACATGAATATCTGCATGGAAGCTTTTCTGAGAGTCCAGGTTTTATACATCAGATCTTTTAGATCACAGCCCTATTGACCCCTAGACTGCAAAGCTGAGGGTCCATTAACTCTGGTGAATGGGGATGCAAGAGGGGAGTGTGGCAGTCGAAAATCCTATCTTGAACCACAAAGCACTTTTGGAGCACTTATCACTTCATTCATTATATGTATAGAATTTGGTAAATTGTCACAGTCGATAATTTACAAGCATATTGTCACTTTTGATGCTTTATATTCTTCATCTAGTGCGAGTTCTAGTTAGTAATACACATACGGGGGGTATAATTCCTGCAACAGCAAAGATCACAGCTTTGGCATGTGTACACCCCTGGCCACTGCTTTTGGAGCTGAAAGGGGTAGCGGTTGAGAGGCAGTAAACAGCTCAGCCATGAGTTTAAAAAAAACAGACTCGATGGACCACTTGGTCTTTTTTCTGCTGTCACTTTTCTGTGTTTCTAACATGACATTCCTGGGGGCATTCATAGCGTAGGCTTGCTTGGCTTATAGGAACCGGGACTACTATAGGTGACACTACACTTGTAAAAAGGCAAAAATGACAGTACATTAGTTTGGATACAATTGGTTGATCTGTGTGATACACAAGATACAATACCTGGTATATAATCAATCAAACACATGTGGTATCGCTACACTCACGAGAAATAACAGAATGTGTTTTGAGGTATAATTCTAAGTATGCTTATGCTGCGTGTGAGAAATATCATAATAAATTGACGCGATCATGAACATTTTTTTTTTTTTCAGTTTCTTTCTGCATCTTTTAAAAACTTATGACAAAAACTGAAGTTTTCAAAAGACTTACCATGCCTCTTAGGGTGTTTTCTTTCCAATATGTGCATGTTTCCACTCTCCCGGACCTCCAGGGCCTGAAGATGCTTCTTGGATTTGGGCCCCTCTGTGTGGCTAGACCATGAAAGTCTCACACATATGGTATCACCATACTTGGAATGAGTAGCAGAATGTGTCTTGGGGTGTAATTCTAAGTATGCCTTTGATGTGGGTTAGTAATATCCTATTAATTGACAGCTTTGTGGAAAAAAAAAAAAGTATTTTTCATATTTTTTTCGGCATTTAAAAAAATAAAAAAGTGTGTTTGCTTTCCAAAATGGGATAATTTTATGGCTATGGGTTTCCACTGTCCTGCAGCTGCATGATTCTGGTTAAAATCAAGGGGCCAGATTCACATACAATTATCCCCAAAAATGTGGTTTAAAAGAACGCTGCACAAATACCGTGTGACATAAAATATTGCAACAGCCATTATTTTATGCTCTAGGGCAGGGGTGGCAAACACAAGGCCCATAGGCCGAATCCGGCCTGCCAGGCCTTGTCATGTGGCCCGCACAGCGGCACGCCAGCCTCCACCTCTTGTTCTCACAGCAGCGCAGTAAAAAAACCATTTTCGTCTGTCCATAAACTTCTATGGGACAGGAGAAGCTGTGTGTAAATGTAGGGGTGTCTGGCTGCATCTGTGTTAGCTCACTGTGGTCAATACAATGTCACAGTGAGCAGTTCCCCCCTACACAAATGGGAGAGGCTGAGTCTGTTCAGCCTTCCCCCTCCGCTCTTCCTGTGTGAAGTCCGTGCAGACTGCAGTGAGTGAAGGAGCCGTGCGGCTGGGATATTATGAACAGAGCAGCCGGCAGATAGAAGGTAAACAGGATACCTCTCAGTGATAAACCCCCAGGGACCATCAACGTGTTTGCTCAGTGACTCTTATCTCCCTTCCCCTCGTTTTTAAACTTTTTTCTCCAGCAGTAGTTCTTATAACTGCAGCCAAATTGTGTCATCAGCCTGTGGTAGTGCTCGATCCCTTGTGCTTTTAGCTGGGTTCACACTGGTTTGCTGTGTTTTGGCCCATTGCTGGTGTATCTGCAGTTTTCCTGCGTTTTACCCACAGTCCTATTGATTTTTATTAGGTTGTGTGTTTTTTCTGCATTTTCTGAAAGCGCACAAAAATTCCTACATGCTGCATCTTTGGCGCACTGTCAGAAAATGCAGCAAAAGCCTGCAACCTGATATAGATCAATCCCTGAATTCCTGCACTCTGTATGTAGCGTACCCCTGAATTCCTGCACTATGTACATAGCACACTGCTGAACCCTGCACTCTGTACGTAGCATAATCCTGATGTAATCCTGAACTCTGCACTCTGTATGTAGTGTGACCCATATACAACTGGCCCTTTGAGGGCAACCACACTGCTGATGCGGCCCTCGACGAAATTGAGTTTGACACCCCTGCTCTAGGGGCTCTGCTAAAAAAAATTATATATATATATATATATATATATATATTGTGACAGGAAGTCAGGTAAATCTGTGGGTGTTGTCACAGGCGGGAGATACATTTCTGCCTTGTTTAGACAATACACCAATTACTACCAGGTGTCGGCTGCAGAAGTAGCCAGAAAGGTTTAGGGCGTTGGAAAACTTCAGCTGTTCAGAATGAGGCAATTAAGGCTTCTATAAGTCATCCAGAGGATGACTACTGATTGCTGCATCCTGAGGCTTTTTGAGTTAAGAAGAGCAGTGAGAAAGACTTCTGAAGAGGTGTGCTGGTTGTAGATTTTTCTGTGTGATAAAAATCAAAAAGACTATTGTTTCTCTGCTGTATGACCAGCCGTGTCTGCCCAGCAGTAGGCTGTGCCAGACTCCATAGATAGGTTCCTGTATGGTGAAGGTAGACGCCCCAAGTGGCCAGGGTTTATTTTACGTTTTGTTTTGTTTATGCTGTTTGGATGCTTGCATTTGTTTCCAGGAATATGGAAGAATAAACCAAACTCTTTGTTTTCAACCGTCTTTGGCTGCCTCTCTGTATAATTCAGTGTGTAGTGAACCCATCCAGGGGGTCACACCCCCCGTGCTACTGAGCTAACCCCTTACAATATATATAATGTTTGGGGGGGGGTTCCAAGTAATTGTCTAGCAATAAATAGTGATTTTAACTTTGTAAGAAACAAGTGCCAGAAAAAGTGATTAAACTTCCCTCATATCAGACCGAAATTAATTTCTTTGATCTAAAAACTAAAAGTTACAATGTTTATAGTTCTCTACCAGCTTGGACAATGTTTTGAAAAACTTAACAGGCTGCCCGTTTTTTCTTTCTTTTGACAGTTGAGTGAGAACTCTCTTCACTTGTTACATGAATGAATCAGGAAATTCTGAATCAGGAAATTCTGCATAGAGATCATGAGAGGGTTGGATCGAGATCACAATATTTTAACGATTAATTGTGCAGCTCTAATAGGAAGTCAGGAAATTAGATTTGTAATTTATGCCCCAGATACACTTGAAGATGCTCCTTAGATTTTGGGCCCCACGGTGCATTTAGGCTGGGAAAAAGTTCCACATGTGTGGTATTCCCATATTTGGAAGGCATAGCAGAATGTGTTTTGGGGTGTAATTAAAAGAATGCCTATGCACTATATGTGAGAAATAACATGTTCAAATTATTGTTTTTTTTTTGGGGGGGGGGGGGGCATATTTAATTTCTTAATTTTCCAGAAAAATGTTAAAAAAAAAATGACATCTTCAAAAAACTCACTGTGCCTCTTACTAAATACATTGGGCTGTCTACTTTCCAAAAAGGGGTAATTTGGGGGTATTTGTATTGTTCCTGGCATTTTAGAGCCTCAAGAAATTACACAGGCAGTCATTACATCAGGATTGACCAATTTTCAAATATAAATATATACTGTAGTTTGTAGACACCATTACTAAATAATATACTCTGATTTGGGTTATTTTTACAGAAGAAATATATCTTTATACATTGTGGCCTAAATTTATAAAGAAATATTATTTATTTGCAAAATTTTAATTTTTCAACATCTATGCTCCCCACACCCACTGTCGCAATTCAAAGAGCGCGGCAGTTTGTGGCTTGGTCCACACAGTCATGTCATTCATTCACAGAGTTCTGTGAATATATGAACTACAACTACCATCTTCTATTGCGGCAGTTGGCTTGTAGTTCTCAATGAACTGCAAGTGTGCTGGCAGGCACTCTCCTTGTTATTGATCTTCTAGCTCTTCAGTAATTGTCTGGCAGACAGCTAATGCAATGTTCTGCAGGCTCCAGGAAAAACAAATGCAATTTTTTTTACCTGCAAAAATGTGCATTTTTTTAAATGTAGCCTCTAATTAATGATTAGCATGGTACATAAAGACTCACTATCCTGAAAAAAAGCATGCAGCCAATGAAGACTGAAATGCTTGAATTTCCATCTTGTATAATTTAATGTCAGTGAATCACTAGACAGTTAAACTAGGACCTGTGCAACAGCTCAAGAACATGCATACAAATAGCATTGTATAATGCACTAACTTTAATATGAGAAAATTATATGGTTTATATTGGTTGATTTCCCTTTGCTATAAATGTAACCTTTTACATATTTACGTGAATGTTTTGGAAAGTAAAACCAATTATATTGTGTGTGAGGAATGTCTTTTTCTCAAAAGGAACATTAATTCAATCATTTATGGATACAATCAAATGGTTTTAATACTAAGTACTTATATAATATTTATTGAATGTTTGTTTCATTTATACAATTAATATAAACAGTTTTTTTTACCTGCAAAAATTTTCATTTTTTTTTAAATCTGTACAACTGTGGCTCACATGCAGCAGAGGCAGTTGTCATGTATCCTACTGTCCTATGATGAGTTGCTTCTCTAATATATGGTGTCACAACAGTATTGATATTGGTATACTCTATCTGGTATAATAGAGGACACATGATGAAAACTGACATTAGAAGGCTCTACTACTGGAACAAAAGTAAGTTCAAAGCTTGTACAAGGAAAATAAACATTTTGTTATGTCTTTACTTGTATTGACATAGATAAAATTGTAGCTGGCGTAGTAAGATTTATTGAAACATTAATATTATTTATGTGTTATGTTTCAACTGTCCTCACAAGCTTCTCTTTTCCTGTAGATTTTGTTTAACAGCTGTATTTCCTCTTGATAGCTTTCTCTTTCCACATGCTGCCGCTTACTGTTTTGTCGGTGAGCTTCCACAGTGTCTGGAATAGAGATGTTCATATCACTGTCTGGATTATTTGTTGGAATGAAGAGGGAGTAAGAAGCAGATTCTCCCAGGTCACAAGACACAAAGCGGTTCTCCTTGCGGGAGTAGCGCAGGGAAGGAGAACGAGCTTGAGTAGAGGATTGGCTTATATTGCTGATAATTGATACAGTGTCCATAGCTTCTTCATTGTCGCATATCTCAAGAACCTCTAGATGGATTTTCACGTTTGTGTCTGGAAATTGTGTGGGTGAGTCTTCCTTGCTTGGCTCATGGCCTACACTTTTTGACCGGTACACTTCTATCTTCTTTGAAGTAGGAGTAATCTTTTGACCTTCACTGCTTACTTCGTAGGTAGACAAAGAAAGGGTTTTACCAGTAGGTGCATGAAGTGACACTGTCCCTTGGAAAGCACATAAAGGTATGGCCAATGCTCCTCCAGAGCGCTGAAAAAGAAATCTGTTTTAATAACCAGCAAAATACGTTTTTTTAAGCAGAATGCCAGTAAGATGTTAATTTTAATGAATTTTATGCACACTAAATGTTAAATGACCTACCAATCAATAGTTGGCTTACCAAAAATCACCCAGCTACAGATTCTAAAAGTTAAAACTGTTCATAAGTAGAGACATCCAATACATTTTTTTGATTTTAGTAACATTCAGTCAACAATGTTTCTAAATAATTTATTATCTGAAATCAGAATAGTTAATAAGAGGAATAATTATAGAAAATAAGTTATTTTTTATGTCTAGCACTCTACAATTGAAGCAGTTGTTCACTTGCCCTAGGCATTAGCCCAGACAGATATCCTCAGATGACAGATTTTAGGGGAAACATTGTAATTAACTGTTTTGAATAATTACAGCAGATTGCTGTTGTATGAAAATGTTAAAGTTTATGAATGCTATGGTTGAAAGGTACAAACTGTCAAATTTTTCCCCTTACCCAGTACAGACATACATTTTATTATCTGTCAATTATTCTGCCTGAAGCATGATTTGCAGAAGAAATGATTAATAGCCAAGAGAGTAAATCTATGTTATAGAAATTAAACTCTACTGCTCTGTTTTTCTGTACATTACTTTTTTTTTTTTTTTTACCAAACTACTGTAGTAACCAAGGGTATGATATCTCAATGCCTCCTAAATACAAATTCCAAATAGCATTTAGGCTAAAGGCTGAAACAGCACTTACATAATAGTTGAAACAGCTCAGGTTTTAGCTGCTTTCAGTATAACTGTCCTATTTAGACTATATACTTTATATAGAATGGTAAAGGATTTCCACATCATTGCATAGTACAGCTCTACTTAGCTACTCTTTTTAGTTGCTATGTGTCACTCAAACTGGATTCAAATGAAAGCTGACATGATCTTCCAAATGCATGTGCATGTAGTAAAAGGGCTTCTTCCCTCTCCTCATTAGAATGTGATATTAAACTTAATAGGTTTCATGGACTTTTTCAACAAAAGAAAATCCAGCACTTATGCTGCCTGGCTATCACAAGCATGATAGTACCAATTTCTCCCCTATGACTCCCCCAAGAATTTGCCCAAGCTTAGGTATAATGCCTCGTACACACGTCCACTTTTCTTGGCAGGAAAAAAACGAAATTTTTCCTGACGTGATTCCTCCCCAGTGTCAGCGATTCGAAATAGACCAGTACTGTGTGATTGCAAAAGAGGAATCCAAAACAGATATAGGTAAAAATGGTGATTTATTTAAGAAGAGGGGGTAACACCCCACCACCTTCAACAAGCTCAGTGCAAACAATCAATGACCCACAGTGACAATAACAACACTAAAGGCGATGGGCCAGATTCAGATACACTTAATATTGCGCTGCGTAATCGAAATACTCTACGCTGCCGTATTTTACCAGGCTCTACACCGAATCCTGGTAGATTTTTGCCCGTACGCTACGGCGGCGTAGTCTATTTCTCGCCGCGTAATCGAAATACGCGATTGGGGGGCGTGAAGCATTTAAATTAAGCGCGTCCCCGCGGCAATCGAACTGCGCATGCTCCATTCAGAAATTTCCCGCCGTGCATTGTGCGAAATCACGTCGTTACGTCATTCGTTGTTTGAGTAGCGTCGTTTACGAACATTCCTATTCCTGGACGACTTACGTAAAAAATAATAAAAGACGTCGGAAAACGTACAAATTCGACGCGGGAACGACGGCCATACTTAACATGGGCTGTCTAATATTTGACCAGCAAAAAGCTGGTATAGTTTTACGCAGAGAAAAGATGACTAAAGGTGCCGTAAGAGATTGCGAATGAAGATCGTAATTTCGGGGATCGCCGGCAAAAGCTCATTAGCATACCCCGACGCGGAAAACGACGGGAAGTCCACCCAGTGGCCGCAATTTTATTGCAGCGTACATCCGAAGGCGTACGAACATGTAATCCAGTCGAATTGAAGCCCGCAGCCGTCTATTCATGGTTTGAGGTTTCCGACTAGCTAGAAAACGCGCGTAATTTGAAATTACTCCAGTCTAACACCAGTTAGACAGGCGTAATGGCTCTGTGAATCTGGCCTGATATGTACAGTAAAGGGGAATACCAGAATCATAAACAGGCCAGGCCGAGGTCATACACGGGGGATCAGAAAATGGCTGCGGATGGGGAATAAGCAGGAAGGGAAAGTCCAGGAGAGGGATCAGGTCTGGTCGGATCAGATCAGGTCAGAAGTCCAGGATGGAGACAACAGGCTCAGGGTCCAGATATCAGGATCGGGTTAGTAGGCAGATACCAGGGCAAGGTATGATTACACATGCTGGGTATATATAGGAGGTGTGTTGATTACGTTCAGGTCACACCTGAACGCAGCAAGGGCCAAACGCTCCACACTGCCAGGGTTCATCCGCTGGTGGAGGCCAGTACTGCGTCCCAAAGGTGATATACCAGCAGGGGAAAGTTCTCCTGACAGCTCCAAACTGCCAGGAGACCCCTGCTGGTGGAAGGCAGCACTGCAAGCCAGATCATAAATGGCACCAGCAGATGGAACCTTTCCTGACACCCAGCCTGACTTGCATACACACGTTCATGCAAAAAAAACTTCTGACCAAAGCGCTGTGACGTACAACACGTACGACTGGACTATAAAGGGGAAGTTCCTTTCAAATGGCGCCACACTTTGGGCTGCTTTTGGGCTGCATACTTGATTCTAAGCATGCATGTTTCCCCCCCCCCACAGAAAAGCATACACACGACCGTCTTTCGCGACGAGAAGAAGACTGACGTGAAACATGAACATTTTTGGAGGGCAGTTTTTTCATCAAGAAAACTGCTAGGGAGCATACACACGACCGGTTTTCACGACCAATATAAAAAATTGCACTTTTCTCGTTGTGAAAACCAGTCCTGTGTACAAGGCATTAGGATGAACAGGGTGAGCAGAGGGAAGTGCAATTTTCCAATCAGCTTCAGCTTGTAAATCACCACAAAGTAAATAAAATAATAATAAAATTATTTATTTTCTTATATTTTTTGGATATTTAATGTTCTTAATTGCATCTGTTATTTTTGCTTAATATCTTTCAAAATGAAGCTTTCATTGGGAGAAGTGTTTATTTGAGATGTCAATTAAGTTAACAATTCAACAGGTTTGTATGCAAATTGAATAATTCAACAGCTGTGGGAAATATAGTTGAAAAAAAAATCACTTTTGAATTTATGCATTTGCTAGTATTTGTTAGCTTGCTTTATGTGCTTAAAATGTTGTTCTAGCAGACTGGGTAAAATCAAATTCATTTAAAAACCAACACAGGAGACCAGAAACATTGTTATCATGTCAAAATAATTTTTGCAGACTTCATGTTTCATTTTATAACACAGCATGTGGATTTGTGCAGGGATGTGTTATGCATTGCAAACACCAAGTCCACGGGAGAGAATAGAAATATCCGGAGTCGGTAGAAGTCCATCATTGTTTCGGTATAACACTGTTCTCTGATTGTGTCCTGGATTTACACAAATGAAATGCTGTTTTTCTATTTGGTTTATAGCTAGATTTCCCAGGGTGGGGAAAAGGAAAAAACTCACTAAGATAAACTATAACATATATAAAGCTGCACAAACCACTTTGTAATGTAATATTATTTAAAATCACCCTTCCATTTCAATCTGGAGCCAGCTATGATTTTCAATATTCATCTTCTTGCCACCATGCTAATGATGCTCTGTATACAAAGTGCCCAATACATATCCTTTCCTAGTCCAATGATTGCTTTACTGCATTTCCAAGATGCCTGCTCAGAGATTTTGTAAAATATCAGTCTTTGTACCTGAATTTATGATGCCCTTTCAGCTTTAAATACTTATTGGCTCTATATATAGTGGGGTGCTCTGGATACAAATCGTTTTCTTATTAGAAGGCTAAGGTTGATCAGTTATTGCAGATTGACCCTCCCAATTAGCTCTCCATTTAAAAAGTTTGCTAAAATGCTGGCAATGTTCAGAAAAAGTATTTATATCCTCAACAAAAGTGGGGTTTTACTTAAAAGGCCCAATATAACCTGTCCACTTTGGTGTGTTGCATCACACATGCTAATGGACGCCGAAGCAGCAGAGCATACAGAAAAGGCACTAGTAGTATTTTTACAAAGCAGTGTACCACAGTGCACAAACTGAATGGCAGTGCAGGTACCCCAACGCACATAATGTTACCACAATACAATAGTGTGAATGCGGCAAAAGTTTCCTAAAATCACACCCTAAGGCCGGGTTCACACTGTCACTGCATAAGGCGCACAGCAGGGATCCGGTGCGTGCTGGTTCACCGGTTCAGTGCCCGAATTTTAGGCTGAATTCAAACCTGAAACGCACCAAAAAAGGCACGCCGGGACACTGCACCGGCTATGCGAATTGAATGCAGGGAAACACGCATTCAATTCGCATAGGTATGAACCTAGCCTTAATATATCATTATTTCCCAACAAACTCTCCAACAAAATAAAATGTTACAACATATTAGGTTAAAAACAGAGGTTTTTGTTGCATACATTTTAAAATACACGTGAGGCCACATTGCCGCATCAAGTCACCTCTGCAAAGTGTGATCTTTAACACTGTATACATCAATTTGTTTTAAGCATATTTCACAAGCAGCTCAATAAAACGAATGCCTTGTACACACGAACAAATTTCACAATGAGAAAACTGCAGTTTTTTTATATTGGTAGTAAAAAATGTGGTCGTGTGTATGCTCCCTAGCAGTTTTCTCGACTAAAAAACTGCCTGCAAAAAAATTGAAACCAGCTCTCTTTTTTCTCGTCATGTTTCCCGTCAGTTTTTGTCTCATTGCGAAAAACGGTTGTGTGTATGCTTTTCCAAGGGGAAAAAAACACGCATTCTCAGAATCAAGAATGAGACGGGAGTGCTCGTTCTGGTAAAACTAGCGTTAAGAATGGAGATAGCACATTCGTCACGCTGTATTTAGACTGAAAAGCACGAATCGCCTCTCACCAAACGTTTACTAAGACGAGGATCAGCAAAAGCAGCCCAAAGGGTGGCGCAATTTGAAAGTAACTTCTGCTTTTTAGTCCCGTCGTACGCGTTGTAAGTCACCATGCTTTGGTCAGACTTTTTTTGCATGAATGTCTACAAGTCAGGCAGGAGGGCAGAAGAGGAATCACGTCGGGAAAATTTTCGTTTTTTTCCTGCCGAGAAAAATGGTCGTGTGTACGAGGCATAAGAGTTTCTGCTGCAGTGATAATTCACTTACAATGAGTAATTTTGCTACAAAAACGTATTCAAGTGGTTGCAAAGGCTGAAGATTTTTTTACCTTGGAATGAATTATTACATTGCCACGATTGCTTATGATGTTTATATTTTAATGAAATGGCTTAAAGTAGTTTTAAAGGCTCAAGGTTTTTTTACCTTCATGCATTCTATGCATGAAGGTAAAAAGCCTTCTGTGTGCTTCTCCCCCCCACAGCCCCCCCCCAATACTCACCTGAGCCCCCACTCGAATCAGCGATGTGAACAGACAACTCGGCTGTCCTGGGTTTCTTTCTTCTCATTGGCTGAAACAACATTAGGTGCCATTGGCTCCCACTGGACACATAGAGCAAAGGCTCCGGAGCAGGCACGCACCAGTGCCCCCATAGCAAGCATATTTCTATTGGGGGCAAGTGTCAGGGTGGAGGCGGGCAACCTGAGAAGAGGAGGATCGGGTTTGCTCTTTGCAAAAACATTGCACGGAGCAGGTATGTATAACGTGTTTATTACTTAAAACATTTTTTTTTACATATTAAGCTAGCAATGGGGGGGGGGGGGGTTAACAATATTTTTCAAGATGTTTGCACGTAATTGTTGGTCTTATATCTGCTGCAGTTTGGCTAATAAATAGTATATTTATTAATTGAGCACAATTTCTGCTACCTGAGCGGAGCAGGACTATTTTCTCTCATTCTGTGCAGTGCAACCTCCCTCCTTCAGATCCACATTATGTGTTGTACATGTAAGTTTTTAAAGTAAAAAAAAGCGCTTTAACCAGTGATTTTGTAGCTGCTGAAAATTGCTTCTACAAAATTGCCGAAAGCACTGTGAAGACTGTTTTTGTAGCTGCTGGAAATTGCTTCCACAAAACCGCCAACGCTCTATGAAGAATAATTTTGTAGATGCTGGAAATTGCTTCTACAAAATCGCCACGACATGGGCTTAAATTAAAAAAAAAAAAAAAAACGTACATTAAACTGTTACCCAATGTTCATCATAATATGTTACACTCCTGACTTTACCACAGAAGAAATAATTCCTTATCTGCGTTAGTTGGTTATTGATTTGACTTGTTGCCTAGAGCAGCTTTTTCTTCGAATCCTTCCATTCATCTATTGACTCATTAAATTATACCTATATAGATATCTTCATTTGCAGCAATCTTTTCCCAGAAAATTATTGTTCTGCAGAAACAGGTCCCTTTGTAAAACCAGCTAACATAAATGTCTGGCTATTACCTACAAATCCCAATGTGTCTGGGCTTTGTTCAAGTGTAATTTCTTGATCAGCCTGCAGCCTGTTCCAATCGTTTCATTTTGATAAAGAGTCAGAGGAGAAACTTTCATCTGTATGCAGGCACTGTTGTTCCCAAGTCCTTGTACTTTAAATGAATCATATATACTTGAATTCACTTTGGACTATGGCTGCAAACATTGGTATTATGTCACCCCATTGTTTTCTTTTACTTTCTCTCAATCAATGTGACAGTTCATCTGGAATAGCTTTTAGCTATCATGTCCTTTGGAAACTAGGACACAATTTTCACTTTTGGGACACATTTATCAGTGCATTAACTGTTAACAAGCTCAGCATTACTGCATTTTCGCAAATATTAAATTATAGAAACAGTGGTGTAACAACAGGGCCTGGGAGTGGAAGGGGTCCCATTAAGGGGGCTCTTAAGGTAAATGAAACATAGAATTACTGTATTATTAAGAATTGCAGATGTTACGGTACCCCCTGTGACATATCTGATCAGTACACTGATATCAGATGTACAGGAGTTGTTGCCACTAGTCACAGATCCTCTTTACAGGCTGTGCAATAAAGTTGGCCATAGATGGGTAGTTTATTTTTCCTTTTGTTCAGCTAGCAGACTGAGTGAAAAAAACTTTTACCAGAATACACTGATCAGCTGTCAGAATACACTAATCAATGGCTGCAGCCACTGATTAGCTAGTTTTCCAGCATGTCCCTTCAACAGAAGTCTACGAAACGACGGAATTCTGTTGAGCAGGGTCTGGGAGCTCAAGTCTCCTGTGTAAGGTAGCAGCTACAAAAACTGTAGCTGCTGACTTTTAATAACAGCCCCTTACCTATCCCGGGTAGGGATAAGCCGAACACCCCCGCGTTCGATTCGCACCAGAACCGCCGAACAGACCGACTGTTCGCGCGAACATTTAGAACCCCATTGAAGTCTATGGGACTCGAACGTTCGAATTCAAAAATGATCATTTTAAAGACCAATATTCAATTTATTGTTGGAAAAAGTCTTTCAGAACCCGGTTTTGCCCCAGGGAACATGTATCAATGGAAAAAAAAGTTTTAAAAACTGTCTTTTTCCGGAGCAGCGATTTTAATGATGCTTAAAGTGAAAAAAATAAAATGAAAAATTCCTTTAAATATCGTACTTGCTGGGTGTCTATAGTAGTGGCACGTGTTTAGAAATGTCCCTGCACAACATGAGATTACTATAAGAAAAAAGAAATGTAATACTGCTTGCAGCTTTAATGTAAGGGTTTGGTCCCTGCAATATGGATACACATCATTGAAAAAAATAGCATGAGTTTCCCCGCCACCACTCCCCCCCGGTCATTAGAAGACCCAGTGCCAATCCTGACCTCCTGGGGCCCCAAGCAAAATGACATGGCACATTAAAAATAAGAAGCGGGGTGAGGGGGCGAAAATGACTTCTCACCAGACGGGGCCTCTAGTAATTTGTGGGCCCTTTGCAGGTTTGTGGGGCCGTAAGCGGCTTGCATAGTGATCCTATAGCGAGGATCGGCCCTGACAAGACCCTTTGGCCCTATATACTTTGAACAGCAGTATACAAGACAAGGACTGTAGGTTTGTTAAGTAGAATCTGAACCATGTCATACTGTAATTGGAGCGCAACAAAGAGCCACATGCAAAGTATTGCATCAAAAATTGTTATTAGACGTCCCTGTTAAAACAGGGGCAGAAAAATTGGGCCTTAGGCACTGGTGGCGGAGCCCAGAAACAAAAATGTTCTTACTAGCTATCAGCAAGATCAGTGAGGAGGAAAAGGATATTCCATAAGCAGCATAACAGGACAGTCACTCAGCATCAGCATAGGCAGTCTCAAAGGGATCTGACATTTAATAAAAAATATTCAGTTACCTCTGCATCAGGTGCTTGGTAGCTGGTGTTGATCCAAGCCTGATTCATTTTGATGAAACTCAGTCGATTGACAGAGTCGGTGGAGAGGCGCACCCTGTGATCGGTCACAAAGCCTCCAGCAGCACTGAATGTGCGTTCTGAAAGAACGCTGGATGCAGGACAAGCCAGTAGCTCAATTGCGTACTGTGCAAGCTCTGGCCAGTGATCCATCCTCAAGACCCAGTAAGCCAGAGGATTTTCGGTGGGGAAGGTGTCCCCTCTGGCATGTAAACCAGACGCTGGCGATGGTTGCTGGAACCGGTCAGACCTTGGGGCTTTGGACTAAAAAACTGTCTGAACGCATCGGTCAGATGGCCACCTTCTCCACCGCTCCTTCTGTGACTCACTGAAGCCTCAGCAACACGTTCTCCAGGACCAGGATTTGTTAATCCCCCAGGTTCTGGGAACGCGTTGCACAGACCCTTCTGCAAGGCCTCCAGCAGAAGTTTCATCTTCTGCTCCCTCTGCGACAGCAAGATAAGCTCTGCAACTTTACTCTTGTAACTTGGGACTGTAAGTGATCCCTTGAAGACTGCTGCTGAGTGCTAGGCTCCACCTCCATGCTGCTGATACAATCATCCTCCTCCTCCTCCTCCTCGTCCTCTTCCTGTGTGCTAGGTGGGCAAGCAGGACCACTGTCTGGATAAAGGGGGCCTTGAGAGGTAAGGAAGTCCTCCTCTTCCTCCCTCTGTTCTCCCTCAAGGGCTCTGTCCATTATTGCACGTAGCGTGTGCTCCAACATGTGAATAAGACGGACAGTTTTACAGATGCATGCACTGTCACTGCTCACCATCCTCTTGGCCTCCTCAAATGGTGACAGGACAGTGCATGCATCCCTGATCAAGGCCCACTGGCGTGGGGAAAAAAAAACAAGCTCCCCTGACCCAGTTCTGCTGCCATATTGGCACAGGTACTCATTGATGGCCCTCTGCTGCGTGTGCAGCCGCTGCAGCATGGCCAATGTAGAGTTCCATCTGGTGGGCATGTCACAGATTAGACGGTTCTTGGGCAGGTTGTATTCCCTTTGGAGGTCTGTCAGCGGAGCAGTGGCATTATATGACCTCCGGAAATTCACACAGACTTTCCTGGCCTGCTTCAGGACATCCTGTAAGCCCGGGTACCTGCCCAAGAACTGCTGCACCATCAAATTCAGGACATGCACAAAACAGGGCACATGGGTCAGTTTTCCCTGTCGCAGGGCAGAGAGGAGGTTGGTGCCATTGTCGCTAACCACCATTCCAGGCTTAAAGGGTCACTAAAGGAAAAAAAAATTGGGCTGAAATGACTGTTTACAGGGTATAGAGACATAATAGTTAACTGACTCCTTTTAAAAATGATTAAAAATGATAAAAATCAATCGTATAATCAACCTACAGTTCTAGTTTCGTTTTTGCTGTTGTTTCCTGTCTCTCTGATGTACAGAGCCAGAGGGCCAATAGAGGGCAGTGATGGTTTGTCTAAAACTCCTCAGCCCAATCTAGTTTCAGTTTACACACAGTAATCACACCTCCTTGATTAATGACCACAGTGAGAAAGCTCCCAGTACTGTGGTTATAAGGAAACAGACAACCAGGAAGTGTGGAGATCATAGCAGAATTACAGCAACATCAAAGCAAAAACGAACAATGAGGACATGAAAACAGCACTGCAGTAAGGTAAGCTAAAAAAAAAAATCCTTTAGTGACTCTTTAAGCTGGCATGGCGTCAACCACCTCTGAGCCTGCACCTGCAGAGCTGACAGGACCTCGGCCCCAGTGTGGCTCCTGTCTCCCAAGCACACCAGCTCTAGCACCGCATGGCATCTCTTGGCCTGCATTCCTGCGCAGCCCCTCGTACGCCTACGGAGCGCGGCTGGTTCCAAGGAGACATCAGCACAGGAAGAGGCCACAGAAGAAGAGGAAGAGGAGGGGGTGGAGGAGAGAGGTGTGTCACAACCAGTAGTAGTGTTTTGGAGGCGTGGTGGCGGAACAACCTCTAACACTACTGTACCTTGCCCTGCGTCCTTTCCAGCTGCCAGCAGAGTCACCCAATGCGCCGTGAAAGAGAGGTAACGTCCTTGTCCATGCCTGCTGGACCATAAGTCAGCGGTAGGTAATATGCACCTTACCACTGACCGCCCTGTCCAGCGAGGCATTAACATTGCCTTCCACATGCCGGTAGAGAGCCGGAATCGCCTTCCGCTAAGCTAGAATTCAACCGCTGGGCATGTGGATGGCTGGGAGAGTACTTCTTTCGGCGCTGCAGCAGCTGGGGCAGGGAAATTTGTCTGGTACTATCAGTAGATTGGCCGCATGTACTACTAGGTTGGGACACACCTATTTCTACACCTTCAGTCCTATCAGTGCAGGCTTCAGAGAGGTCTGAGGGTCTAGTGGGGTTGGAGGTCCCAGCTGATGAGGGGCAAGGGGAGGTCCGCTTGGTTCTTTGGTGTGGGTCTTTCTGGTATGCTTGCCAACGAACTGCATGGCAGGTCGACATATGTCTGGTCAAGCATGTGGTGCCCAAGCAGGTGATGTTTTGGCCACGTGAGATACGCTTGAGACATATGTTGCAAATAGCAATGATGCGATCTGATGCACATGTCTCAAAAAAGGCCCACACCAAAGAACTTTTGCAGTAACGTTGAGACACAGCAGCGCCCTTCACAGGCGTAGCTCTGCGATGTAATGCAGTTGGTGTGCTGCCCTTAAGCTGGCCCCTGGAGGGCATCCTGCCTCTTTGGAGATGTGCCTGTGCCTCGTCCTCTTCCTCATCCTCCTCATCTTCCTCCTCCTCTCTCCTATCAGGCACCCACGTAGAGTCAGTGACCTCATCACCCCCTCCCTCCTCATCACTGTCCTGGCAGTATGCTCCAGCTGGGGGAACATCACTGCCAGATTGCTGTCCTTCTCGGGCACCCCCTCTCTCTGGGCTCACATCAATGCCTTCCTCTATCTGTGTTCCATCATCGGAGAGTTCAAAACGCTGCACATCTTCATGCAGCATGTACCCAACACTGTGTTGAAACAGTTCGGGGGACTCCTCAGGAGGACATGGTGGGACTAGGGAAGGATTGTGTGATGCCATTGTGCAGAGAGAAGAGGACGCCTTGGCAGCTGCTTTTCCAGACAAACATAGCTCAGCCTGGGTGAGAGAGGATGAGGAGGATGAGGACGGCTTGGTCATCCACTCTACTAATTTCTCTGCATGTTGAGGCTCAACACGGCCAGCTCCCGAAAAGAAGGACGAGCGGCCACGGCCACGTGCTAAAGAGGATGCACCATGTCCACCACCAGTGTTGCCTCTAGATGCAGAGCCTGCTTGCCCTCGTGACTCTCTACCTCCCTTTGTTGTCCTTCCAGGATTTTAATGCATTTAGGTGCTATTAAACAACACACGTGCAGTTACAGCAAATGCGCTTAGGTGCTATTAAACAAAACACGCGCAGTAACAGCTAATGTGTTTAGGTGCTATTAAACAGAAAACGTGCAGTAACAGAAAATGCGTTTAGGTGCTATTAAACAGCAAACGTGCAGTAACAGCTAATGCGTTTAGGTGCTATTACACAGCACACGTGCAGTTACAGCAAATGCGTTTAGGTGCTATTAAACAGCAAATGTGCAGTTATAGCAACTGCGTTTAGGTGCTATTAAACAGCAAACGTGCAGTAACAGATAATGTGTTTAGGTGCTATGAAACAGCACACATGCAGTTACAGCAAATGCATTTAGGTGCTATGAAACAGCACACGTGCAGTTACAGCAAATGCGTTTAGGTGCTATGAAACGGCACACGTGCAGTTACAGCAAATGCGTTTAGGTGCTATTAAACAGCAAACGTGCAGTAACAGCTAATGCATTTAGGTGCTATTAAACAGCACACGTGCTTTTACAGTAAATGCCTTTAGGTGCTATTAAACAGCACACGTGCAGTTACAGAAAATGCGTTTAGGTGCTATTAAACAGCAAACGTGCAGTAACAGATAATGCGTTTAGGTGCTATTAAACAGCACACATCCAGTTACAGCAAATGTGTTTAGGTGCTATGAAACAGCACACGTGTAGTTACAGCAAATGCATTTAGGTGCTATTAAACAGCAAACGTGCAGTTACAGCAAATGCGTATAGTTGCAAATAAACAGGACAAGTGCAGTAACACCGAGTACGTTTAGGTGTAAACTAAACAGCATACAGGCAATACAACACGTTAGAACACTGCAGCTAGCACAATCTCCTGCCTGACAAATTGGAATAGCTGATCTAGCTAAGCTATACAGTGTATAAATATATGTACAACTCCTAGGGATGTATATATTATTCTCTACACACTGTAAATTAAGCTAAACTGACTAGCCTGTCTGCTCTATCTATCTATCTGGTAGAAAAGACACTGTCTCTCTATCTCTCTCTATAGGACTTTTCTCATTAACAAGCCGATACTCACTACACGAGGCCGCCCAGTAGGCGGCCTTATATAGTGTGGGACGTGTGCTAAAGCCCTGAGCCATAATTGGCCAAAGCCACCCAATGCCAGCAGATCTAAACCGTAGGGCCATAGAAAATAAGGGGTAACTTGGTGCATGCACTGGGCAAATCATTTATTTTCTAAGGCCACGTTTTTGCATGTAAAGGAACTCAAAGAGAAAGTGAAAATCACCACTTCTGTCCTGTTTAAATTTCACTTCCTAAAGATTGAAGGTGTGTGCTGCTGCCATCCAAATTGTAAATAACGGTGTTGCTTCTTCTCAATTTCAAACATGATTCTAAAGGAAAACAGACCATTGCAACCTCTAGGCAGATGCAGTCTGTATTCACCACTGCATGTAGCGCTCAACCACAGAAGTAATTTAGTGGAAGAAGTTGAGGGGAACTTGTTTCCTATTTAATTTCCTTGGTCACAGGACCCACTATCCAGGCTCCCGGGTATGGCACACCGCTAGTGTAGGAATTGGATCAGGGCCACTGTAAGAAATCATGGGACCCTGTACAGCCTACCTGATGGCCCCCTTCCATGTGTGAAAATATCAAAACAATATTTTCACAAAAAGTACATAAAAATCCTCAGTGGACGCAAACATTCTGTCATGCATAGAAAACATAAATTCCATCTTCAAACAATAATGCACATATTTCACCCAATCCCCCTTCCAGCACAAATCTTCTCCCCCTCAATCCCGCCCCCCAACTCAAATCCCCCCTAGCACAAATCTCCCTAATACCCAAAAATTATCTGCCTAGAACACATCCTCTTTCTTCTCAAACTTTCTATCCTAGCACAAATCTCTTCCAAATCCCTCCTATCAGCCCAAATCTCCCCTCCATCTCACCTCCCAGCACAAATCTTCTTTCTTTAATCTCCCTCCTAGGACAAATTCTCACAAATCCCTCCTCCTAGCACAACCTCCTATAAATTACCTTTGTCAACACAAATTTTTCCTCCCTACCCAAATCCCACCCAGCAATAATCCTCCACCCCCCCAGCAAAAACATCCCCTCTCCTGGCAGAAACCCCCCATATCCTTGATTAACCCCCCCCCCACACACACACACACACACAGCCTCCCCTTGGCACATACCCTCCCTAAATCCCCTATACACTTCCCAACACAGATAGCTGCCCATCCCCCGCCCCCAATTTACAGGGTGAAGCCACTAGAAAGCCAGGAGGAGGTGTGCTGTGTTGTGCTTCCCCTCCTGTCAGAAGAGCATTCATCTACAGTATACAGCACATGAGACCGGATCTTACTGTAGATCGCTTTGCACTGTATACACACACTGCCCCATCTCCTCCAAGGGCTGTTCTTCTCCCAGCAGCAGGAAATGTGGATAGGGGGCAGTGTGTGTGCGCGATGCAATCTACAGTAAGGCCCCTTAACACTGGTGCGTTTTTGCCGCGTTTTCGCGGTAAAAATAGCGCTATTAAAACGCTCATAAAACACTCCCCATGCCCCTCTCCATTGAAATGAATTAAAAAACGCGTTAAAAACGCAGTAAAATCGCTGTTTTAATCGCGGCAAAACACCGCGATTTTACCGCGTTTTTAATTCATTTCAATGGAGAGGGGCATGGGGGGCGTTTTAATAGCGCTATTTTTACCGCAAAAACACTGCAAAAATGCGGGAAAAACGCACCAGTGTGAAAGGGCCCTAAGAGCAATCTGGTGTCATGTGCTGTATAGAGGAATGCTCTTCTGACAGGAGGGAAAGTACAACACAGCACACCTCCTCCTGGCTCCTTTCTCTCTCTGCCTCTTCTTCTCCCTCTGCTCCAGCCTCCCGTCTCCTTGTCCTAGATGTGAGTGTGGGCGGGAAGGAGCTCAGCAGGGACCTGCCAGGCTCATCATCCAAAGAAGGGCCCTCCATGTCTCTCACCCAGCAGCTAAAAGCCGACGGGAGGGTTTTTGTTCTCTACTCAACTGATCCTCCTGCTGTCCAGACCCCTAGAGGAGGACCGGTGATCCCCCTCCCCCATCAGCATCCCTGGATAAGATCTCTATCTGTCAAGAACAGGGAAAGGTTCTGGAAGTGTAGGGACAGTGCAGGGACAAGGTCTACCTCTCCAGGAAGCCTGGTGTTAACAGGCCAGACTGCATTGCTTTTCTTGTGACAGATGCTGTCAGCATCTTCCATTCTTCATTCCGCGGCTCCATTGCTGTCACAGTTGTACATGGTTCCAGAGGGGTGAGCTCCCCAGTGGGCCTGTTTGTACTTGCTGAGCTTTTCTACAATATATTGCTATTGCCAAACTTGCACTCTTGCACTCTGTATTCTCTGCCTACCGCACAATGCTACATCTAGCCCACAAACCGGTCAGATATTTTCTAGCTTCAGAAACATGATGACATTTGAGTCCTAAGAGCAACAAAGCAATCTTAAAGAAGCAGAGGTGTGCTGCACCTTTGTTTAAAGTGGTTCTAAAGTAAAAATGTTTTTCCACCTTAATGCATTTAAGGTATAAAAATCCCCAGTACATGTTCTACCCACACTTACCTGACTCCTCTGAGCACTCCAACGCTTTCCCAGCTGCAGCAGTGCTCTCTTCTCTTCCTGGTCTCACAGGAGACACTGGGAGAAGTGGAAGTCATAGACTTATAGTCAAACTTATATGAGGAAGGAACTGGGGAGTGATTTACCTTTGGTGTGTGTGTCTATGGACACACATAGCCAGGCTAAGGTGCACACACATGGGTGTTTCCATAGCATACAAATGCAGCTATACAGAAAAAATAAAAATGTATGCTTTTTTAGCGCTGCTGTAGTACTGGTGTTTTTAACCACTTGACTACTGGGCACTTAAACCCACATAATAACCAGACCAATTTTCAGCTTTCGGTGCTCTCACATTTTGAATGACAATAACTCAGTCATACAACACTGTAACCAAATGAAATTGTTGTCCTTTTTTTCCCACAAATAGAGCTTTCTTTTGGTGGTATTTTATCACCTCTGCGGTTTTTATTTTTTTCGCTATAAATGAAAAAAGAACGAAATTTTTGTAAAAAAATGAATTTTTCTTCATTTCTATTATAACATTCTGCAAAAAAGTAATTCTTCTTCATAAACTTGGCCTAAAATGTATACTGCTACATATCTTTGGTAACAAAACAAAAAAAAAATAGATATTATTTAGTCTGGGTGAAAGTTATAGGGTCTAAAAGCTATGGTACCAATTACTGAAAATTGATCAATTTGATCACATCTGATGTACTGATAGCCTCTCTCATTTCTTGAGACCCTAACATGCCAGAAAAGTACAAATACCCCCCAAATGACCACTTTTTGGAAAGAAGACATTCCAAGCTATTTAGAAAGAGGCATTGTGAGTTTTTTGAAGTTGTAATTTTTTCCCACAATTCTTTGCAAAATCAAGTTTTTTTTCATTTTTATTTTCTTTCCACAAAATTTTCATATTAGCAGGTTATTTCTCACACACAGCATATGCATACCACAAATTACACCCCAAAACACATTCTGCTATTCCTCCCGAGTATGGCGATACCCCATGTGTGAGACTTTTACACAGCGTGGCCACATACAGAGGCCCAACTTGCAGGGAACGCCATCAGGCGTTCTGGAGCACCCAGACCAATTCTGACATTTCTCTCCTACATGTAAAAATTAGCATTTATTTGCTAGAAAATTACATAGAACCCCAAAACATTATATATGCTTTTTTAGCAAAGACCCTAGAGAATACAATGGTGGTTGTTGCAACTTTTTATCGCGCATGGTATTTGCACAGCAATTTTTCGAACACATTTTTTTTGGTAATAAAACAGTTTTGTGCTTTTAAAAAAAAAAAAACATTAAATTTAGCCCAATGTTTTTGCATAATATGAAGGATGAAGTTACGCCGTGTAAATAGATACCCAACATGTCACCCTTCAATATTGCACAGGCTCATGGAATGGCATCAAACTTCGCGACTTAAAAATCCCCATAGGTGACGCTTTAAATATTTTTACTGGTTACATAATTTTAGTTGGAGAGGAGGTCTAGGGCCAAAATGATTGCTCTCGCTCTAACGTTCGCAGCGATACCTCACATGTGTGGTTTGAACACCGTTTTCATATGTGGGCGGGACTTACGTGCACGTTCGCTTCTGTATACGAGCACGCGGGAACAGGGGCGCTTTAATTTTTTTTTTTTTTTTTCATTGTTCATTTTACTTTATTTATTTTAGTTTGACCAGTTTTTCCCCAAAATTAAATGTTTTGATTACTTTTATTCCTATTACAAGGAATGTAAACATCCCTTGTAATAGGAATATGGCATGACAGGTCCTCTTTACAGTGAGATAAGACCCCACATCTCACCTCTAGGCTGGGAAGCCTGAAAAAAAACGACCGCAGAGTATTGCACAGGGAGTATTGCGCAGGGAGTATTGAGCAGGGAGTATTGCGCAGGGAGTATTGCAGAGTATTGTTCAGAGTATTGCGCAGGGGTACTGCAGAGTATTGTTCAGAGTATTGCGCAGGGGGTACTGCAGAGTATTGTTCAGAGTATTGCGCAGGGGGTACTGCAGAGTATTGTTCAGAGTATTGCGCAGGGGGTACTGCAGAGTATTGTTCAGAGTATTGTGCGGGAGTACTGCAGAGTATTGTGCGGGGGTACTGCAGAGTATTGCGTTGGGGTACTGCAGAGTATTGTGCGGGGGTACTGCAGAGTATTGTGCGGGGGTACTGCAGAGTATTGTGTTGGGGTACTGCAGAGTATTGCGCCGGGGTACTGCAGAGTATTACGCCGGGGTGCTGCAGAGTAATGCGCCGGGGTACTGCAGAGTATTGCGCGGAGGTACTGCTGAGTATTGCGCGGGGGTACTGCTGAGTATTGCGCGGGGTTACTGCTGAGTATTGCTGGGGGTACTGCTGAGCATTGCTGGGGGTACTGCTGAGTATTGCTGGGGGTACTGCTGAGTATTGCTGGGGGTACTGCTGAGTATTGCTGGGGGTATTCTGAGTATTGCTGGGGGTACTGCTGAGTATTGCTGGGGGTACTGCTGAGTATTGCTGGGGGTACTGCCGAGTATTGCTGGGGGTACTGCTGAGTATTGCTGGGGGTATGCTGAGTATTGCTAGGGGTACTGCTGAGTATTGCTGGGGGTATGCTGAGTATTGCGCAGGGGGTTGCAGGGATGGATGAGCAGGTATGGATGGATCTGTGACTGCAATAGTCACAGATCCATCCACAGCGCTGCCGCCATCCGCGCTTCCCCTCTCACACTGTACCGATCGGTACAGAGAGAGGAGGGAGGAACCGGCGTCATCAAATGATGCCGGTCTGTTTACATGCTATCAGCGGTGATTTACCGTGATCCGTGACCCGCCGGGTCCAGAGCAGTACCTCACATGTGTGGTTTGAACACCGTTTTCATATGTGGGCGGGACTTACGTGCACGTTCGCTTCTGTATACGAGCTCGCTTCTGCTGACAGCACTTTCCTGTTCCTGCTCATTGAGTCAGGGTCACTGTGAGCTAGGAATCACTCAGGCTCACAGTCAATTCCGTCCAGTCAGGGTCACTGTGAGCTAGGAATCACTCAGGCTCACAGTCAATTCCGTCCAGTCAGGGTCACTGTGAGCTAGGAATCACTCAGGCTCACAGTCAGTTCCGTCCAGTCAGCCGGTCTATTTCTCCGGCAACTCACCACCGACTTTTCCCCTGGCTCTACCCGGCCCCCCTGGCTTCCCTCCTCCACCCCGCTCCAGCAGGTAAGCCATTCCACTGAGGTTGCAGGCGGCCGTCCATCTCAGGACAAGCCGCCGCTGCAACTTAAAGCCACGGCTCTCCCCCCTATCCACACCGCCCCTTCTATATCCCCACACTACCAGCCCCTCTCTCACTCACCATCCGCCACCTATCCCTGAAATTTCTGCGAAATTCGGCCGTTCAGGCGCGTTTTCGGTACCTCCGCGCCGGCCTGGAAGCAATTGCGGCAGCCGCAACTAGGAAAGGCCGCGGCTTCACCTGCGGCCTAGCGGCGCGCGGCCTCTCACCCCCTCCAGCCACCACCAAAGTCCCAAAACGGACCAGAAACCCACCACATACCCCCCTGGAAGTACCTTACACCCCTGTGTATCAAGCCTGGCCCCAACGGTAGCACCGATCCACCCAATCTGAGAGTTTTTTCCAGCTTGGATCCTGCTGCCGATCTGCAGGCCATCTTACTACACCATAGCCCCAAATCCCAACTATTAAAACTTGATCCAGGGTTCGTCCGATCGCCCATCAAGGGGTCAGGAAGGAATTTTTTTCCATGTCACTGCATATTGGCGTAGCACGGTCAGGGTTTTTTTGCCTTCCTCTGGACCAAGTCAGGATTGAGGATTCAGTTAATCCTTGACAATCCTTCCCCCCCCCCCCCCTTGGTGTTTGGTGACCATGGTTAATCTGCAATACTCAGCAGAGGCCATTTGGAGTCTGAGGCGATTTGCCGCAATACTACCAGTCATCACCAAAAAAGCCCTTCAAACAGAGCGCCTATTGAGGATCGATCGAAGATCGATTCTCAGAGGTCGCAACCGTTGGCCCCAACCTAAGCACATATCATGTGCGTTGATCAACACTAGATCGGCAGTAAAACACCGACTAGAAATCTATGATTTCCTCCTACAACACGATTTAGATTGCCTCTTTATTACAGAGAGCTGGCTCACAGCCGACTGTAACACCATTCTAGGAGAATTGGTGCCAGAAAACTACCGTATTATAACGGAAAACAGAATAGGGCAAAGAGGAGGAGGATTGGCGGTGATCCATAAGACGCATCTTGCGATCACAAAACCAGTCCTCCAAAATCCTCTTCCATTCATGGAAACCCTTACTCTACAACTGCAAGCAAATTCCCAGGAGACAGTCCGGATTCTACTCTGCTATAGGCCACCCGGCCCAAAATCGCAGTTTCTCCCTTCATTGACCGACTTTATCTCCACCTATACCCTGAACAGCAAACACCTTTTGCTGCTCGGGGATTTCAACCTCTGGGCCAACTCCTGGCAAGACCCCGTTGCCGACACCTGCATTGACCACCTGGAAGGATTAGGCCTTCAGCAATTAGTATGTGGGCCCACACATGCTTCAGGTCACACGCTCGATCTTATTTTCAGACACGATCTGGAAATAAAAATCTTGGGAAATGAACCATTGCCATGGACAGACCACCATGCAATTAGATTCATTATTCCCGATTTCCCCCCTTTAATAAAAACATCATACCCAGTGACAACACACTGGACCAGATGTCAGAAGAAGCTCCACTCGGAACACTTCAAAGCCACGCTAAGGAAAAAAATAAAAACAATTCAGCCGCATTTAACGACTGAGGAAACACTGGAGGCCATAAACACAGCCCTATTACAGTCAGCCGACTTAATAGCGCCGAAACGTAAAACCCACATCCGGAAAAATAACGCAGGCTGGTTCAACAACCAGCTGGCGTCATTGAAGCAAAAGCGCAGAAGGGCTGAAGCTGCCTGGAAGAGAAGTCCATCAGATGAGAACTTCTCCATCTACAAGGCAATAACTAGAAAATACCACAAGGAAATTTTCGATGCCAAGAAAAATTATTTTTCTGAGGCCATCGACAATGCCCTCAACCGACCCCGTGAGCTCTTCAAGCTAGTCACTCAGACCATGAATCCAGGATGTCTTAAAGCCCCCAACTTGGACACACAAGAATTTTGCAATGAATTGTCGGATCACTTCATTAATAAAATTGAGGGAATCCGGCAAAGCATTCAGCAGAACAACTCCCCCCGTAGCCCCCCCAGTAATTATTCATACAACACCGGCAGTAACCCACAACAATCAGGTAAGTTCACGCTGGAACCCGTCTGTACTCATGACATTAAAAATATCATCGGCGCTCTGCGAAATAGCACTGCGCCGAACGATATCATCCCCACTAAACTGCTGAAGGAATGTGCCGACTTCCTGGCGCCTCCAATCACTCAGCTTATTAACCAATCTTTTAGGGAGGGCATAGTGCCCTCCCAGTTGAAGGAGGGTATAATTCGGCCTATCTTGAAGAAACCCACCCTGGATCCTAAGGATCCACTCCACCGCCGTCCCATAACAGGCCTAAACTCTCTTTCTAAGGTCATGGAGAAAGTAGTGGTACAACAGCTGCAACAACATCTAGATACCCATAACCTACTTGATCCATATCAATCGGGTTTCCGGCCCGGACACGGGACAGAAACCGCATTGCTCAAGATATGGGACGACGCTCTCGAGGCCGCAGACGAAGGAGAATCTTGTCTCCTGGTTCTGTTGGACCTAAGCGCAGCTTTCGACACAGTAGACCACAAGCTTCTATTGACTCGGCTAGCTGAAGTAGCCAAAGTCGCAGAAGGCGATTTATCTTGGTTCTCCTCTTTCTTGGAAAACCGTTCGCAAATAGTGAAGTTAGGACCTTACACTTCTGAGAAACGCACATTATCATGCGGAGTCCCTCAAGGATCCCCTCTGTCGCCGGTGTTATTCAACATCTATCTTCGTCCTCTTTTTGAAATCATCAGCAGTCAGAAACTGCTCTATCACTCATACGCAGACGACACGCAATTGTATTTCCGCATTTGCAATAAAAAGGAACACCACCTCAATCTAGAGACATGCCTCTCTATGATAGAGGAATGGATGACCAAGAGTTATCTTAAACTCAATGGAGCGAAAACAGAACTTCTCCTGTTTCACACCAAGCGTAAGAATCATCCTATTACAACATGGACCCCCCCGCCCATTCTGGGCAAAATCATCTCCCCTAGCGCCAAAGTCAAAAGCCTTGGGGTCATCTTCGACTCCTACATGACAATGGACGCACAAATAGGGTCAGTAGTCAGCGGATCTCACTATCTGCTGCGCCTACTACGCAGACTTATTCCTTTCATCCCTAAAAAAGACGTAGCAGTCGTGGTGGGAACAATTGTTAACTCCAGACTGGACTATGCAAACGCCCTTTACCTCGGGCTCCCGAAGTACCAAATCGCCCGTCTGCAGGTCGTGCAAAATACGGCCGCCAGACTAGTGACTGGGAAAAAATCCTGGGAATCCATCTCACCTTCACTGAGAGCCCTTCACTGGTTGTCAGTGAAAGACAGAATTGCTTTTAAAGCACTCTGTCTAACGCATAAATGTGTCCATGGGAATGCTCCCCATTATTTATGCGAAAAAATTAAAGTGCAAAATTCCAATCGCATCTTGCGATCCACCAACCAAAATCTACTACAGATACCGAAAGCCAGTTACAAGTCCAAGGGAGATAGAAGATTCGCGGTCCAGGGTCCCAGACTATGGAATGCTTTACCAACCAGCATTCGGTTGGAGGAGAACCACTTAGCATTCAGGAGAAAGATAAAGAACTCATCTCTTTTGATTCCAAAAGAGACAGGAACAACAAGCGCCCAGAGGCGATTCAGTTCGCATGTGCCGCGCTATATAAGTTTTTCATTCATTCATTCATTCATTCAGGGGCACTTTAATTTTTTAATTTTTTTTTTATTGTTCATTTTACTTTATTTATTTTAGTTTGACCAGTTTTTCCCCAAAAATAAATGTTTTGATTACCTTTATTCCTATTACAAGGAATGTAAACATCCCTTGTAATAGGAATATAGCATGACAGGTCCTCTTTACAGTGAGATATGGGGTCAATAAGACCCCACATCTCACCTCTAGGCTGGGAAGCCTGAAAAAAAAAACAACAGCAGAGTATTGCGCAGGGAGTATTGTGCAGGGAGTATTGAGCAGGGAGTATTGCGCAGGGAGTATTGCAGAGTATTGTTCAGAGTATTGCGCAGGGGGTACTGCAGAGTATTGTGCAGGGGGTACTGCAGAGTATTGTTCAGAGTATTGCGCAGGGGGTACTGCAGAGTATTGTTCAGGGTATTGTGCGGGGGTACTGCAGAGTATTGTGCGGGGGTACTGCAGAGTATTGCGCCGGGGTACTGCAGAGTATTGCGCCGGGGTACTGCAGAGTAATGCGCGGGGTATGCTGAGTATTGCGCGGGGTACTGCTGAGTATTGCGCGGGGTATGCTGAGTATTGCGCGGGGTACTGCTGAGTATTGCTGGGGGTACTGCTGAGTATTGCTGGGGGTACTGCTGAGTATTGCTGGGGGTACTGCTGAGTATTTCTGGGGGTATGCTGAGTATTTCTGGGGGTATGCTGAGTATTGCTGGGGGTACTGCTGAGTATTGCTGGGGGTATGCTGAGTATTGCGCAGGGGGTTGCAGGGATGGATGAGCAGGGATGGATGGATCTGTGACTACAATAGTCACAGATCCATCCACAGCGCTGCCGCCATCCGCGCTTCCCCTCTCACACTGTACCGATCGGAGGGAGGAGGGAGGAACCGGCATCATCAAATGATGCCGGTCTGTTTACATGTGATCGCGTCGTCATTGGACGGCACAATCACATGGTAAACCACCGCTATCAGCGGCGATTTACCGTGATCCGTGACCCGCCGGGTCCTCTGGACCCGCCGGTCATGGACATTCCCATGTGCGCGCCCCAGGGGGCGCGCGGGAGGGCGACTCTGGAATCACGTTATATAACGTGATCCCAGAGTTAAGCAACCACCTTGCTGCCGTTATTTTTCGGCAGGTGGTTGCTAACTGGTTAAAACATCCTACGGTATGTGCATGAGTCCTAAGTTATAGAAAATCTCTAATCCCCTCTTAGATTAAAACCCTCACTGCAAATATGGAAATATGACAATCATACATTTTCAAAAGATGAACCCATTACTGTTATTTAAAACACATGTAACAAAATGTACCCGCCTTGAATGTTTGGCGCATATACTGCTTTATAAATAAGGAGTGGGACTTTTACCTAAATGTTCCTTCTAGAAGGTGTCTATCTTTCTCGTTTCAGAAAGTAGTAGTGTATGCAAACCTTTACCAAAATAATCCTTTTGCTAGGTATAGAGACAACAATGTGCCCTACAGTAAGTAGTCACTTGCTGACCATAAATTTAAATATTAGGCACTCACTGATCATAAAGATCATAAAAACAAATTGTGGGTTGTCACTGACAACAAAGAAAAATAGGCACTCACTTACTGACCATAAAAATAAATCATCACTTAGTATTTACCGGTCATTAACTTTTTTCCAGAGCACTTTGCTTAGGACAAATTCTTTCTAATTGCATCAAATGAAAATGGAATTCAGAATAAGTAGATAAAAAATACAATGAATGTGAATACTATTCATTTTATAATGTACTATTTCAGTCTGACTTGCCTGCAGCCAGACGTCAGTTTTGCAAAGTGCTTACAACTTTTTAGAACCAACGCTTTCAGCAATCTCTGAAACATGTATGACCCCTACCCCAATTTTCTGTACTCGTTTATTATTAATAACATCTCTGCCTCTACATTTTCATTAATAATTTTAAAATGTTACCACTCTTCACAGAAAACATTTTTTCCTGTCATGTGGGCTGAGGCTTTTAAGCAAGCTGCCACAATGAACACCTTTTTAAAACTATTTTACCAGCGTTATTAAACTAAAGGAAAAAAAGAAAAACGTGAAAAAAAAATTGTAAAGCTGATTGTCATTCAACCATGACGAGGCCCAGTAAGATGAGAAATACAGCACTTGAAAATATATAAATTAAGCACTTTTCTCTGACTTTTTTGGGGGGAATTTGGCTTTAAATTGAATCATTTTTTACTTTTGTGAAAATTCTTTAAAATGTTTTCAGCCATCTGTATTCTGACTTTTAGGCAATTTGTGCTTTATTAGGTAGTTATTGCAGGACACACTTGCTCGCCATAACGACTGAAAACTGTCTTGTCTAGCTTAAAGAAAGGCGAGCAATTATCCTCCAGGAACATTCTCTACATCGTTTATTTCTTGTGTGCGCACATCCCAATTTGCATGAGAAAATGTTTGCCCTCAAATGATATTGGTATACCCGAGAACTCTCCAGATTTCAGCTGCAGACCCTGGGCAATCAAAATTATTACTGAGACTTCAGGTCCATAAGGGTTCTTTCTGGCTCTGGCATAATTACCAACTAGAGGTTAAAACTACCATTTCCAGTGTGACACTAAATAGTATTTTCTAAAATCCCCACCCCCATCACAGCTTCTCCACCTTGTAACTGCTCTAAAGCACCAGAAGCCCACAGTACCCTGCCCAAGATGGCTGCCTACAATCGGCTATGATTTACTTTTAAATTACACATTGTTCATGTAAGAACTACAATGTAAGCTGATAAAATAATCCTAGCAAAAAAAAAATCACTAGAGAAATGCTTTAGACACGAAAAAACGTATGTAATAATACGCCTTCATACTATTGAATACTTCATACAATACATCTGCAGTTACAAAAATATGTTTACTGTATAATGTACTTATCTGCAGAATGTTCATTGTGTAAATCAATTTTTCGACATATCTAGAGACTCTCTCCTGTGTTCCTGTTAAGACTTGCTTGGCTGACGTGCCTTCTGATTCCTGATCCTGCTTGCTGTTCCACTACGCTGATTATCCGGTTTCCTGATTTCCTGGCCTGTTCTGAAGTACGCTGATCCCTGGCTCCCTGATGTCCTGGCTTGTCTGACTATGCGTTTTCGGTTACCGAACTCTGGCTATGTTTTGACTATGTTCACCTTTTACCATGATTATTATTATTAAACAGTGTGATTTTTACTGCACTTCCGTCTCAGTCTGATCTATGGTTCCTGACAGATCTACATTGATCTCTATTTTTGGCTAATGTACAAAAAAATCTAGAGACAGAAATACATTTTCAAATTTGGGGTATTAGGGTTTTACTTATGCAGGAAGACATATATGTACACAACAGGTTGCGACTGAGAATAGTGGCATATGGTCTGATTTGTGAACAAGTCCTCACAGATTTTCCACAGTAGGTGCTTTGAATACAAATTGAACATGGCACACTGGCATTGAATTGAACATTGGCACACTGTTATCCCCATTTTTGGTTGAGCCATATTATGTATGCTGCTTTTAATTCATTGCTCAATTTCGCCTTGGTGCACTGAGCACACCATGGTTAGCCCCTTCCCTTAGGCCCCCCTCTCCACTCCAATCTCAGGCTCATCTACTTTGGAAAGTTACAAGATATGTATATCAGCAGAGGAATGTATAGGCTTATCATTTTGTTGGTACATGCAAGCTGCTATATAGACAGTTCAAATGCATATATGATATTTTTGTTACCTGTCAACAAATCTGCATTTTTGTCTATTTGGGTCTGAGCTTTATACAACTTAGCCAGACAGCATAGCCAGTTTGGTGACTTAAATATACTCTGCTGCACTTAAACAATACAGTTTGGACAACTACCTGTCTCAGACTGTGATTGGACAGTGAAGTGGGAGTAAAGGACCGAATAGGTGTCAGGAACCATAAATCAGGCGAAGACAGAAAATGCAGTTAAAATCACACCAAAAAATAACATATTTCAGGAACGTAGTCAAAAACTGAAGCCAGGGTTTGTATGCCAGAGCGAGTAATCAGATGAGCTGGGGTCAGAAAGCCAGAAGTCAGCATAGTAAGGAGCAAAAACAGAAACAGATATCGGAAGAGACGTCAACCAAACCAAATCATACACAGGAACACACTGGAGATCATAGACCACGCAAGGGCATGAAGGAAATGAGCAAAGCTGTTTAAATAGCAAAAAGGGTGTGGCTGTAGACTGGACTAATGAGGCAGGTAATGGTAACTAATTGAGTCATTGGGGAAACAACAAGTGGCTGGTACTTAACCCTATAGGTGAGCAGCCTCTAAAAGAAAAAAGCTGCTCATAAATAGCAGGAGCCAAGCCCTGACACAAACATCTCTCTGTTCTAATACCCTGTCAGCATTTTCCTTGTCAGTGCATTTGCAGACTGTAGAGCTTGAATGGCTTCTAGTGCTGCAGGATTACAGGAAGGTTCAAGACAAATGTAGGGATTTACAAGAGTTTAATTTTAAAATGTAATGCAATAATTGATTTAGTCCAATTTTCAGGAGTTCTGCTTTAACATATTCTGACAGAATGGGAAAACGTAGTGCTAGATTTTTCATAATTTAAAAAAAGAAAGCATCATCTACATATAGCAGTCATAAATACCTGCATATTTTAGCCTCCTCTCAGGTGCAGCAGAAAGATTGTGAAAGTCAGGATTCTCAGACATTCAGGGCTCTCCACAATGCAATCAGTCTTATTCAGTAATCATGCACCGAATAAAACACAGAGGGGTAAGCACTGAAACAACCTTATTGATACTCTGCTGTTCCTTCATTCCCCATCACCTTACCCCACCTACAGGGGCCTATATATGTTTTTTACTGTGTATTTAGCTGTCTGCACTTCACCTTGAGTCCCCTGTAGTCCAAAGCATCAGAACAGGTTTTCAGATGGATTATTTGTGTCAGACCTATTGACTACAGATGGCTATGATTTACTTTTAAATTACACATTCTTCACGTAAGAACTACAATGTAAGCTGATAAAATAATCTTAGCAAAAAAGATCACTAGAGAAATGCCTTAGGCCGCGTACACACGAGCAGACAGATTTGTTCAAATCGGTCGGGCCGACCGATTTGAACAAATCTGTCTGCTGGGGACATATTAGTTTGATCGTGTACACACGATCAAACCAAAATCCCCGCCGCCAGACGGCGCGGTGACTTGGCGGTGACGTTGACGCCGCCACGTCACCGCACCAGGAAGTAAAACACTTCCGCACATGCGTCGAAACCATTCGGCGCGTGTGCGAGAAGACATGTCTGCTGGTTAGCGTACTAACCAGCAGACATGTCGGGCAGACGGGTTCCCAGCCGATAGATTTCAAAGCATGCTTTGAAATCTGTCAGGTGGCCAAATCCGTCGGCTCGCCCGTGCACACGGTCGAATCTGTCTGCTGGGACGGTCGGGCCGACCGTTTCCAGCAGATAGATTTGATCGTGTGTACGCGGCCTTAGACACGAAAAAACATATACTGTAATCATACGCCTTCATACTATTGAATACTTCATACAATACATCTGGAGTTCCAAAAATATGTTTACTGTATATTGTATTTATCATCTGCAGAATGTTTATTGTGTAAATCAATGTTTGTTTGTTTTTTTATAATGTGTATTGGCGAAATGGTGATCTACATTGTTCCCACTTTTGGCTAAAGTACAAAAAAATCCAGAGACAGAAATACATTTTAAAATTTGGGGTATTAGGGTTTAACATATGCAGGAAGGAAGACATACAGTACATGTACAAAACATGTTGCGACTGAATAGTGGCATATGGTCTTATGTGTGAACAAGTCCTCATAGATTTTCCACAGTAGGTTCTTTGAATATACATTTATTCTGTTTCTTAGATTTAGCTAGCTTATTTGCTGTAGCTCTCATAGCCCGGTAATCAGATAGTTCACTTAAATACAGGTAGATACTCAGAATTTGGTGTTGACCCCTTTACCTCAATAGGAATGAACCCATAACAAAACATTGAAAGCATGATCAGCTTAAGGTTGAGATTACCATTAGTATTCTATGCCTCTGCTTTTATAATAATCCATACAAAGAACATGGAAGTGCAATTATTTTAGTAAATCTAAACAGCTAAATACCTTTTCTCATCAGCAGTCTTTTTACTTCTATCAGTGTCCAGCCAAAAACTGGCTAAAGCTTGTAGGAGGAGTTTTCATTCTCCTCTGAAGCCGCGTACACACGGCAGAGAACCTCGACGGGCAGAACACATCGTTCCGCCCGTCGAGGTTCTCTGCCGGCCGTCGAAATCAGCGACCCGCCCGTCGGGAATAGCAACCAGCCATTCATCCAGGCGGGCCGTCGAGCAAAAAGAGAGCATGCTCTCTTTTCGCTCGACGGGATTCCCGACGGGCGGGGCGAGCCAGGAGCGTACACACGGCCGAAGTCCTCGCTGGAATGCAGCTTCCAGCGAGGTTCTCGCTGGTTTCCAGCGAGAACCTCGGTCGTGTGTACGCCGCCTGACTTTCCTATGAGGCTGCATGACCCTTGACCTCTGTCTGGACAGTACCGATTGGCCCTGTGCCGGTCACATGCGACCCTCCAAAAAACAAACAAACAAAACGTTATAGCAATACACACAAAACTGAGCATGTGCACAGTGCCCCCAAGGCTCTGCACAATCAGCAGATGGATTGGGAACTGTGGAAGAAAGGGAGGATCAGAGAACAGGCTCAGAATTTTTACACAATGCGCAGGGTTAACCACTTAGGTTCCATAGTGAGTATAACCAGCATGTACAAACTGATTCTACTGTAGTAAATTTTTCCTAAATCAGATAAAAATAATAACTCATACAGTTGAGTTATTTTTTGTTATTTTATACTCAGAGCTTAGTTTTTCAGTTGTTCCCTGGCCATGCTGCTATATTCCTATACCCTCTGTGCCCCCATGCCAACAGAACCTATGGAGTCCTGTGTATAAGTCTCTGCAATATGGGTGTTCCATGCATCCATCAGGAGCAGTGATTGACAATAGTTCTGCATCCCTCTCACACTGGCTGAGTGTGCAAAGCTCTGAACAGCTGCATGTAGAGTTGTTGTACAGAGCAGGAGAACGCACATTACAGAGAACTTCATGAAACCCAGTGGGAGAGAATAGAAATATAGCTAAGGGACAGTCGAAAAAGAAAACTCCAAGGAGGAAATAAATACAATAAAACAAATCAAATGTATGTAAGGTGTGTTATTTTTTATCTGATTTAGGGAACAAAATTACTTTAGTACCACTTTAAGAAGAAAAAAGTTGCCTAATATAAATGGAAGCTTTGTCTTAAACAACTGACCTACTTAAATGTATTTTAACATTCAAGCTGAAGGCTTTAGGCCAACTTAGTTTGGAATAGTTTTTTTATAAATGAGTAAATTATTTGCACTGCTATCTCTCCACACAGAAAACCCAGTGCATATATTAACAGAGAAGGAGGAAAATATGTTAAGAAGGGATATTTGTTATTTGGTATAGTGACTTGCTGGCATGCCGTGAAAAGTTGCCCTTGTGAGAAAAGAATTGACTGATTTCAGTCCAGTCTGACAGATTGTTGTGCCAAATAGAAGGAGGCATTCTGTAGCTCCAAGGACACTTACGATAAATTGAGAATTACTACAAATGTCTGTCCAGCTTCACATCATGCTGGGAAATGAAAGTGTCTTCTTGTTCATCTTATTTCATTTTATTATATAACATTGGAGAGCTGGTGAAATTGGCCCAGTGAGATCTGCCTCCTGAAAACAACATTCTGTGCTAAGCAAATATGGGCAAATAAAACCTTGTCACATTCCATTTTGAATCAATTTAATACATTTATTGACTTTAATGGTGCACATACACATATGTGTGTTTACATGCTGGGTCTACATTATAACTATAGTTACTAATAGACCACACCAATTAAGGCAATGGTATAGACACATGTATGCACATATGATGTATTCTCAGAATGTGGAAATTCTGGTTTGGGAAAACATGTCATATATGCTGCTAGACTAATACACCTCATTAACTGATCCGTGACTGCTGATCCTCTCTGCCAATCTCTTCACTGGCTTCCCCTATCCCACCGTAAAAAATTCAAAGTGCTAACCACAACATACAAAGCCTTCCAAAAGATCACCCCCATCTACATCACTGACCTCATCTGCAGATATCACCCAAATCATCCCCTCCGCTCCTCCCAGGACATCCTGCTCTCTAGCTTCCTTGTTACCTCCTCCCAATGCTCGCCTTCAGAACTTATCCAGAGCCTCTCCCATTCTCTGGAACTCCCTGCCCCGGTATGTCCGATCAGCCTCTAATCTCTCCACCTTTAGGAGATCCCTGAAAACGTATTTATTCAGGATAGCCTATCCCACACCCACCTAACAACTGTCCCTGAGCCATCCCCATTAAATAATTTCCCGCAGCTATTACTTTTTGTACCACCACCCCCTTCCTTTAGAATGTAAGCTCTATGAGCAGGGCCCTCCTGTCCCTTATGTATTGAACTGTACTGTAATTATGCTTGCCCCCTTCTACATTGTAAAGCACTGCGTAAACTGTTGGCGCTATAAAAATTGTGTATAATAATAATAATTATAATGTGCAAACATCAACGTGTACAGCCATTCACTTCTATGGCCAGCTGTACACACCACTTGCAGCTCCCCATCTGCAGAAAAATGCCATGATTTTATGCTAGGCATATTTATAAAGCCTCAAGATGTCTGTGTGCATGAGGCCTTACAATTGCATATAGCCACAAACAGTGATATCATCTAACAGCTCTGAATATATTATACTGATATAAGGTTTGACCACATATTATATGTATTTGGTAAATCTGAAGAAAAAAATCTTCAGATAATCTGATGGTGTGTATGGAGCTTAAATCTGGAATTGCTGCACTTCTCTCTTCTGTCTCTAGATGGCCGGGTATCTGGTGGCATTAGATAAGACAACGGCATTGCATGGACAAAATAGAAAAAGTTGGGGTGTCTCAGCCAATGGGCAGGGATTTTCTTGGGTCCCTTGGCCTGCTGGGAGAGCCTATTTATTTGGGTGAGGTCAGGTGATCAGGGTTCTGTGCCACCTGGATGCCTGTCTGGGTGGACAGGTGTTGTGCTGCCCCGGGCTGCTAGGCCAGTGCCTAAGGACTATCCCAGGGACATCTGGCTGCTAGGCTGTCCGAGGGCCTATCCAAAAGCAACAGAGCAACATAGAGTTGGGACTGCTGCTTGCAGTCCAACCAGAAGTGACTGTTCTTCCAGCCAGGGAACCTATTGTGGTTGGAGATAAAGGGGAAGCTGTCGCCACTAAGGGACCATCCACCCTATTACCAGGGACCACTGTAGCCCTGTACACACACTCGGTTTTCTCGGCGTGCCAAGCCAGGGAGCAAGCCAGCAGTGGTGACGCTTTCAGAGCCGTTTTGTGTGCCAAGCCAGGGAGCCAGCAAGCCAGTGGGGTGACGATTGAGGAGTTGTCTGAGTGCCAAGATAGGGACCCAGCAGGGAAGCCAGGGTGATGCTTGAGGAAGATACTCAGTGAGAAGATTGGAGCTCAGAAGATCCAGTGGCAGTGGATCAGCGGGTCTAGGTGATAGACTGGGAGCTCAGTTGAGTGAAGATCTAAACAAGGAGATTGTAGAGGAAGTAAAAAGTTCATTACAACCTTTGTTAGAAACTGTTCAAGTCTCGGAGTCTGCTATTTACCATTGCAACTACTAAAGGGTGTCCTGGCCCTAACCCTCTTTCCCACAGTTCTGTTTAAGAGAAAATAAATTACTTTCAATTCAAGAAGTGTCTGGCGCCCATTAATCTACCTTACATTGCACCCACCATGCCTTGTATCCCACTGTACACAGAAGAATGTCTGTTGTCCCTAACTCTGGAGGTCACCATAAGCCTGGAGAGGCCTGGGACTTGGCTACACAAACATAGCAGCAAATTTCACTGGGTGAATCCTGCTTAAAAATACTGGACATTTTTAGGGTTAGTAGGCACGTTATTGATAAAAAAATACATTGGAATCTGGGCACTAACATAGGAGACATGTGCCTGTGGGTTTCCTCCGGGTAACCCCTTTTTCTTCCCACACTTCATATACATGCTGGTGTGTTGACTGGCTTCTGTCTATATTAGCTCTAGTATGTGTATGCATGAATATGAGTTAGGGACCTTAGATTGTAAGCTGCTTGAGGACAGGGACTGATGTGAATGAAAAATATACATGTACAGTAATGCGTAAATTGTCTGCGCTATTCAAGTACCAGATTAAATAAGAAAAAATGTAAGCAATGCAGTGGCACAGCATTCACTTGATGTTGACCAAATGAAAGGATTGCAGCTCTCCTGCTCACCTGAACCTGGAATTCTGAACTGTAGTATAGTTTACCAGGCAATTAACATTCCTTTTTTAGTGAGGGGGCTTGCTTATCTCAGAATGAGAGTAAAGTTTTGACAGTAAATCAAAGATAATAACAAATGGTGGAGTATATAAGGCTCCAAGAAAATGGAGACGGGCAAGCTTCCTGATGACGTGTGTAACACAAAATGCATAGAGGCTGCATGTCCGCTCTCCAGTGATGTCATATCTTGATTTGCTAGTTCCTAACCCATTTGGTTTGAAGTGCACTCTGTTGCTGGTAGAACAGCATGCACATCTATCTCAAGCTGTACATGTGCTAACTTATAGCACATCCTAATGTAAGAGCGCATAGCTTCATATGTCTGCTTGTTTTCATTGGTACTAAACATATTTGTGCTATGATTTTATTATGCTTTTCCTGAGCTACATTACTTTATCCTCATTAAAGTATAAGGATCGCTTCCATCCACGTTACAGACAGAGAAATCCAATCTTTTGAAAAATACTTTTTTATTCAAGGTTCTGGTGAGCTTGCATTGTTTACGCACAAATTGTGGTGGCGCACCATTTTAAGGTTTTTACTTGGTACCTTTTTGTTTTTACTGTGACTGGACCTTTTTTCTTTTTTTGTGAAAATATAGGAAGGAATAAATAATAAAATAATAATAATAAAAATGTTTTTGTTATTTCTTGTTTGTTGTTTATGAATTTGCTAAAAATTTCGAAAGATGAAGGTGTAATATGAGATGGCGCTATACCTTTTTCACGGCTCTGTGTCTGAAGGAGCACAGGGAGCTGTGGCTCGGCTCAGGTGCTTCCATAGCAAGTTGCTTGCTATGGGGGCACTCAACATGAGGGAGGGGCCAGGAGCACTTAAGAGGGACTCGTGAAGAGGAGGATCCAGGCTGTTCTGTGCAAATTTACTTAAAGGGTCACTAAAGGTCACTAAAAAATGTTAGCTTTTTTTTTCTTTCAGCCAACTGGCATTGTGGACAAAGATGGCCACACACTATTCATTTGGGGCTTAAGAAGCAAAATTCATCCAGTCCCTGCTGAACTAGCTGAATTCCGATCAGTGTATGACCATCTTTAAGGCGAAGCAGTGGCAGGATTACCAGGTATAATTTTAATGAAAGCTGCAGTTTTGATGACACTAATATGTTGGAGCCGCTATGAGATTTTAAAGATTTGGCACACATAGATTAAAGTGGTTCTAAAGGTTTGATTATTTTTGCTTTAAAATAATAAACACATTATACTTACCTGCTCTGTGCAAATGGTTTTCCACAGAGCAGCCCCAATCCTTCTCTTTTTGGATCCCCTGCTGTAACTTCTAGCCCCTCCCCTTGCCAAGTGCCCCCAGAGCAAGCTGGAAGCACTCGTGCGTGCTTGTTCCCGAGCTGTCTCTGTGTGTCTAAGGATGTGATTGACAGCAATGGGAGCCAATGAGGAGGCAGATACCCAGCAGAGCAGCCGTTCTTGTGTGAACATCGCTGGATCAGGATTGGGCTAGGGCTTAGGTAAGTATTAGAGGGGCCGTGGGGGGAGCTGCACACAAAAGTTTTTTTTACCTTCATGCAAAGAATGCATGAAGGTGAAAAAATACTTTAATCCATATGTTCTCATAAAATTTACTTTGTGAACCCCAAGAAAAATTACCTGGCTGTGAAAGTCTAAACAAAAGGCTTATATTAGCCCTTGCTAAATAAGGAATACCAGTAAATGTATCAGGATTGGGTACTGCAATTAAGAATAAAATGTCTTCAGATCTGCTGTCCAAAACTAATTCTTCTGTCCAAACTAATAATTGTAGTCTAAATTAAGATGAAAGACATATGGATGATTATACCAATAAAAATTCTAAAGACCAAATGTAGGGTACCTAGTAAGTAAGTGGTAACGACGGGACATTAGACTGGACAAGAAATTGAATTTCACTGCTTGAGGCAAATAGCATTTACAAAAATCAAAATTTCACTGTCAATTATTTCAAATATGGCTGCTTGCATCAATATAGATTGAACTAGTATATCAATATATTGCTATGACCATGATAGACAGGTGATGATAACAGACAGCCTGGAAAATGCCATGATTTATATTACAGTATATAAACAAATGAGCTGTAATGGTTTTATCTGTTGTGATGGAATGACAGCATCTTAATGATAAACATAGTTCACCATCTATAGATGATAATTAATATGTTTAATGATAACAGCAATTCCTATTTTTGTCCATACCGGTACTGATTTTTATTGTCAGCCCACCTTCAGACAGTTGTCCCTTGACAAGGTATCCCTTGTCAAAGGTCTTTTTTATATCCAACAAAGATACATGGAGCAGAATATAACATGGTTCTAAGCACAGCTGAAGTCTTAAATATCTAAGTACCATTTCTCCGCAGTGAATAACATTCCAGAGGAGATAAAAAATTAATATGCATCAATGATGTGGTTGAGTTTTTGCCTTTAGGCCAAATTCTATTCAGTGTACAACAGATAAGAGACAATGTCATTTTAACTGACTAAAATCAAGATTCTTTTGTACATGCAAATTACTTTGTAAATTGGAAGTGTTCTTTGAAAAGCTTAAATTGAAAGACATTTGTATTGTCTGTCGAGAATAATGATTTGAAATTTAGAATTGAACAGAGCATCAGTCATTCTGCAGTGATGGTACCTTTCGACCCCAAAACTGATTAGAAGAATCCTATGAATTTTTACATTTTTATTGAGTGTTGATAGTGACACCAGACAATGGGTCAAAGAGGTCAGCGTATGTTTAAAATATGTGCGATATGCTTACCATTATCTTTTCCATTGGAATCTTCACTTTCTTCCAGGGTTACAAGTGCCAATGAGATCAAGCAGTGTTAAGCCCAAAAGCAAACATTTATTGCAGTTTACCAATTCTTATGCCGAGTATACACGGTCGTTTTTTGTGATGAAAATTTAAAATGATCATGTGTGGGCAAAACGTCGTTTTATGTCTTCTGAAAAACGACAAAAAAAGAATTCGAACCTGCTTGAATTTTTTGTGTCGTTTTTCAAAATGTCATTTTTTGTGTCATAAAAAGTAATCGTGTGTGGGCAAAACGACGTTTAAAATGATGTTTTTAAACCCGCGCATGCTCAGAAGCAAGTTATGAGGTGGGAGCTTCAATGAAACAGAGTGGTGTAACCACGCTTTGCAAGAGCATTTTCAGAAAACGATGGTGTGTAGGCAACGTTGTTTTTTAAAATGACGTTTGAAAAACGTTGTTTTGTTTCGTGAGATAAAACAACGTTTTTTTTTTCATCACAAAAAGTGATCGCGTGTACGCGGCATTAGATGTGATGGTTGCATCGCTAAAAATAGCGATGCTATACCGCCTGAAAAACTCCTTCACTGCATCCTCAATGTGAAAACCCGAGGGCTTTCACACTGAGGCGATGCGCTGGCGGGAGAGAAAAAAAATATCCTGTCAGCAGCATCTTTGGAGCGGTGAGAGGAGCGGCGTGTATACCGCTCCTTCACCCCTCCTTCCCATTAAAAACAATGGGAAATCGCGGCAATACCGCCCGCAATGCGCCTCTATAGAGGCGCATTGTGGGCGGTATTAACCCTTTCACGGCCGCTAGCGGGGGTTAATACCGCACTGCTAGCGGCCGCAACTCGCGGCAAATCCGATGGTATAGTGCCGCTATACAGTCAGCACGGCTCTCACCGCAATGTGAAAGGGGCCTAACCAAGTACAAGTTCCATGCAAGCAACCAGTTGTTAGGTGTAGTACCTTGCAAAGTGAAAGTAAAGGAGGTAATATGAGCATGCATGAGGTCCAGGCTATGTGCTCTGCAGGACCACATTCTGTTACTGGGAGTGAGGTTACAGAGGTACGCTGGACTGGAGAAGTGGGGCAGGTTCAGCATGTCCCTCCTAATGCAATTAATGATACAAGGCGTATCAGTGTGTAGTCATTTTGCATTAGGAGGGGCATGCTGAATCTGCCCCACTATACCAGCCTAGCATACCTCTGTAACCTCACTCCCAATAACAGAATACAGATACAGTATGTAGTGACATGGGTCAGTTCTTTTTTAGAGGACTCTTTTGTATTTTACTATATTTTTCCAAGCGTTGATGAGTGCACTTTACTTGAAAGGTGTGCAGGATGAAGATGGCCCCACCCAGATGTGCAAAAAACCTGACTTCTTCTCTTCAATGGAAACTGTGATTATTGAACCCACTGGACTGAATAGTAATAACCATTATCAAGTAAATACATCATCTTTGTGTTCGAGTAGTATTACCTGTCGAGGTGTTCTTTCAGATTTGCTTCTGCACCACTCCCAGTCTGTAAGTTCTGGCTTGCGACTTTCCTCATGTGAAAGCCTCCTCTCTTGGCCTTCATAGAACACAGACTTGTCAAAATTTCTAATATCTTCCCTTTTGAAGACGCCAATTTTCTCAGAAAGCAGACGACCGATGGCCTTGTCTTTTCCTTGGTCAGATTTTGTCTCTGGGTTGAGGTTTCTAAGCGTACCAATGTCTTTCATCATGGAGCTGTCCTGTAGATCTATAGTGCTGAAATCCAGCACAGCTGAATTAAGGATTCTGTCACTGCCGGGGTCATTTGTGTTGTCACATTCATAATTTATCAAATTATGGTAGGATATGGAATTTTCTGCAGTCTCGTGATTATCCTGGGATATCTTGTAAATCCCATAGCCTTTATTGAACGATAAATTGAAATCAAATCCTCTTCTCTTAACTGGGAAACAAAAGATAAAGATAAAAAACATGTCAATAACATTTTTGTGTTTTTTTTAACATGCTTATAGGACAACGTTAGACTAATGCCTGAACATACAATGCACATAGTAAATATGTTTTAGATTTCCTGTGTGCTAGAGCTGTATTTTTTTATTTATTTTTTACTAATACACAAAGCGGTTGATTTACTAAAACTGGAGTGCATGGTAGCCAATCAGCTTGTTAAGTTAAAGTGTTACTAAACCCACAACAGTAAAATCAGTCTGTATATTCAGTAAAGCTTGCTTGTTATACTCACTGTGGAACCTATGGGGTTAATCATCCACATGTAAAACAACTGTTTGATCCTGTCTTCTCTGTTCCTCCCCTTCTTCCACAGTCCCCAAACCATCTCATGATAGAACAGAGCATTGGGCACATGCTCAGTTTTGTGTGTATGGCTTGAGAGTTTTTCTTGGGAGAGTGCATATTATCAGCAAAGGGGCAATCAGCACTCTCCAGACAGAGGGTCAGGGGTCATACAGCCTCATAGGACAGTTAGAGGCAAATTAAAAGTTCTCCTACAAGCTTTAACCAGACACTTATAGAAGTCATAAGACACTGATGAGAAAAGGTATTTAGCAGTTTATAGTTTATAATACAATTGCATTTCCATGCTCTGTGTACTGTGGGAGACCATATATAGTGACTGCAGGGTCCTGGGTTAAATAACACTTTAAGCTTTGACAAAAAAAAAACACATGAAAACCGATTGATTTTTGTATAGAGCTGCACCATATTTTACACTCTCCAGTTTTAGTAAATCAACCCCAAAGTGTCCATCATCCAGAAAGGTTCATGTGCACACAACATGCTTTCTGTGTCAGTAACATTTTTTAGCCATAGCTATTGTGGTCAGGGGGCAGTAAAAATAGACACTTAAAGCGGATGGTTCACAAAAAAGAAAATATTAAAAGCCAGCAGCAACAAATACTGCAGCTGCTGACTTTTAATATTAGGACACTTACCTGTCCTGGAGTCCAGCGCCGTCCGCAGCAGAGGATGAGCGATCGCTCGTCTCTCTGCTGTTCCCCGCTCCATCCACGGTGAGGGAACCAGGAAGTGAAGCGCTGCGTCTTCACTGCCCGGTTCCCTATGGCGCATGCGCGAGTCGCGCTGCGCCCGCCGATTGGCTCCAGCTGTGTGCTGGGAGCCGAGTGTTCCCAGCACACAACGGGGGACGGACGGGATGTGATGTAATGCCCGTCTTTTGCCCGTGAATGCTGGGCCGGAAGTGGGTGCAGATACCTGTCTATCTGCACCCCCCTCCCCCCTGAAAGGTGTCAATTGTGACACCGGAGGGGGGGAGTGTTCGGATCAGCGGATCTTCACTTTAGGGTGGAGATCCGCTTTAAACAGCAGTTTTAACACCCTTCTTACGCTGCAAGATAATGTTGAACAAATATGGCAAAAAATATACCTGCTGCTGTGCTCAACGGATGGTAGTGTACCCTACCGATTGCACCCCTTTCAGGTAAACGGGGGGTTATCTGCAACGCAATCACTAGGCTCGCATGGTATTCCCATTCAAAAAGGCCATTCAGCTGTCAGAAAAAGGCATTCTGAAGGTGATAGTATTGCCTCCTGAATGCCCGTCTGTTGTTCCTGTAATGTTTTGTGAAAAGCAATCCAACGTAGATTGGTTTTTCGCAGACCAATGTAAACAAGCCTTTATTCTGCATGAGTTTTTTAACATGCGGCACAAACTCCTTACTGACTCTGTATTGTAACTGCTGTTGTCATGGGCAGAATATCACATATACTATTAAAAAGGTTATATGTGATAGCACAATACTCTGCAGTTCAGCAGCTTTTGTTCAGGCTGTAAAAAAGAACAGATATAATCTGCCTTGCGTAAACATTGTTCTGTCAAGGTTGTCTAACTATGCACATGCATCTTGCTATTTACTGAGAACAATTACTTTAGAGAAAAACACATTAGGGATCCATCCTTATTGCAGTTTTGTAGTATAGACTTGTATTCTCGTCCTGGAATGGCTCCAATAGAATGAGGAACTTGTCCCAGAGAGAGAGATGAAATGGATATTTTTTATGAAATGTCTTACACTGCATGGTTTGAATATAGAGCTGTATTAATTAAGCCATCATTTTTTAGTTTTTGTATTTGGTTAATATTCATTATTATTGTTTTAATATTGTTTTATATGGCTCAGGTTTTTTGGTCAAATGTACCACTGTAATTGGTTTGATGATCAATTAACCTATGTAACTTACAGATTTTACCATTATGAAATTTTATTAAGTGTTTTTTCATCATAATGATTTTTTTAATTTTCATATATTTGAGATAATGGTTTTTATTGAGTTGCATCGATATTTATGCCGCATGTATGAATGTATACGTGGCGGATGCTAGATATATCATTCCCACTGGGACATCGGGTGGGTTGGGTTTTGGAATCATGATATTTGCATAAGTGGGATGTACTTAAATGAGGTTGCCGTGCCGTACAGCCAATCCCAGGACGAAGTCGGTATGGCTGTACGGCAATCGGAAGTAAAGATAACGCACCACCGGAAGGGACGTTACAACTGATTTTTGGATAAGGAAGTCGGGCGAAATTTCAATTGGATTAGGAAGTTACTCATGAACTGTTGATTTCTACACACCCTATTACTGTGGGGCTTTTTATATAAATGATATTTTATCTGCTAGTGCTACTATTTACCATATATATATATATATATAAAATGTATTTTATTGTCTCTGTTCCTCTATCTATAGTGGCTGCTGTACATGTTTACTATTACTTATTAGCTCTGTGGCGTGGCGCTTTGATCTTTGTTGGTGGAGCATTTTAAGATCTTATTGTTCTTCTAATTCTCCAAACTGCTCATTGATGTCCTCATCAGTGATTCAGCAGTGCATAGTTCTGCAGACCTATTTAATACTTTGGCATTTATAGGTATGATATGGCATGGTAGAAAATCTTGGAAAAAAGGTTGATGACGGAATTTCAGGCAAACTATGCATTAAGGCAGTTAGAGTAGTGATGGATCCTGACCAGGAGCTTAAGTGATATATGTTGCACCTTTAGCACTGCTTGGACCTTTTGGGCCCTTTCACACTAGCGGACGAACGGTCCGCTCATTACAAGTCCGTTTACGGACTTGTAATGGGTCCCTATGGGAGCGGATCCGTTAGCGGATGATGCATCCGCTAACGTCCGCTCGATCCGCATCCGTTTTTGCTGACGGAAGAATGTCCTATTTTTCTTCCGTCCGGGCAAACGGATCGGATGCAAACGGACAGACGGTCCGTTTCCATCCGACTCCCCATAGGGGAGAGCGGAGGAGAGACGGGGCGGTCCCTGCACAGTGTGCGGGGACCGCCCCGTCTGCCCGACAGCTCAGCGGAGACCCCCCGCTGAGCTGACGGACACACGGAGCGGACCGAAAAATGGACCGCTCCGTGTGTAAGGACCCTTAGGCAACGACTAGCTTCCCTGTATAAGATGAGGCGGCGTACACACGGCCGAGGTTCTCGCTGGAAACCAGCGAGAACCTAGCTGGAAGCTGAATTCCAGCGAGGACCTCGGCCGTGTGTACACGGAGCGCTCGCCCCGCCCGTCGGGAATCCCATCGAGAGGCCCGCCTGGATGAATGGCTGGTTGCCATTACCGACGGGCGGGTCGCCGATTTCGACGTCCGGCAGAGAACCTCGACGGGCGGAACGATGTGTTCTGCCCGTCGAGGTTCTCTGCCGTGTGTACGCGGCCTCAGGGTTTTCAAATAAAAAAATGTATTGTTCATTATGAGGTAACCCACAGCAAACCGTTCAATATGGGCAGAGAAGTTGAGAATTTTTAATACAGTTATTAATGAGCAAATGCTTTACTCTACTGCCTAGCACTCTCTGAAAATCTTTATGTTAGTTTCACTGAAAATAAGTTTGTATTTATGCTGACTTGAAACTTGTAGTTTTGGTGTGTTAGCTGGATCATTTTCCTAATTAAATAGAGTAACGGCAGCACACAAAAGCAGGTATTGATGGTTGCAATTCCTGATTAAGTACTTAGCATGTTTTTTTGGAATAAATGTATCCTTTTAGAATAGTGTATTGTCTTAAAATAGTCATCCCTGTTTACAGTGTTTTTACAATGCCTGTTAGCCAAATGTAATTCATTTAAAGTTAATTGATCTCACTTATCATTGGCTCCAATTATTAAAGTGGAGACACATGAAAGAACAATGTATTTTTTTAAGAAGCAGGATTTAATAGGTGTCACCATCTCTGAATAAATCTTTACGATATAAATAATATTGATAGATAGTAATAAAAAGCAGGCTAAAAGCTTTAAAAAAATCAAGGGAAATATGTAAAATCTGGATTTAAATTAGTTTGTAATTCTTGCAAACCCTTGACATAATTTCTAATTGTACCAGTGTAATTAATTGAATGTTATCTTACCAAGTTGTCACATGGCAATTGAAAAATTAATACGCTTGGTCCTCTTGCATTTTGTTTTTCATTAAAAAAAATTATACTTAGCTTTTTATACTTTTTTTTTTTTTTTGTCAGATATCTTCTCAAAGTTACTGAATGCACTTTATTTTACTAATAATCAAGTAAAATCAAATAATAAAACCTAGCGGGATGGGGACGGGAAAAGAATGAGGATTCTATTTGTAATATGGTAACGAGCTGTGCCCCTATATTAGTGGCAGCATCTCACCTGGAAATGGACCTCCCCAGCATACCAGGCTCTGCCCCGACAGGTATTTTGCTTAAAAGGGTCTGGGGGGAGGTTAGGAAGATCTTGGGGATAAAGGGACCGTTGCCCTTTCCTCCAATATGGCATAATCCAAGATACCCGGAAATACAGGGATTAAGGGGATTCACTGTGTGGAAGGAGAAAGGGATACATTTTGTCGAGCAGTTGTATTAAGGGGAGGTATTGAAAACATATGAACAGTTGTGCCAGGAATTTCAGTTAAACCCAAAGGGATTTTATCAATACCTCCAAATTCGACATGCGCTACAGGCACAACAAAAAACACAATCCCTAACAACATCGGCAGCCCCCTTAATCAAGGCAGTACTTGGAATAGAGGATCGGAAAGGACTAATCTCTAAAATATACAGGGAACTACTATCTAGGACTCAGGATTATACATCCTTAAAATGTCGCAGCAAATGGGCTGAAGATGTAGGGAATATAGACGAAAGCCTATGGAAAAGGGCCGTAGAATGTATTCCCGTAGTATCGATATCAGCATCACATAGATTGTCACAGCTATTTATTTTGCACCGGGCATATAGAACACCAGAGCAGATGCACAGGTGGGGACTAAGAGACTCCCCGCTATGCCCAAAGTGCAAAATACATCAGGGCGATTTTATACATTTGATCTGGAGATGTCCAAAACTACACCGGTATTGGGAGGAGATCTCCCAGTGTATAAGTAGACTCGCACAGATACCCATCCCTCTGGACCCCCTGGTATATATATTGGGGTTCATAGAGGTGGATACCTTCGCAAAAGGAATCTATACAATGTTAACTAGAGTATTATATCTAGCAAGAAAACTTATAGCACGATACTGGATGGCACCAGAAGTCCCCACGGGAAGGCAGTGGATTTTACTAGTAAATTCCTTACTTCTTAGAGAGAGACTAACATATAGTCGTAGGGGGGAAACTGGGAAATTCAATCAGATTTGGCAAACATGGCTGAGCGATGACAGACATTCTCCACCACAGTCGATAAGGGATAGACTACAGAGATAAATTTAAGGAAAAGGGAGGTATAGCGTACGAAAATAAGAAAATAAATGAGAGGTAAAACGAAATGTTCACAATAAGGTGGTGCGGGTAGGGAAGGGCTGGAGGGAGGGGGGCAAATAGAAACACGTAAAAAACAATGCACAAAAGGGATATAGACAAGAAAAGGGAGTAAGTCTGGAAACTAGAGTTTTATATATTTTCTTACCTATTTAATATGCACTGTATTTGAATATTCGCACAAAGTGTACGATAAATGTAAACATTGAATAAAAAAGAAATGATTTAAAAAAATAAATACAATTTTTGTCTCTTCTGCCCATAACACTTTTTTCTATGTGACCCCAGGATCTTTAAGGTGCACTTAAGGTGGTTAGACTAAATTAAAATTATTTGGCCTCATCACCAAAGTATATATCTGGTGGAAATCCAATACAGCTTACATCCAAATAACACCATTCCTACAGTAAGGCATGGAGGTGGTAATATCCTGTTATGTGGGTGTTTTTCTGCAGCAGAGACTGGAGCACTTGTCAGGATTGAAGAAAATAGATGGGGCAAAATAATCAAATTCTTTAGGAAAATCTGCTGCCATCTGCCAGAAAGTTGTCATTGAGAAGAAGGTTTACCTTCCATGACAATGACACCCCAAGCACACAGCAAAAACTACCTCATATCGGGTGAAAAGTGTTGTTGATATCAATGGTGAATTGATGGGGGGGGGGGGGGCGATCATGAAGGAGGAAATATAACAAGCTCAGTTTTAGAAAGATTGAGTTTGAGGAAGTGGTGTGACATCCATACCAATATGTCATTCAGTAAATTTGAGATCTGCGAGGAGATCGAGGGGGTGAGTTGAGGAGTGGAGAGATAGATCTGGGTGTTGTCAGCATAGAGGTGGTATTGGAAGCCATGGGAAGTTATCAACTGGCCAAGGAGGGAAGAGGTAAAGAGTGAGAATAGGAGAGGCCCAAGGACCTCATCAGAAAGAGGAGCAGAGGAGATGGAGTTGGAAGTGACATTGACATTGAGATAGGTAGGAGGAGAACCAGGAAAAAGCACAAATCACAGAGGCCAAGGGAGTGTAATTTGCTGAGGAGCAGAAGGTGGTCAGAGATAAATCAGTCTTCCAATGCCTGTGTCCACAAAAACTGTGCAGCAGGAACTCCATATGCAAAACATTCATTGGCGAGCTGCAATTGCCATACCACTAGTGACCGATATTAATGCTCAGGAGGAGAGAGAGGGGTGAAATACCCATAAATCGTGGTCTATCAATCACTGAAAAACTGTTGTGGTCCAATTAATTGAGCTTACACTGTTCCCAAACACCGGACATATTTACGTGTGGCGAACACTGTCCCAAGCTTATGACCAGGACTGTCTTGTGCCAACTGTAAAGCATGGTGGTGGAACAATCATGGTTTGGACAGCCATATCTTGGTATTCTGAAGACCCATTCATTACCTTGAAAAGGTAAGATCACTGCCAGTGACTATGTACAAGTTTTGGACAACTATGTGCACCTTATTGTGCAGACGTTGTTTTCTGAAGACCGTGCCATTTATCAAGACCAAAGTGCTCCAATTCACACAGCTGGTGTTGTTAAAACATGATTTGATGAGCATGCAGATGAAGTCTCACACCTTCCCTGGGCACAGTAGTCCCAGGACCTCAATATGATAGAACCACAATGATCGGTTTTTGGAAAACATGGTCCAAGCTTGTTTTCCGCCTCTGGCATCTTTGCAACACCTGGCACGATTTTTGCTTGAAGAGTGGTATCAGATTCCATTATCCACAATCAAAGACTTTTTTGTCAATTCCCAGGAGAATTCACGCTGTCTTGGATACCAAAGGTGGTCCGACACCATATTAGGTAACGATTCTTTTCTTTTACCTGGTGTTTTCATGTTTTTCTCAAACCTCTGTATATACAGTACTGTGCAAACATAGAAACCGGGGTGCAGAAAAATGGCAGCAGGTGCTCTGTACTGATGTTCAAATGTTCATTTTTTGGCTATAGCAGGAGGCAGTTTGTTTGCAAACAGCTGTACAATGATGAATGTCTGCAGGCAACAGTGTAACATGGTTCAGGTTCCTTACAAGTTTGGGGCTGCATTTCTGCAAATGTAGTTTGAGATTTGGTCAGAATCAATGGTGTCCTCAAAGATGAGAAATACAGGCACATACATATCCATCATGTGATACCATCTGGGAGATGTGTGATTGGCCCCAATTTTATTCTGCTGCAGGACAACAACCCCAATTATACAGGCAATGTCAATAAGAACTATCTTCAACGTAAAAAGAACAAGGAGTCCTGAAAGTTATGGTTTGGCCATCACAAAGCCCTGATCTCAACATCATCCAGTCAGTCTGGGATTACATGAAATGACAGAAGGATTTGAGGCAACCTACAACCACAGAAGATCTATGGTTTCTTCTCCAAGATGTTTGGAACAACCTAGCTGCCGAGATCCTTCAAAAATGTGTGCAAGTGTACCTAGAATAATTGATACTGTTTTGAAGGCAAAGGGCATTCACATCAAATATTGATTTGATTTGGAGTTCCCTTCTTTTCATTTACTTTCCATTTTGTTAATTGATAAAAAAAATAAAAATAATGCTTCTATTTCTGAAAGCAATCCCAATTTACAGTAATTCACACCTTCCTAAAACTATTGCACAGTACTGTGTGTAATATATATATATAATTCAGGGATCGACAAATCCCGGGCAGCATAGCTGGGGTACCCTGTCTCCGTGCGCACCCCCCTCGCAATCGCGGCGGGCCAGACGGTAATTAAGGGCACTGCTTTGCGGCCTTCTGCAGTCCTATGGTTCCTTCTGGAATCTGGCACCCTCTTCTGGTGGCCGTTGGTATGCCAAGCAATGCTAATGGAGCTTCCCTGCCTGTTTCCATCTCCTTCCCTTTACTTAGAAGTTAGAACCCACAAACATTATATATCTTTTTTATTCTAACACCCTAGAGAATAAAATGGCGGTTGTTGCAATACTTTCTGTCACACCGGGGCCTGCAGCTTACACATACATTTGCAAATGTGTGCAACTAAACCTCTGTTTTTAACGCACACTGTTAGACAGGTGAATTTGGTTGGTTGCTGATTAGTCCTTAAGTTTGAGCCTGCCTAATCCATGTCACACCCTATTTGCGCAGTGGTCTTACAAGCGCACTTTTTTTGGAAAAAATTATATTTTTTAATACAAAAATAAGACAACAGTAAAATTAGCCAAATTTATTTTATATTGTGAAAGATAATGTTACGCCGAGTAAATTGATACCCAACATGTCACGCTTCAAAATTGCACCCACTCGTGGAATGGCGACAAACTTTTACCCTTTAAAATCTCCATAGGCGACGTTTAAAAAAATTCTACAGGTCGCATCTTTTGAATTACAGAGGAGGCCTAGAGCTAGAATTATTGCTCTCGCTCTACAGATCGCAGCGATACCTCACATGTGCGCTGCTCACGTATGCGTTCGCTTCTGCACGTGAGCTCGGCGGGACGGAGCGTGTTTCTGGCTCATAACTTTTTTAGCTGGCTCCTAGATTCCAAGCAAATTTGTCGAGCCCTGTATATATTTATATACAGTATGCACTTTTATATTTCAGTGGCTATGGGAATGCCTGCTATCACTGAGATTGATCATGTAAGGCAGGGGTGGCAAACACAAGGCCCGCGGGCCGAATCCGGCCCGCCAGGCCTTGTTATGTGGCCCGCACAGCAACCTGTTATGCAAGGTATCCCAGGCAACAAGAAAAAACATCCCCCCTCAGTCCCGCGAGCGGCACGGCATTTAGCGCATGCGCGGCTAGTGAGTCACCACGAGAAGAAACATCTCCCCCTCTACGCCGTCTACGCCTCCATCCCCGCCTCTGTCTCCTCCCCCCAGTCTTTAATGCCTCTCTCCGTCTCCGCCTCTCTCCGCCTCCACGAACGCCTCCGCCCTGTCTCCACCCCTACCCTTAGATTTGTCCCATCTTACATGCCGTGCTGTCTCCACCTCCGCCCTGTCTCCGCCTCCACCACAGCTCTGTCTCCGCCTCCTCCCCACGTCCGCTCTCTCGCCTCCCCAGTCAGTACATCCAGGGCCGGTACAAGGCAGGGGCTGACAGGGCACGTGCCCATGGCGCTACCATTTGCTATGCTGAGGGGGGGCGCAGCCTGCAGATGAAGTTCTGCCACGGCCGACAGTGTGTACAATTACACCTGTGTCATAGCCAGCGCAGCAGCAAAGTTCAAATTGTCAGGGCAGAGTGCACTCCTGCATCAGTCACCTTACTTCCCTGACAGTTTCACTGTTTACTCCCCTACGGAGGAGTCTCGTAGTATCTGCCAGCGTGGTGATGTCACTCACTGCCGGAGGCGAGGTGGGAGGACTCAGAGGAGCGCAGGGAGCTGTGACCTAGAGGAGCCGAGGAGCCTGGCTCTAGCTGAAAGCTCACAGATGTGGAAACTGGGAGACTCGGGACTCGAGGCAGAGCACACGGCAGGAAGGTGAGCTGTGCTGTTGTGGGGGAAGGCTGGGGAGATAAGCTGCAAAGTTTCTGCTAGGAGGGTTTGTCTTGCAGTAAAGAGTTATTTTCCTAGGTGACAAGGGGATGGGTGGAGATTAGAGCTAGCAGCAACCCCCCAGAGCTGACAGACATTTCCCAAATTGACTTGCAGCCCTCTCTATAAAAACAAACCCCAATTGCTGTGTCCAGTTAATGTGAAGTGAAGTGAAGTTAATTTATGACCTGATGACCATCCTATTTAACCCTGTGTTATCCAAAAATCAGTACAACCCAAAACTCACCACCTATCACCCATCTAAACACTATATAAATTAAATATTAGTCCCTAGCCACTTTCTGCTGCCTGTATGCATATATAAATGGAAACATTTCTTTCTGTACTGAGAATGTGCGCCCTTTAACGTAAAAGGCGCACATTCTCAGTACATAAATGTTTGCATTTATGCTTCCAGCATGATTACCAGCGAGAGCAAAACAGTCCAAATGCATTCCCTACCTTCCCATCACCTCTCCCTATTCACCCCTCAGACACTGCCACTTAGACCACTTTCAGGCTGAGGCATTTTACAGACGTTTTTGCGCTAAAAATAGAGCCTGAAAAGCACCTGTAAACTGCCTCTTCTGCAGCCCCAGTGTGAAAGCCTGAGTGCTTTCACACTGGTGCAGTACGTTTGCAGGACAGGAAAAAAGTCCTGCAAGCAGCATCTTCAAGGTGGTTTAGGAACAGTGAATACACCGCTCCCAAAATGCCCCTGCCATTGTAATCAATAGCCAGCACTGCCTAAGCAGTAAGCACCTGCAAAGCGCTTTTCCAGATGCTGGTGGTGGTTAAAAGCACCCCGGTAGTGGTCAAAAAGCACAGCTAAAACTAGCGACGATTTACCACTAAAGCAGCCAGCACCTCAGTGTGATAGTAGCCTAAAATAAATATCTCCCCAACTAAAAGACATCCCCCCACAACTGCCTTTATACCATCTTCACCTCCTGCATGCAGTCATCCCCTCCTCACATATTCTTGTTTTGAAACATTATTTCTTTCTTAAAAAACGGGGGGGCACAGTTTGCCATCTTCGCCCTGGGCACCAAATGGCCTTGTCCCAGCACTGAGTACATCGATGCTGGCTTTTTTTGCATATGCTGACCTCTGTGGCAGAGAGTGATCAGCTCTGTTTTTTTCCCCCGCCTTCCAGCGGGCTGCGTCCTGAGGCTTTTTAAGCACTTTGAAGAAGTGTGCTGCTATTTTGAAGTGATGGTAAAAAACATTTGTCAAAACCCAAGTACTGTTACTAAACACAGAGATCCGCCCACAGAGGGATGGTACCATCTATAGCCCAATACAAAGGGAGGGAGCTGCCTATACATGGAGGTACCAGAGCTGGGCCAGGTAGGAGAGAGTACATGTGATGTGAGGAAACTTTGGGCGCAATCTTAACCCCTGCACTGTGTACGTAGCGCAATCCTGACCCCCTCCACTCTGTACGTAGCGCAATCCTGACCCCTGCACTCTGTACGTAGCGCAATCCTGATCCCCTGCACTCTGTACGTAGCGCAATCCTGACCCCTGCACTCTGTACGTAGCGCAATCCTGACCCCCTCCACTCTGTACGTAGCGCAATCCTGACCCCCTGCACTCTTTACGTAGCGCAATCCTGACCCATGCACTCTGTACATAGTGTGTTCTTGACTTTTGAATATCTGCTTGCTGTCGTTCTTTCTAGACTTCTGTTTTCAAGGCTAGTTATTATTAAAACCAGTAGTAATTGAACCGGCCCTTTGAGGGCAACCATACTGCTGATGCGGCCCCCGGTGAATTTGAGTTTGCCACCCCTGATGTAAGGGCTTCACCAGTCCCTATGCAGATTCTTCCTCAAAATTGTAAAGCTACATAGCTGGAAGATATTTAGTACAACTCATCTTATTAGGGGTTTACAAAATTAAAATATACTAATAATTGCTATGATGTCCTACAATCACAGATTCCTATGGCATGATTTTTAGGGTTTTTCTTTTTTTTTACATTCCCTGCTGTTTCACATAAGGCACACATGGGCTGACACAAGACATCATATGTGAGTAGAGACATTTAGCATGCTGAAATTCTGATAAGTGTTTCTATATATAAATTTTCCTCAGATATGCCTTCCATATGTTTCTGATGAAGCAGGCTTATGGCTGTCTGTGAAACACGTCAAAGAACTACCACTATCCACTTGTAACCTTTGTTATATCTTGGAAGACTTGGAAGACAGACCCCAAATAAAATAGTGATTGCTTACATGGTGGTATATATGTGACATTTTTAAGCACTGTGCGTTTGCACTCTACGTGAGAACATGTATTTTAAATGTAGAATTGTATATGTCATAATAAAATTTAGCTTTTTATTAATATAAATCTTTTTTTAATTTTTTTATTGTTGTCATCTAAAAAGCACCCCATATTTTATTATCTGTATTTCTACAAATGTATGGTGTCATTAGCTTTGGACCATGATTACTTAAATGTTATATTTTAGGGAAAACAAAAAAAAGCAAATCTCAAGTGAATTTATGCATCTACATTACATTATTGCACTGAGGTAATATAAAACAGGACTGCCCCTTCACTTTATGTTTCAGACATTATATGACATCAGAAGGAGACAAAATGCACTCAATGTTCTCACCATGAATTTAGCTTTTGAAATAAATCTCTTAGACAAAGGTCTTGTTTTCCATGTTCATACATAAATCTCTTGATTAATTGCTTTACAGTGTAAAGTGTACTGCACTGTAATTATTCCAGTAACGTGATAATTATAGGATGACCAGGGTGCATGTTAATTTCTCTTTTCTTAGGAAACTGATAGTAATAACCTTTTAAAGCATAAGATCTTATCCTTGGAGGTCATTTCTTCTTCAGAACTGTGAACTTTCTGCTCTAATATATAAATAATTAAGTTAATTGATTTTTTCAGCCTAATGTTGTTTTATGTCAGGAAACATATTTTAAAGCAAATCCATACTTTGCAAACACTGGTGAAAGTAGTAGGTTTAGTTTAGATAAAGGACTTTTAAAACAGAAGCAGCTTGGGCTATGGACTTCCAAATACAGGCAAAAAACAAGATAGGGACTGTAGGTTTGTTCTTAACCACTTAAGCACCGCCCATAGACATTGGGCCAGATTCAGGTAGATGAGAGTATCTTTCCTCTGGAGTAACGCTTCTCATTTACGTTACTCTGAAGACCCTTTCAGCGCAATTCCTGTAATTCACATAGCAGTTGCGCGTAAACTTGCGCCAGAGTAACGATAATGCGCTGGCGTAACCCGACGCAAGTGGAAGTGGGTGTGATCATATGTAAATGATGGGCGGAGCCCGGCGCAGAGGCTTACGTTCAGCGCATCATCCACGGAGCATGCGCAGTGAGTGCGGCTCCACTCGCCCCCTTGTGCGCATGCTCACAACTTCCGTCGGCACCACTTCCTGGGAAACGTCAGCGCAATGCGTTCCGCTGGGCGCTTAAAAGCGCTGGCGGAAACGCCACTCCGGCGCAAAAGTAGTTCCGTTTCCCCCCACCCCAGGGAAGATACTTTTGCTCTGTAATGGCTGCTCCCGCTACCCCCAGAGAGAGGAGGAACCTCAACTTTAATACCCAGGAGGTCTCTGTCATTATCTCGGCTATGGAGACGGAGAATGAATTTCTCCATGGGAAAAAAAGCCGGAAGACCAGCCGGGAGAGGAAGCAGGGCATCCTGGAGTCGATTGCTGCCAGGGTCAATGTCCTGGGCTACTCCACCCGGACTGCTGGGGACATACAAAAGAAAATAAATGACCTGCGGCGCAAGGTGAGGGACAAGGTGGCCTCCATCAGGAGGTATGAGAGGGGCACAGGTGGTGGTCCCCCATGTCCTGTCACCCTGACCGCAGAGGAGGAGGTGGTTGCTCGGTGCCTGGAGAGGGAGCAGGTGGAGGGGGTCGCAGGCTATGACTCCGTGGAGGAAGGCACAAGGACAGGTAAGTGTTTTTTAATCCCCTATTTGATGTTTTGCATTTGGGGGGGGGGTACATGTGCCAAGTGTGTGGGACCACCAACATGTGTCTGCTTTGTGTCATCCACAGATGACGGAGCTGGGCCATCATCTGTCAGCCTGCATTCCACCCCATCCCCCCCACGCCATCATGTGCCCGAGCCACTGGGTGGTGAAGAGGTTGTGGAGGAGGAGAGTGGCCACACCACACCTGCCGAGGTGGTTGTGGAAGATCCTGCTGTGGCAGAGCAGGACTTTTCTTTGGTTTTGTCTGTCTCCTCCCCTTCTCCTGGCCCGTCTGTCGTCCCCTCCCCCATCCTTGGAAGCCCCTCAAGGGCGACTCCTTCCACCCGAGGACATCCATCTTCTGGCCCCAGGAAGGCGACCCAGAAGACCAGGGGGGTGTCTGATGGTGTCCAGGACCAGTTGGCGAGGGATCACGCCAGACAGACAGAACAAATGGGGGCCATAGCGGTGCACTTGCAGAAAGTGTCTGACAGCCTGGGCTCCGTTGCCAACCTCAGCAACGCAGTGCAGGATGTCAGCTCTAATTGCGCTGCAGTGGTCACCACTTTGGGGGAGGTGCAGGGGGATATCCAGCACCTCACTGCAGCCGTCCAGGCCAACAGTGCTGCCATCCGGGAGCAGGGGAGGCTGAGTCGGCGGGCCCAGCATTACCAGGTGACCCGTCAGCTCCGGATGCAGGCCCAGACGAACAATTACCTTGGACGGATAGCCAGGGCCTTGGAGGGCACGCAGGCCACACCTGCCAGGAGTGGCCCACCTGGGGATCAGCCACCTCCAGATGCCCCCCCACCCCCACCCACTCCATCCAGGCAGCTGCGGAGCCAGAGAGGGGCCCCCAGAAGAAGCCCCCGGCATCCCCGATGAGGCCTTTTTTTTTTCTTGTTTTATATTATTGTTTTTCACATACTCAGGTCATGAGTTTTTTTTTAATTTTTCTCAGGGTATGAGATTATTTTTCTTTTATTGATCAGGATATGATCTTTCTAATTTATTTTTGTACTGCACACGGTCAGGAGTGCAGGGGACAGTGTGAATGGTGTGTGAATGTGAGAGGGTGGCACTCCTGAAAGTAAGGGGTGTCACCCTCGGCCGTGGTGGTGAAGTTAACCCCACGGCTGAATGAATCACGTGTGAAAGGTGTGTGAATGGACAGTGACATCATTGGGGCCTTGACGCGGCGTTACTGCTCCCAACTCCTACATGCTGGACTTGGGCTAATCCAATGCGATGTGCATGTGGTGTGTGTGATCTAGGGACATCAGTGGTGTACACGCGTGCACTGTCTGTGTTATTAATGTTTTGGTTTAGTGTCCAAAGATGCCTACGGCGAGGACCCTCCTGACTGCTCTTCCATCAGCAGACTGGGTGTCCTCTGGCAGGGGGGGACTGTGTGGGTCGGGGGTCAGGTCATCACGTATGTCAATATGCAGGCCTTTTTTCATAGCAAAGTTGTGCAGAATACAACATGCACCGATGATCTGACACACAAAGGTAGGGGAATACAATAAGGCCCCCCCCAGACTTATCCAGGCATCGGAAACGGGACTTCAGGAGCCCAAATGTTTGCTCCACCACTGCACGGGTTTTGATGTGTGCTTCATTGTATTTTCTCTCTCCTCTGGTTTGGGGGTTCCGGAAAGGAGTCATTAGATGGGGTCCCAATGCATATGCAGAGTCACCTGTAAGGTAAAAGACAGGAGAATGTTAGTCATGCATGTGCGATTTCTGTTGTGCATGACGGGAGGGGATAGTCATGCCTGACTCCCATGTCACTCACCAACCAGCCAACTGTCCCCATACATGTTCTGGTTAAATTCTGCTGGGATGGGGCTCTGACGGTATATGAAACTGTCATGGCTGGACCCGGGGTGTTTGGCACGGACGTGCCATATGAGGCGTTGGGCATCAGCTATCACCTGTACGTTGATGGAGTGCCAATGCTTCCGATTGCGGTATATGTGCTCTGTGGCACTGGGGGGCTGTAGGGCCACATGTGTGCAATCAATGGCCCCCACAGTGCGTGGGAATCTGGCAATGTTGTAGAAATCTGTCATTGCCTTCTGCCGCAGCTCCTCAGTGGTGGGTCTGATGAACTGGTTGGACATGCGTCTGAGGATTGCAGGGACAACCTGGTGCACACATCTGCTTATGGAGGACTGTGACATCCCAGCCACCACTCCACTTGTACGCTGGAATGATCCAGTTGCAAGGAAATGGAGTGTTGCCAGTACCTTCACCAGTGGCTGCACTGCTTGTGATCGGTGTGTCTTGCTGGTGATGTCATCCTGCAGGGTTGTGGTTAGTTCAAGTATTGCATCTGGGCTGAATCTGAATAGGCGATACACCTCCTCATCCCCCATGCCAAAGAGGTTCATACGAGTGCGGTATATCCTCTCACGTGCCCGCCTTCTTGGTTCCAGGGGACCCATCAGTAGTTCTAGGACCACGAGTGCCCCTGGCATGTTGGCACACAGAGGTGTTGTCCTTGCAAGTGGGGGTGCTCAGCTAGCTCCGATCGTCGGTAACGCTGCTGTAGCTGCTCTCCTGCTGACCTGTGACCGTCTGGAGTAAAGATAAAGCAGCCTTTTGTAGAAATAACTTTGCGCCGGACGGATCAGATACGCGCGGCGCATGTAGCCAGCGTATGGTGCTAATCCGTTCGTGAATTGAGAAAAATCCCTCATTTGCATATTTGCAGGGGAAATCAATGGGCGCGACTGATGCGCCCAGCGAAAATAAACGCTGACGATACTCTGGCGTCGGAACGTTCCGCCGGTCGCAAATGACCCGTTATTGGGCGCATCTAGTTTGGTGGGTACGGGCACATAGAAACGTCGGCGCATCAGCACAGTTACGCGGCGCATATCCAAATACTCCAGCGCAAGTGTTCCTGAATCTGGCCCATTATATGGCGGCACTTTAAAGTGGAATAACATTGTTATGGCAGCAGCTAGCTGCCATAACCCCTATATCCACTTCTTCAGATAAAAGTGGTATCAGTGTCGGATTCGGCGCAAGATCACTTTTATCGGTGGCCACTCTCCGGTGCCCTCCGTCGCTTACTGCCATCAGTGGTGGAGTTGATCGCTTCCTCTCCCCTGCTTGTCATGGAGACGGCGGAACGATAAGCTTTTCATTCTGAAAGGACGTCATATGACCCCCTCGCCTTCCCGAGCCACTAGGGACACGCGTGCACACCGGCCGCGTCACTGGGGACCCGATGCGCGTGCTTGGAGGCCGCGATTTCTGCCGGCCACCCACAATTGCCCAGTAACTGAGCAGGACCGTGGATCTGTGTGTGTAAACACACAGATCCACATCCTGTCAGAGAGGGGAGACCGATGGTGTGTCCCTTATACATAGGAACACGGACCGGTCACCTCCCCTAGTCAGTCCCCTCCCCCTACAGTTATAGTCACTCCCAGGGTACACATTTAACCCCTTGATCACCCCCTAGTGTTAACTCCTCCCTGACAGTCACATTTACACAGTAAGTAGTGCATATTTATAGCACTGATCGCTGTATAAATGTGAATGATCCCAAAATAGTGTCAAAAGTGTCTGATATGTCCGCCACAATATCGCAGTCACGATAAAAATCACTGATCGCTGCCATTACTAGTAAAATAAAATGCTATGAATCTATCTCCTATTTTGTAGCCGCTATAACTTTTACGCAAACCAATCAATATATGTCTATTGCGATTTTTTTTACCAAAAATATGTAGAAGAATATGTATCGCCCAAAACTGAGGAAAAAAAATTGATTTTTTATATATTTTTGGGGGATATTTATTATAGCAAAAAGTAAAAAAATATTACTATTCTTGTCGCTATTCTTTTGTTTATAGCGCAAAAACCAAAAACCGCAGAGGTGATCAAATACCACCAAATTTCATTTGGGTACAGTGTTCTATGACCGCGCAATTGTCATTCAAATTGTGAAATAAAGAAGATTTTTTTTAACACACCCTATCCCGCCGAGCTCCTGTGCAGAAACAAACGCATACATGAGTAGCGCCTGCATATGAAAACAGTGTTCAAACCACACATGTGAGGTATCACCATGACCATTTGAGGAAGAGCAATAATATTAGCCCCTCCTCTGTAACTCAAAACATGCAACTAGATTTTTTTTAAACTACGCATGTGGAGATTTTTAAGGATAAAAATTTGTCTCCATCCCTCGAGCGGGCGCAATTTTGAAGCTTGACATGTTGGGTATCACTTTACTCGCGTGACATCATCTTTCACAATATGAAAAAAATTGGGCTAACTTTACTGTTGTTTTAATTTTTTAATTTAAAAAAGTTTATTTTTTCCCCAAAAAAGTGCACTTGTAAGACTGTAAATTTCTAGTTAATTTCTAGCAATATAAAAAGATTTTAACTTGTAAACAAAGATAAATATAAATGTAAGCCAGAACAGGTACTCTTTTTAAGTGTAGATCCAGCCCAATTTTTTTTAAGGTTTTTAAATAGCATAGCATAACATTTGATTTACTGTCAATGTCAATGTCCCTGTTCAGAAATGTTCACCTCACGTTCTGTCCCTTTTGGGTTGTTGTGGAAACAAGGATTGGTGATAAAGCATTAGTGGAGGTGCCTTTTTTTCATGATAATTACAGAAGTGAATTTCCATTCCTAGGGGTATATTTCCTCTCACTTCCTGTTTTCTCCCTCCGTTTGTAAGTAGGAGTCCATTGTAAGTCGGATATTTGTGACCCGGGGACTGCCTGTAGTTATACAGTATATTCTTATCACACATTAAATACATTTTAAAACAAGTCCTTACTGACCTCTGTATCTACAACTACTAAGGAGTAATTTTTTTCAAAGTTTTACTTTCACCTTCTCTCTTTAGCTTGGCATCCCCTCCCAACACTGATTTGACAGCCCACTAGCCTTCAAGCTGTTTTAAAGGGTATTTTTTTAAATTAAAATAATAAACATGGTATACTTACCTCTTCTTCTGGGGTTCCCTGCCAGTGCTCTAGACTCCTCCTCCTCTCTGTGTGCCTCCATAGTAAGCCATTTCTTATGGTGGCACACCTGCAGACTCTCCCCCGATCTGGGCTGGTCCATTGACAGACAGCTCAGCCTCACCCCCTTCTCTCTGCTCACATAATTTGATTGACAGCAGCAGGAACCAATGGCTCCTGCTGCTATCTTTGTACCTGTGAGGAAAAAGAGAGAGAGAGAGACTAGTGTTGCTGTAGACAGGCACAGCGCTGGATCAAGACAGAACCCAGGTAAATATAAAGGGAGGTGAGGGTTCGATACAATTAGTGGGACTAAGGTAAAAAATGTCTAGCGTTTTGAACCATTTTCACACCTCTAATCTCAGAGAAAGGGCACATGCTCGGAGCAGACTGCATTCATGGCAATGGTGGCACAATGCTGGGGCTGCTGCATTCATGGCAATGCTGGGACAGCTGCATTCACGGCAATGGTGGGGCTGCTGCATTCACGGCAATGATGGGGCTGCTGCATTCATGGCAATGGTGGGGCTGCTGCATTCACGGCAATGGTGGGGCTGCTGCATTCACGGCAATGGTGGGGCTGCTGCATTCACGCCAGTGGTGGGACTGCTGCATTCACGGCAATGGTGGGGCTGCTGCATTCACGCCAGTGGTGGGGCTGCTGCATTCACGCCAGTGGTGGGGCTGCTGCATTCACGCCAGTGGTGGGGCTGCTGCATTCACGCCAGTGGTGGGGCTGCTGCATTCACGCCAGTGGTGGGGCTGCTGCATTCACGCCAGTGGTGGGGCTGCTGCATTCACGCCAGTGGTGGGGCTGCTGCATTCACGCCAGTGGTGGGGCTGCTGCATTCACGCCAGTGGTGGGGCTGCTGCATTCACGCCAGTGGTGGGGCTGCTGCATTCACGCCAGTGGTGGGGCTGCTACATTTACGCCAGTGGTGGGGCTGCTGCATTCACGCCAGTGGTGGGGCTGCTGCATTCACACCAGTGGTGGGGCTGCTGCATTCACGCCAGTGGTGGGGCTGCTGCAGTCATGCCAGTGGTGGGGCTGCAGCATTCATGCCAGTGGTGGGGCTGCTGCATTCATGGCACCTGTGAGGCTGCAGGTGGGAACTGACCCTTATTTTGCTTCACAGTTTTTTTTAAATGTTATTTTTTCCTGAAACTTCCCTCTTAGGCCGCGTACACACGATTGAACATGTCCGCTGAAACTGACATGTTCGATTGTGTGTATGGCCTAGTGGACAGTTTTCCAGCGGACAAAAGTTTCTAAACAGGCTTAGAAACTTGTCCGCTAGAAACCTGTCTGTCGGACATGTCCGATGGTTAGTACGCCCAACCATCGGACCAAAATGCCACGCATGCGTGGAAGCATTGAACTTCCTTTTTCCAGCACGTCGGTGTGTTCTACGTTACCGTGTTCTGGTCCAAGGGGATTTTGGTCTGATGGTGTGTACACACATCAGACCAAGAGATCCCTTCAGAGATGTTCGATGAAAACGGTCCATTGGACCTGTTTCATTGGACATGTCTGATCTTGTGTACGCGGCCTCAAAGTAAAAGATGCATGTTATATGCCGATAAATACGGTATATCAAAATAACACGCCCAAGCGCATCTCTTCACCACACACAGCCACAAAGGCAGGATAATTATTGTTGGGCAGTGTATTGGTGCTCGGACGAACATACTTTGACCGTATTTTAATGGTTCAAAGAATGTCAGGCAAAATGGTCAGCCCTTACGCATGTTCACTTCATCAAATCTGACCCCCTTTTAAAAAAGTTTGGACATCCCTGCCTTAGAGTCAATGACCCAGAACAAGGATTGTTGACTTGCGCTTACCTCAGTTTGATTGTTGAATTATTGTTCCTGGTAAATGACTCTGAAAGTATTAAATCCGCTCTTATTTATTGAAGAGGTCTGCACTGTCCGCCACATATTTCTTTTACAGGTTTCCTTTAAGTCAAACTGTAAAAAATATTTCTTAAACGGCCTATACATGTAAATGAAGAAAATCAAACTGTATTCTAGTTATACGAACGCGCGCAAGCACGCATTTACACTGTGCATGTCAGCGGGGGTTCTGCCCTTTACTCAATACTTTGCAGTGTTTGCGGGGGCCACTTTAACTAGTGTTATAACTGAATGTCAGATATTGTGAGCTATGCTCGAGAATACTCTCCTGTATTAGAGACTCTTTCTCTAATGGTTATGAGTCATGCTATACATCATGTGCTTGTATACATAGCATCAGCAAATAAGCAGGAGCAAGCAGTGTCACCTAATCAGTAGGGTAATTCTGTACAAAATGTCAGTAAAAGCACTGGGAAAGAAGCTGATAAAGAATAAGTAACAACATTTTACACCACAATTAGAAGATGTTTTTGTTTGCTTTATCTGAGCATATTAGTTTGCTTCCATACAGTTTCCCTCTATTTTTTTGTATATAATATACCATTTGTTCTACACACAATAAGATTATCGGACAAATGATCTTGTTTTTTTTTTTTGCATGCTAGTCTCAGTATCGAAAACGAATAGGTCTGATGGACCGTTTTCATTGGTCCAAACCGATCGTGTGGGGGCGCCATCGGTCATTTATCCATCGGTTAAAAAAAGCAAACTTGTTTTAAATTTAAAAATCCACGCATGCTCAGAATCAAGTTGACGCATGCTTGGAAGCATTGAACTTCATTTTTTTCTGCACGCCGTTGTGTTTTACGTCACCGCGTCCTGACATAATCAGTTTTTTAACCGATGGTGTGTAGGCACGACTGACCATTAGTCAGCTTCATCGGTTAACTGATGAAAACGGTCCATCAGACCGTTCTCATAGGATGGACCGATCATGTGTACAGGGCTTTAAAGGTTTACCCCTCTTAATGACCAGGCCATTTTTTGCGTTACTTGCAAAATTAATGCACACTGTACCCAAATACAATTTTTGATTTTTTTCCCCCCACAAATAGAGCTTTCTTTTGGTGGTATTTAGTCACCTCTGCGGCTTTTATTTTTTAAGTTATTAAAAAAAAAAAAGACTGGCAATTCGGGAAAAAAAAAACCACAATATTTTTTACTTTCTGCTATAAAACATACCCAATAAAATGTTTTAAAACATCACATTTCTTCATAAGTTTAGGCCAATATGTATTCTGCTAAATGTTTTGGGTAAAAAATATCCCAATAAGCGTATATTGATTGGTTTCCTCCAGGGTTGTTCCGATACCGATACCAGTATCAGTATCGGGGCCGATACCAAGCATTTGCCCGAGTACTTGTACCCGATGCTTCACCCGATACTTGTACTGTCGGCGGTGATCAGTGTATGGGGAAGTTCCAAACACCGATCACCGCTGATTTTAAAACAGCTGAAAGCCGCCGTGTATCCCGTGTATGCTGCCGTGTATCCCGTGCATTCGCCGTGTATGCCGCCGTGTATGCTGCCGTGTATGCTGCCATGTAGCCCGTGTATGCTGCCGTGTAGCCCGTGCATCCCGCCGTGTATCCCGTGTATGCCGCTGTGTATCCTGTGCATCCCGCTGTGTATCCTGTGTATCGCACCGTGTATCCCGTGTATCCAGCCGTGTTTTTCTCCCCTTCTGTGCCTCTCCTCCACCCCCTGGAATTGTCAGGATGGAGAGCGGGGTAGGAGCTGGTAAATCCGGCTCCTTGGACCGATGATCCGAGTTGTAATGAAAACCAGTATGGAGAAGAAAAAAAGCTACATAGTGTGAACCCATATAACTTGTTTAATAAAAAAATTAAAATCACACTTACAGGAAAGTAGATAAAATTCGCATGTGAAAAATATAGCCGGCCGGCTAGCACACCCGTTCACTCCGGGACACAGTTTGCGGTTTAAAGGACGTCAGCACGCCGCTACCCTGGGTAACATGGGTTCACACTATGTAGCTTTTTTTCTTCTCCATACTGGTTTTCATTACAACTCGGATCATCGGTACACTGTTGGAGAAATCTGGACTTTCGGATATCCTGCCACGTTAACCCCTGGCTAGGGATTAAGCCATCTGCTGTCAGAAGATCTCTAGTTGGGATCTTCCCCTCTGGTAAGGGGCAGTGTGATTGAAAGGTGGAGGTGTTTATCTATCCATGCACTATTCTGAGGTTTTTTGCATTTGATGTCACCATCTATCTGGAGGAAAGAATAATTGTTTCTGCTATCAGTTTCCATCAGATGCATAACATGTTCCGCACTTGATTAATGGATTTTTTATTTTATTCATCACCTGCATGACGGGACTTTCACTTACTCTACACAGGACTATTATTGGAGTTCTACACTGTAGTGTTTATATTTGCGCAGCTTTTTCTTGTTTAGTAGTATTATTTTTGTGGGTATCTCACATTTTAAGTTGCTAGCATTTTTCTAGACCATTCACATAGACAGCGCAGTATTACCACTTTTTTTCTTAAATCCGGCTCCTTACTGCTCCGAATGGACAGAGTCAGTGATCACTGACTGTCCATTCACATAACTGAAACATTTGTAATCTGTAATTAGTGTTGAGCGGAATACGCCATATTCGATTTCGCGATATTGCGCGAATATATAGAAGAATATTCGCTAATATCGAATATTCGTGATATTTTATCCAAAAAAAATTCTCATAAACGGAGATCATTTCCTGTATTACTAAACTAATATGCACTAAACACTAACTCTACACTAACTCTACTTAAAAGAAAGGAGAATAAGGGGGAAAAGAAGGGCGGAGAAGATAATCGCGCAATATTCCTTTTGCCGAATATTCGAGTTATTCTGATTGGCTCTGATGCAAAAGAAGGGCGGAGAAGATAATCACGCAATATTCCGTTTGCCGAATATTCGAGTTATTCTGATTGGCTCTGATGCAAAAGAAGGGCGCATCAGAGCCAATCAGAATAACTTGAATATTCGGCAAAAGGAATATTGTGCGATTATCTTCTCCGCCCTTCTTTTGCATCAGAGCCAATCAGAATAACTCGAATATTCGGCAAAAGGAATATCGTGCAATATTCCTTTTGCCGAATATTCAAGTTATTCTGATTGGCTCTGATGCAAAAGAAGGGCGGAGAAGATAATCACGCAATATTCCGTTTGCCGAATATTCGAGTTATTCTGATTGGCTCTGATGCAAAAGAAGGGCGCATCAGAGCCAATCAGAATAACTTGAATATTCGGCAAAAGGAATATTGTGCGATTATCTTCTCCGCCCTTCTTTTGCATCAGAGCCAATCAGAATAACTCGAATATTCGGCAAAAGGAATATCGCGCAATTTTCCTTTTGCCGAATATTCGAGTTATTCTGATTGGCTCTGATGCAAAAGAAGGGCGCATCAGAGCCAATCAGAATAACTTGAATATTCGGCAAAAGGAATATTGTGCGATTATCTTCTCCGCCCTTCTTTTGCATCAGAGCCAATCAGAATAACTCGAATATTCGGCAAAAGGAATATCGCGCAATATTCCTTTTGCCGAATATTCGAGTTATTCTGATTGGCTCTGATGCAAAAGAAGGGCGGAGAAGATAATCACGCAATATTCCTTTTGCCGAATATTCAAGTTATTCTGATTGGCTCTGATGCAAAAGAAGGGCCGAGTAGCTGATGCGATTCTTTTATGTTGCCGAAAATTCGCAATGCGAATTTTTCGGCAACATAAAAGAATCGCATCAGCTACTCGGCCCAGGGTCTCTCTCTAATCATACCAGCAATGCTTTTAGATGTCGATGGAGATCACTAGGATGTGATCTGTTTTAAAAATAAATTTGAAAAAATACGAATATTCGCCATAGCGAATATTCGCCGCAATATTTGAGTTATTCGCGAATACTCGAATATGCAATATTCGTGAGCAACACTATCTGTGATTACAAATGTTTCAGTTTATGAATGAAGAGAAGACGCTGTCTTCACTCCATTAATTTTCAGCGCAGCTAATGCTGCTGAGAAAGGGACAGTGGAATATGTGTCCCTAGTCCCTTTCTCTGTCTCAAAGGGAAGATGTCAGAGGTCTGTTAGGACCCCTGATATCTCACCAAAACACCCCCAACAGGGCGGAAAAAAATAAATAAAGAATAAAAAAAATGATTGTAGAAATTAAAGAAATAAAAGAAAAAAAAAACACACTGACACGGTCCACCCCCCCCCCCCCCCTTTAAAAAAAAGAAAGCATTATAAATAACAAGTTGTTAAAGATAAAAAAAAAAAAAACATACTGACACATGTGCCGCTGTCACATGAGATTAAAAAACAAAAGTATCAGTATTCGGTATCGGCGAGTACTTGAAAAAAGCATCGGTACTTGTACTCAGTCTTAAAAAAGTGGTATCGGTACAACCCTAGTTTCCTCAAAAGTTATAGCATCTATGTGGGATGTTTGTATTTATTTATTAACTAGCAAAGGCGACAAGTAGCGACTTATAATGGGACTGAGATATTGCGGTGGACATATCGGACACCTAACTGACACTTCATACACTATTTGAGTACCAGTGACATTAATACAGTGATCAGTGCTAAAAAAACATGCACGGTCACTGTACTAGTGACACTGGCAGGGACAGGATTACCATCAGGGGCGATCAATGGGTTAAATGTATGTCTCGGTTGTGCTTACACACCGTGGGGAGGTGCTTTTACTAGAGAGAAGGTAAAGATCCATGTTCCTGCTTAGCAGAAACACAGGATCTGTGCCTTCCCTTCTGACAGAATGACAATCTGCCTAGTTTACATTGTTATTCTGCCTGTGCCCTGTACAATTGGTGACCCGCTCCCGCTGTGATAATACACAGTGGGATCCCAGCAGCAAGTACCATGGACTTGATGCCTGCCGGCCATCAAGTCCACCGTCCCCGCTGCTGTGCTCCCACTGTGTATTATCACAGCTGGAGCGGGTCACCAATGGCGTGCATGTGTGTCCCAGACCCCGAAGTGTCAGATCTCATACTATGTACATGATCTGGTGAGTGGCAACCGCCTTTCCCCAGTATATGTGCCGGGGGGAGTCGTTAACTGGTTAAACGAGAAAAGTCATAGGAGAAAAATGTTCATGTTTGTCCGTTCAAAAAATCTCAGATGAAAGTTGTGTAATAGCGATCAGATTATCTCATATTCGCGTCTAAGGCCGTGTACACACGATGAGACATGTCTGACGGACCGTTTGCAGCGGACATGTCTCATCGGATTTTGGTCCGATGGCGTGTACACACCATCGGACGAAAATCCCCTCGGGCTGAGGACGCGGTGACATGGCGGTGACATTGACGCCGCCACGTCACCACTCCAGGAAGGAAAATACTTCCACGCATGCGTCGAATCCATTCGATGCATGCGCGGAGATTTCTGTCCACTGGTTAGTGTACTAACCAGCGGACATATCCGACGGACATGTCTGCGGCGGACAAATTTCAAAGCATGCTTTGAAATTTGTCCGCTGGGAAAACATGTCCGCTAGCCCGTACACACGATAGGAAATGTCTGCTGAAACGGCCCGTCGGACCAGTTTCAGCAGATAAATTTGATCGTGAGTACGCGGCCTAAAGGTTTATTTTTTGTACGATATTCTGATTGTGTGTATGAGGCTTTACTTTGTAAGTGTGTACGTGATTGGAAAGTGGTAAAAAGGGTGAATTTTATAAGAAAATTTCACTTTGTTTTGTTTCGCTTTGTTTTGGATTGGCAAAGCAACAGTTTTCTTTTTATGATAAACTGTAATGCCCCGTACACACGGCAGAGAACCTCGACGGGCGGAACACATCGTTCCGCCCTTTGAGGTTCTCTGCCGGCCGTCAGAATCGGCGACCCGCCCGTCGGGAAAGGCGACCAGCCATTCATCCCGACGGGCCGTTGAGCAAATAGAGAACCTGTTCTCTATTTGCTCGACGGGTTTCCTGACGGGCGGGGCTCGCCGAGAGCGTACACACGGCCGAGGATCTCGGCAGAATGCGGCTCCCAGCGAGGTTCTCGCTGGTTTCTGCCGAGAACCTCGGCCGTGTGTACGGGGCTTAAGCCAACACACCTAAAATGCATTGGTAAAACCAGGGCTTTTTTTTCTCAGAGAATAGGTGCAGGAACTCAATAATGTCCCCCCACTAGGGATGAGCCGTGGTCCCCCCACTAGGGATGAGCCGCGGTCTGTTCGCACCAGAACGTTCGAACAGACTGCGGGTTCGCGCGAACATTTAGAACCCCATTGAAGTCTATGGGACTCGAACGTCGAATTCAAAAACAATAATTTTAAAGACCAATATTCAATTTAATGTTGGAAAACGTCTTTCGGAACCCGGATCTTGCCCCAGGGAACATGTATCAATGGAAAAAAAAGTTTTAAAAACGTTCGTTTTTCTGGAGCAGCGATTTTAATGATGCTTAAAGTGAATTTTTTTTTTTTTAATTCCTTTAAATATCGTACCTGCTGGGTGTCTATAGTAGTGGCATGTGTTTATACTGTAAATGTCCCTGCACAACATGAGATTACTATAAGAAAAAATAAATGTATTACTGCTTGAGACTTTAATGTAATGTTTGGTCCCTGCAATATGGATACACATCATTGAAAAAAATAGCATGAGTTTCCCCGCTACCACTCCCCCCAGGTCATTACAAGACCCAGTGCCAATCCTGACCTCCCTGGGGCCCTAAGCAAAATGACATGGCACATTAAAGCGGAGGGCGCTGACGACAGTGACATGCGACATGTGACAATGCGTTTAGGTGCTATCAAACATCAAACGTGCAGTAACAGCTAATGCGTTTAGGTGCTATCAAACAGCAAACGTGCAGTCACACCAACTGCGTTTAGGTGCTATTAAACACAAGTGCAGTAACAGCTAATGCGTTTAGGTGCTATCAAACAGCAAACGTGCAGTCACACCAACTGTGTTTAGGTGCTATCAAACAGCAAACGTGCAGTCACACCAACTGCGTTTAGGTGCTATTAAACAGCAAACGTGCAGTAACAGCTAATGCGTTTAGGTGCTATACAACAGCACACGTGCAGTAACAGCTAATACGTTTATGTGCTATTAAACAGCACATGCGCAGTTACAGCAAATGTGTTTAGGTGCTATTAAACAGCAAACCTGCAGTAACACCAAATGCGTTTAGGTGCTATTAAACAGCAAACGTGCAGTTACAGCAAATGTGTTTAGTTGCAAATAAACAGGACAAGTGCAGTAACACTGAGTACGTTTAGGTGTCAACTAAACAGCACACAGGCAATACAACACGTTAGAACACTGCAGCTAGCACAATCGCCTGCCTGACAAATAGGAATGGCTGATCTAGCTAAGCTATACAGTGTATAAATATATGTACAACTCCTAGGGATGTATATATATTCTCTACACACTAATTGAAGCTAAAGTGACTAGCCTGCCTGCTCTATCTAGCTATCTAAAAAGACAATCTCTCTGTCTCTCTGACTGCTCTCATTAACAAGCCGGAACACACTACACGAGGCCGCCCAGCAGGCGGCCTTATATAGTGTGGGGCGTGTGCTAAAGCCCTGAGCCATAATTGGCCAAAGCCACCCAGGCTTTGGCCAATTATGGCTCTTCGTTTTTTGCGCGCTGTGATTGGCCAAGCATGCGGGACATACAGCATGCTTGGCCAATCATCAGCGCGCAATGCCGCAGTGAATTATGGGCCATTTTGCGTCACTCGAATTTGGCGCGAACGACCGATTTTGTTCGAATTTCGGCGAACGTACGAACAGACAATGTTCGAGTCGAACATACGTTCATATCGAACGCAAAGCTCATCCCTACCCCCCACCCATAACCCCCTTCCCACACACTGTAGGCAGTTCTCTCACTTGTATGGACATCATCCAGTGGGGGCATCAGCATCCGAGTACCAGGATGCTGATGCACAGAGGGTGCAGCGTAACACGTGCACTCTCCCACCCATGACTGCACTGCATCCCGGGCACCTCCATTTCCCTTTTCCTTTTCCTGCACTCTGTGGGATCTGCTCAGGAAACCTCATTTGTGGGAGCCACTGGAAGACAAGCTATCCCCTGTAAACACAGAAGCTGGACTTACTTACTGAAAGTTATAGCGATGAGCAGAGAGGAGACGGCCAGAGCCAGAGGTTGCGGAAATGAGTTCTACCAAGTTCCAGATGAAAGAAAGCCCTGGGTAACAAAGACTCAATAGATTTTTTTGTTGTCCATACATTATTCCAGTGCTGGAAAATGGAGCAAAATACATGCATCTAGTGAGAGTGAGCCCTGTATTTGTGTTTATAAAAAATATAGTTTAGCGTGTATCATGACTTAAGTCTCATACACACGACTGGATTTCCATCGGACAAATCCGTGGATTTTTGTCCGAAGGGCGTTGGCTGTAAACTTGTTCTACATACAGATGGCAGAGCTTTTTCAGCCACTGGGCAACTTCTGCTAATGTTGTCTGATGGTTAGCACTGGTTCAGAGCATGCGTGTTTGTACTTTGGATTTTAGTCCGACAGACTTGTGTACACACGATCGGATAATCTGACGGAACACATTTGTTGTCGGACAAATTGAGAGCATGGCCATCCAACATTTGTTGTCGGAAATTCCGACAACAATTGTCAGATGGAGCACACAGACGGTCGGATTATGCGTCAAAACCCTTCCATCAAACAATTGTTGTCAGAATATCAGATCGTGTGTGCCTTTACTAATAATGTAGGCCAACCATTGGACTGTATATTTCATTATTCAGGAGCCTGTAGGGTAGATTGACTAAGCTACATATTTATCTCCACATACTCCACCCTACCTCTCCTTTTTATTTTTTCTCCTGGAAATTTTCACTCCCTTAATCTACAGGTGAAAGGTAGTCACTAAGACAGGAAGTGAGGGGGACATTTCCTCAATAGAGCATCAGAGGTTCTTATTGATTTGCCTGAAGTCCTCTTAGGTCTATAATATGGAAGATGATCTTAAATTGGTCTTCCTTGGTGATAGAATGTTTCTATTTATCTATACTAGAGGAGGTTGGGTGTAAAGGGATATTCTACCTCTTAAGAAGCTGAGTGATCCCTTTAGGGGTGTCAAGGGGGGTGGGGACATCCACCTTCTTAAAGGGGAGGTTCCCCTAAAAATAAACTTTTAACATTGCATGTCTCTTTTTAATTACATGTAGAATCGGCTGGTAGTTTAAAAAAAAAAACGTCCGTACATACCATTTTCGGCATGTAGTCTCACCGTCGCTTCCGGGTCTGGCAGTCGGGTATGGGTGTGCCTACTTGATTGACAGGCATCCGATCGACGCATACATCGCGTCACGAGATGCCGAAAGAAGCCGAACGTTGGTGCGCATGCGCCGTATAGAGCCGCACCAACGTTCGGCTTCTTTCGGCATCTCGTGACGCGCTGTATGCGTCGATCGGATGCCTGTCCCCGACCGCCAGACCCGGAAGCGACGGTGAGACTACATGCCGAAAATGGTATGTACGGACGTTTTTTTTTTAAACTACCAGCCGATTCTACATGTAATTAAAAAGAGACATGCAATGTTAAAAGTTTCTTTTTAGTGGAACCTCCCCTTTAATAGACCTGAACGAATGGTCTTTGGTGTTTATTACCGTTTTGTGGAACTAGACAACATTATAAGATTTATGGGATTTCTAGAGATGGGAGGGGTCATTTGATCTGAATTTTATTATCTTCAATATGTTTATTTTCTTTAGTTGTTCATTATTACCTTTATATATGAATGATACTTTGGACGCGAATTGGAAGGGGAGGTAAAGAACTAAATGTACCTTATTGTTTATGGCTATTTGTCACGCTGTGATATTTTCCTTGATGTTCTGATTTTTTCCTGAAAATAAACTTAAATTTGAATGAAAAAAAAAAAAAACTATCAGAGGTTCTAACCCAACCTAAATTAAAACAAAAAATCTAAGATGTAGAAATAATTAAATCATACAGTAGCATAGCAAACCTGTTAAACGTCAACAGTCCCTAAAATGCGTCATTAGCCACATTCTTAACAGTAGTAGGTTCAGTATCGCATGAAACCCAATTGCAATAGAAGAAAATGATGAACTCTACTTATAATCCCTGAACAAATGGATATGCTAAGACATAGTTGTATGAATAAAGGATATAAATATCTCAAATAAAATAGACTAGTCTCTAACCTTGGCAATCTTCCGATGTCATTGAGTACGCACTCTTCTTGCAGTTAATGATGCATCCACATGGGAGGTGACTCCAGTGCTCAGACAGAACAAACAGTGGTGTGGTGGTGGCAGCTAGCAAAGTCAGAAGAAAACTTATTGTCTCAAAAGAATGACTCTGAAAGCCAACAATATGCTGGACAGCCATCTGTATCTGTAAAGCAGAGATTTCATACAATGAACTGTCCAATCAACAATCATCAAGCAAGAAATAAAGTGCAGCGATAGACTCATTTACATTCATATATTAAATGGCAGCATGGATAATTTGTGTTTAGGGTTTCTGCATGGAGATAATCGCATCCAAGGCTAACTTTACATAGAATAAAACGTATTTATACATTGAGTGTGAAGACTGAATATATTCATGTAAATTACTTGTTTGGAAAACTATATTTATTGGTTGAATGGTCTATTGGTGTGCACAAAGGATTTTCTAGGGCTTGTATAAACTGGTGAGGTACATTTAAAAAGAGGTGGAATTGCTCACCGAGTGCTCATGAGCATGGAGGACCACTCAAGGAAGGCATCCAGAAAAAAAAAGACTGAAACCTCAGGTGATTATAAATGCACAGTTTAAAAAAAAAAAAAAGATAACAAACATGTTAAAATTACCTGCTCTGTGCAATGGTCCTCTTCTTGGGTGCCCCGCCCGTGCTCCTAGCCCCTCTCCCTTGCTGAGTGCCCCCATGGCAAGCTGCTTGCTATAAGGACATTTGTGTGCTTGCTCCAGAGTCCATAAGACAGAGTGCGGTTCGACCCTACCCCCACTCACTAGATATGATTGACAGCAGCAGTAGCTAATGGCTGAGCCTGTGAGAAGAGAGCTGTGAGAGCCTCTGCTCTCATGCACTATTGGATTAGGTTTGGGCTCAGTCAAGTATTTAGAAAGGGCTGGGGTGGGGGAAGGGCTGCTTGCAGTATTTTTTATTATTTTTTTACCTTAAAGGCTAAGCAAATTTGTTACCTTTATTTCATTTTTTTTCTAAATTCTAGACCCCTATGTACCAATAAAGCATTAATGTACTTATTTTGCAAAAATAAAACGGCTTTCCATTTATTCTACACACGCTTATCTTGCACCCTTTATAGCTGTTTAAAAACATAGTTCTATTACTTCTGCCTTACTTCCTGGAAAAACTTTAGGTAATGACACAGGAAGGAGTTGACCAGCGAATCTCATTAGAACACACCCTGTATTATTTACCCTCAGCTTGCCAACTCCTTTCTGTGTCATGACCTAAAGTCTGTCCAGGAAGTAAGGCAGAAGTAATCGAGCAGTGTGTTTAACCTCTTGCCGACCAGCCAAGTCGTTATACTACGGCAGGTCGGTTCTCTTGCGCAAACTGGCGTAGGTGTACGTCAGTCTGTGCAAGTATACTAGCGGGTGCGCGCACGCTCGGCAGGTGCACACTTGTTTGACGTATGCCCGTGGGTCTTGCGGACTAGCTGTCTGCCAGCAACCAGCGATCGCAGTGTTCAGAGGCAGAACGAGGGAAATGCCTACATAAATAAGGCAATTCCCCATTCTGCCTAGTGACATATCAGAGATCTTCTGTTCCCAGTCATCGGGAACCGTAATCTCTGTCATGTCCTAGGTAGCCCATCCCCCCTACAATTAGAAAATGCTGAGGAAACACAGTGAACCCCATGGTCGCCCCCTAGCATTAACCCCTTCTCTGCCAGTGACATTTATACAGTAATCAATGGCTATTTTTAGCTCTGGTCACTGGTCCAAAACAGTGTCTAAAGTGTCTGATTTGTGCCCCGCAAAAATTACAGTCCTGCTAAAAATCGCAGCTTACCGCCATTACTAGTAAAAAAAAAAAAGTTAATAATAAAAATGGCATAAATCTATTCTCTATTTTGTAGAGGCTATAACTTTTGCACACACCAATCAATATACGCTTATTGCGAATGAACCGATGAAGAAATGCATTCTTTTATTTTATTTAGAAACATTTATTATAGCAAAAATAATTTTTTTTTTTTTCAAAATTGTCGGAGCGAGAGGTGATCAAATACGACCAAAAGAAAGCTCTATTTGTAGGGGGAAAGGGGCATACCCTTTCTTTGGGTACAGCAGTGCATGACCGTGCAATTGTCAGATAAAGCGACGCAGTGCTGTATCGCAAAAAAGGGCCTGTCATTAAGGGGGCAAATACTTCCGGGGCTGAAGTGGTTAAACAGCTATGAACGGAGTGAGGTAAGCACATGTAGAATAAATGGAATGCTGTTTTTTTTTTTTGCAAAATAAGTACATTATATTGATACATGGGGTGAACTTAGGCCGCGTACACACGGAGGGACATGTCCGATGGAAACGGTCCGCGGACCGTTTTCATCGGACATGTCTCCTCAGGATTTTCGTCCGGCGGTGTGTACACACCATCGGATCAAAATCCCCGCTGGCAGACAGCGCGGTGACGTTGACGCCGCCACGTCACCGCACCAGGAAGTAAACAACTTCCACACGACGCTTGTGCGGGCAGATATGTCCCCTGGTTAGTGTACTAACCAGGGGACATATCCGACGGACATGTCGCTGGCGGACAAATGTTAAAGCATGCTTTAAAATTTGTCCGCCGCTAGCCCACACACACACGATCGGATTTGTCCGCTGAAATGGTCCATCGTAACCAGTTTCAGTGGACAAATTTGATCGTGTGTACGCGGCCTTAGCCTTTAATGCATAGACACCTGGCAGTTGAAGTTGCAATGTGCTAGTTTGCATTGCATATTAGCACATTATGACAGACTTTCCTGAAAATGAAGCCCTCCAGGAGCTGTAACCACTGAAGGCACTTCTATCTTCGTCCGATCTTCCTTACAGGTTTGCAGGCTTTGGTAATATAAATTGCTGAGCTGGCGATGATATCACTCCTGTGCGTGAGAGTCCCTGTTTACGTCATGGCTATGCCGTTGATTCAGAACAGGGCCGATTCTAGGGTCATAGGCGCCTGGGTGCAGAAATTTTTCTGGCGCCCCCACATGGGCGTGATCATTTTACTAACTCCTCCCCTTTACAAATGTTTCTATGGCAATGACTCAACCACAGAGATGCTCCCCCACAAAGTCTTCATCACCCTGGGATCCTTACATGATCTCTTAACAATAAACAAAATACAGGAAGAGAAGCAGAGTACTTTATTGGGACCTGGGAGGGGGCTCTGTGATGGACACAGAGAGGGCTTCTGTTAGAGATTCAGTTAGAAAAAGCTCCCAGACATACTACAGACATGATACAGGAGATGTTCAGAGACTAAAGACATAGTACAGGAGATGGTCAGAGACTGAAGACATAGTAAAGGAGATGGTCAGAGACTACAGACATAGTACAGGAGATGGTCAGAGACTACAGACATAGTACAGAAGATGGTCAGAGACTGAAGACATAGTAAAGGAGATGGTCAGAGACTGCAGAGATAGTACAGGAGATGGTCAGAGACTGAAGACATAGTAAAGGAGATGGTCAGAGACCACAGACATAGTACAGGAGATGGTCAGAGACTACAGACATAGTACAGAAGATGGTCAGAGACTGAAGACATAGTAAAGGAGATGGTCAGAGACTGCAGAGATAGTACAGGAGATGGTCAGAGACTGAAGACATAGTAAAGGAGATGGTCAGAGACTACAGACATAGTACAGGAGATGGTCAGAGACACGTCAGTTCTGGACGGACACACACCTATGCTCGGAACACTAGTTCTGGATGGACAAAAACAAGGAGAAAAAGAGGGAGGGGAGAACTCTGCCACTTCAGCGCCCCCACCTCTTCAGGCGCCTGGGTGCAAAGCACCCTGTGCACCCTGCCTAGGATCGGCCCTGATTCAGAACACACCAGCTAAAGTAAATATCTTCAAACTATGCATTTTTAGGAGATATTTCCTGTACTTATAGGTAAGCCTTATTGTAGGCTTACCTATAGGTAAAAATCATACAGGTTTACTCCTGCCTTAAGGTAAAAACCTTCTGCTTTTAGAACCACTTTCACTACAGACTGATGCAGCAGCTGATGCTTAGTGTGGTACTGGATTCATTTCTGCCTAAAGTGATTGTAAAGTCTTGTTTAAAAAAAAAAACATGTTATACTTGCCTCCTTTGTGCAGTTGGTTTTGCACAGAACATCCTGGGTCCTCCTCTTCTCAGGTCCCTCTTTGCTGCTCCTGGCCCCTCCCTCCTATCGAGTGCCCCCACAGTCAGAAGCTTCCTATGGGGGCACCGGGACCGAGTCACAGCTCTGTGTGTCCATTGAGACATGGAGCCGCGACCCGGCCCGCCCCCTCTCTTCCCTGATTGGCTGACTGACTTTCACTGACAGCCGCGGGAGACAATGGCGCTGCTGCTGTGTCTCAGCCAATCGGGAGGAGTGTCCCGGGCGGCTTAGACATTTGTGGACATTGCTGGAGAGAGATGGGGCTCAGGTAAGTAATTATGGGTGCTGGGGGGGGGGGGCTGCTACACACAAAAGGTTTGTTATCTTAATGCAGAGAATGCAGTAAGAAAAAAAGCCTTCTGCTTTTACAACTCTTTTAACCACTTGGGAACCGCATACCGTCAAATGACGGAGGGCGGAATACCCTATTGTTCTGACAGGACGTCATATGACGTCCTGTCATTTAAAGCCGCTAGGGGGCTGTCAGGGAGAGGAGACTGATGCTGTGTCCCTTGTACATAGGGACACAGATCGGTCACCTCCCCCAGTCACTCCCCTCCCCCTACAATTAGAACACTCACTAGGCTACACATTTAACCCCTTCCCCGCCCCCTAGTGGTTAACCCCTTCCCCGCCAGTCACATTTATACAGTAATCAATGCATATTTATAGCACTAATCGATCTATATGTGAATGGTCCCAAAAATGTGTCAAAAGTGTCCGATGTGTCCACTATAATGTTGCAGTCCCGCAAAAAAATGCAGATTGCCGCCATTCCTAGTAAAAAAAAACATAATTATGTCCCCTATTTTGTAGGAAATATAACTTTTGCGCAAACCAGTCATACGGTTATCACGATTTTTTTTTTTTTTTTTACCAAAAATATGTAGAAGTATACGTATCGGTCTAGAATGAGATAAATTAGGATATTTATTATAGCAAAAAGCAAAAAATATTGTGGTTTTTTTTTCAAAACGTATGCTCTTTTTTGGTTTATAGCCCAAAAAAAAAAAAAAAAAGAAAAAACGCACAGGTGATCAAATAGGCTCTAATTTTGGGAAAAAAAAGACGGCAATTTTGTTTGGGAGCCACGTCACACGACCGTGCAATTGTCAGTTAAAGCGACGCAGTGCCGGAATCTAAAATTTTGTCTGGGCAGGAAGGGGGTGTATGTGCACAGTAGGCAAGTGGTTAAGGCCGGATTCACACCTATGCGAATTGGTTGTGGCTTAAACCGCATCCAATACGCAAAACATTTCTAAATACATTGTTTTCAATGAGGCTGGTTCACATATGTGCGATGCATTCGCACTGCGCATTGCAGAAAAAACGTGTGCGTATTTTATGCCTTGCGGTGAGGCTCAGGTGCGAATTCAGGCCCATTATCTTCTATGGGTACGAAGCTGATTCGCAGATGTGTTCATTTCTCTTCAGGATTTACTCTCATTCAGCTCAATACACTTCTCCCCCACTCTCCTCTCCCCTGTAACTTCTCCCAGGTCTCCAAATTCGCAGCTAAAACACAGTGTATCTGCTGAACACTTCTGTAATCTCTCTGGGACCGGCGTGTTATCCCTGTAGCACGTCTAGGGGTATGATGAAAGTAGATGGTGTGAGCAATGATAGAATGTCCAAACAGCAAGATGTCGTTTTCTGTGCTTTTATTCTTATGCCCGACACGGCAACAGGTAACTTCAGGTGAATAGAGGAAGGTGATGAAATAAGAAGTTGCAGGTGCAGGCCTTAACTATGTTCAGAAGCAGTCCTGCTTCAATGATACCTTTGCTTTGTCGCCACTCCAGCCAGAGTGGGTGTAGTGTACCCGGATAGTCTCTCTCACAGAACTGGCAGCCGGAGTATCACTCGGAACCCTGAGAAGGAAACAAGACTCTGCCACAGACTTGGCTCAATGGAATAGGAGAGGTACCTCTGCCACAGGCCCTTGCTCTGGAACGTAGTTTGGTGGAGCGGCTCCTTCTCAGTAAAGTAATTGCCTGAATTGTCTTCTTGATTTTGGGTGATCGTCTGACAGGTTACCATAAAAAAAACTCCCAGTGCCCGGTCACTTTGATCCCCAAAGGTTCGTCTGGGCCTTATTGGATCGCCTGCCTCCAGGCTCTCCTCAAACTGACTTCCCACCGAACAGCGCAACTTGCTTGGGATCTTCTCATAGACGTGGGGACCCAGTAAGTCACTGGGGCCCCTCTGCAGCTTTAATTGCTCCGGGCCATGAGGGCCCAGAGTCAGGGACTCCACGTAGCACGTGCGCCCCATGAGCTACTCTGCCACATTCATCACGCATAGGACAGTCAGCTGAAATCAATGGGCTGCCCTATGCGTGACACAAGAACGCACCAAAAGACATTACAAAAGGGTTTAATTTTTTTATTGAAAAGTGAAATTCTGCCTGAAAAGTTAAACTTATATTTTTAAATACAACGGGGTAGATTCATATAGAGATACGACAGCTTATCTACTGATATGCCGTCTTATCTTTGAGATTCGACGGTCGGATCTATGCGGCTGATTCATCGAATCAGGTTCCGCATAGATCTCCCTTAGATCCGACAGGTGTAAGTGACTTACACCGTCGGATCTCAGGCTGCAATCTCCCGCCGTCCACTAGGTGGCGCTTCCGTTTTTATACGCGAATATGCAAATGAGGAAATCCGCCAATTCAGAAACTAACGCTCGCCCGTTGCTTTTTTTTTACGTTGTTTGAGTTCGGCTTTTTCCGGCGGATAGTTACCCCTGCTATTTGAGGGCTAAGTGCGGCGTATCCTATGTTAAGTATGGCCATCGTTCCCGCGCCGAGTTTTGAATTTTTTACGTCGTTTACGTAAGTCGTTCGCGAATACGGCCATACGTAATTTGTGTTAATGTCAAAACCAATGACGTCCTTGCGACATCATTTGGAGCAATGCACGCTGGGAAATTTAGCCGGCGGCGCATGCGCAGTACGATCGGCGTGGGGACACGCCTGATTTAAATAATACACTCCCCCTAGCCGCGGAATTTGAATTCCACCGGGGGATTTACGATCCGCCGGCGCAACTTTCGAGGCAAGTGCTTTGTGAATACGCAACTTGCCTTAAAAACTGGTGTTGGTGGATCGTAAATATGATAGATTACGCGGATCTAAAGATCCGCTGATCTATGTGAATCTACCCCAACGTTTTTTAGCGCAACAATAATAAGGATTTTAAGCAACACTGGCCCAGATTCAGAGAGAATTCGATTATCGTAGCGTATCAGAAATACACTACGCCGCCGTTTTTTACCTGGCTCTACGTGGAATCCAGGTAGATTTTGTCCAGTAAACGACGGCGGCGTAGTGTATTTCTCCCGTCGCAATCCATCTCCGCGAGTAGGGGGCGTGAAGCATTTAAAATAGGCGCGTTCTCCGTTCGCAAATTTCCCGCCGTGCATTGCGCGAAATCACGTTGTTACGTCATTCGTTGTTTGAGTAGCGTCGTTTACGGACATTTCTATTCCCGTAAAAAAAAAAAAATTCAATTTGACGCGGGAACGACGGCCATACTTAACATGGGCTACGCACCGTTAGACCAGCAAAAAGCTGGTCTAACAGTATGTAAAAAAAATAGACGTAAGCGATTGCGAAGACCGCTCGTATCTTCGTGGATCGCCGTAAAAACTCATTTGCATATCCCGACGCATCAAAACGACGCAAACTCCTCCCAGCGGCCGCAAAAATATCGCAGCGTAGATCCGAAGGCTTACGAAGACGTAAGCCTCTCGGATCGAAGCCCGAAGCCGCCGTATCATGGTTTGAGGATTCAAACTAGTGATACGGCGCGCAAAATTTGAAATTACTCCTGTCTAACACCAGTTAGACAGGCGTAATTGCTCTATGAATCTGGGCCACTGTTTTTAAATTTAAAACTTACAAATAATAATTTATACAAACTTTTTAATATGCTAACTTTATATTATTAAGGGGGTTGTAAACCCTCAAGGTTTTTCACCTTAAAGGGATTGTAAAGGTTTGTTTTTTATTTTCTAAATAGGTTCCTTTAAGCTAGTGCATTGTTGGTTCACTTACCTTGTCCTTCGATTTCCCTTCTAAATATTTTTTTTCTTTGTCTGAATTTCTCACTTCCTGTTTCTCCTCAGTAAACTTTCCACCATCATCCGAGCAGTGGAAAGTCAGTCAGAACAGCTTACTGAGGAGAAACAGAAAGTGAGAAATTCAGACAAAGAAAACAAAGAAAAAAAAAACATTTAGAAGGGAAATCAAAGGAAAAGGTAAGTGAACCAACAATGCAGAGATCCATGTCCTGTTAGGGAGAGGAGACCAATGGCGTGTCCCTTGTACATAGGGACAACCATCGGTCACCTCCCCCAGTCAGTGACCTCCCCCCACAGTAAGAATCACCTAGCAGAGAACATATTTAACCCCTTGATGCCCCCTAATGTTAACCCCTTCCCTGCCAGTCACATTTATACAGTAATCAGTGCATTTTTATAGCACTGTTTACAGTATAAATGTGAATGGTCCCAAAAATGTTTCAAAAGTGTCTGCTGTAATATCGCAGTCGTGACAAAAATCGCAGATCACCACCATTACTAGTAAAAAATAAAAAGTAATAATTATATCCCCCATTTGTAGGCATTATAACGTTTGCGCAAACCAATCACTATGCGTTTATTGCGATTTATTTTTTTACCAAGAATATGTATCAGACTAAACTGAAAAAAAAAAAAAAAAATTTTAAATGGGATACGGCGGCAGGTCGGCTTGGCTGCGCAAAATCATGTGATATAACATGATTTTGCATTTCAGCACCCTGCTCGCCCCTGGTGCCGATGCGTGTGCCCAACAGGCGCGATCACTGCCGGGCACCCGCGATCGCTTGTTACAGAGCAAAAAAGCGGGAGCTTCCGGTCCTTTCAGGGGGAGAAATGACTGATCGCTTGTTCATACAATGTATGAACAGCGATCTGTCATTTCCCCTAGTCATTCCCACCCCCCCTTCAGTGTTAAGCGGGGTTCATTGGGATATTTTTCGCCTACTAACTTGTCATAGAGGTTGAGAACCTTGTCCCAAAAGGGGGAAACAAGTGGGCACGTACCCCAAATGTGCGTCATATTCCCTGTAGCGTGCAAACATCTCCAGCACACATCAGAGATATTAGGATCAAACTTATGTAGAATAGTGGGGCAGCGGTACCACCTAGAGAAAATACGGTAATTTCGTTCTTGGGCATGAGACGAGGTAGATAATTTAAAAGAGAGCGCCAGTGTCTTGCCCCACTCCATATCATCCGGAGACAAATCCATCTCCCTTTCCCATTTCAAGAGGAATGATGGTGGGTTTGGATAGGAGACCTGGATCAGCAATTGATATATCAGGGAAAGCGAATGCTCTGGTCTGTCTGACTGGGAAAGCAATGACTCAAAAGCAGTGTGAGGTCTAGTCATGTCGGCGATGTTTGGTTGTTTGTGTAGAAGGTGCGTTAATTGAGTGTGTTCAAGCCAAGCAATAGATGGGTTATGGCAGGTAGAGAGCATGTCTGGTAGGGGAATCGGTTGTCCAGCACGAAACGTATGCCTCAACAGAGGAGCTTCTGATTTTTGCCACATAAGAAATTTAGATTTAGCACAAGTTGGAGGGAAAGAGTTTATATCAAATAATGGGGTCAAGGGGCTGGGTCTCGAGGACAACAATCCTTTGTGGATGTAGTTGTCCCAAATTTGCAAGGTAGTGGAAGTCACAAGGGGCAATAAGTCCGCAGGGGGTCTATGTGTCGGGTGAGTCCACAGAAGGGATGTGAGGTCGGGAGATATTCGGTCATTTTCTAGTGATGTCCATAATTTAGTGGAGGAACCATGATACCAGTCTACTAGTCTGATCAAAGAGGCAGCGTGAAAGTACAGTCGCAAGTCCGGGAGGGCAACACCCCCTCTACCTTTAGGTAAAGTTAAAACGCTAAAGCCAATCCTGGATTTCCTATGTCACCATATAAAGTCCCGAATGGCCCTGTTAATCGATTGGAAGAAGCTACAAGGAGGGGGGCTAGGAATTGCCTGAAATACATATAAAATCTTGGGTAGAATGTCTATTTTGACGGCGTTCATTCAGCCAAACCAGGAGATGTTCGGTTTATCGTAAGATTCTAGGCACGTCCGCAATGTTCTCTGTAGGGGCAGATAGTTTATGTCTGTCAGGGTGGGTAAAGAGGTAGGGATTTGGCAGAGACATCCTTCTCAAGTTCGAGTGATATTCTGGCTGCCAGGTCTGTGAGAGAGACCTGTCCAGGTACGCTATACCCACTCAAGTTGGAGTGGCACAGAAAGACTGATCGTTGTTGGAAGCAGGACTCTTTCCATATCCAAGGCCTGAGTCTGCTATTTTCCTTTCTTCTATCCTTCCCTCACCTGTTGACTGTTTTCATAAATAATAATGAGCACCTATAAAAGAGACTTCCTATTTGCTGGCCTTACTTTATTGCTACTGTATTCATCGTTCACCCTAGACACTTCACCGGAGCCATGAGGTAACATACCATCCCAAATCTAACCAGCGGCTCCTGCAGGGGTGAGCACTACATGTGGGGGCTCGTCCGGGATCAGCTGTTATCTCAATTTGTCAAGATTCAGGAGGTTTTTTATTTCATTGTGAAAAAGGAATTGTCCACTATTTAATGTGCTTGGTGAGGAAGGAGTTAATGTTGCCATTGAATTTGGGCGCACGTGCGGTGAAGCCGTGTGCGCCTGACACGTGTAAAGAAAAGTTTCCAAGTGGGAGGAGCCACCCACCCCTGCGTGTGATGCAGGGCGAGTTTGGCGTCAAAGGACAGAGTGTGTGCCCGCCCATGAGAGAAGGTTGTGCCAACATGTCGGTGCCATCCACATCTTTTTCAAGGCTGAGACCCCGATGTTTAATCCAGGAGTCCCCACGATGTCTGCTGCTACTGGAGTTCCCTTGACGGATACAGGGATCCGAATGCAGCCCATGGGAAGTTTGTGTTATTCTCCAGTGGAGGTATGGAGGCCCTTGGACTGTCCTGCCCATGTTGTTCGGAGCTGGCCATCTGGATCCTGCCCTTTGCTCAGTGCAAGTAGTGCCGGGCCTATTTGTTCCAGGTCGAGCCACCGACGGAAACTCCCCTGGAGTACAAGGTGGACTGGATCGCTGGGACTGTGACTGGAGGAGGAGGCCCGATGGCCGGAAACCCTCCCCATCTGAAGTGATCAATGATCTGGAGATTGTGACTGTCTCATCCACGCTGATGCTGTTATCGGCTACCTCCCCATCCAGATCACCGGAGGTAAGCGAAGATGATGAGAAAGTGTTGAAAGACCTGTGTGACCAGCGTGACTAGCACGCAAACTGATGCTGTATCGGAGGCTACCCCCACTAATGTTGTCTCCATATGGCACGCCATTGCTAAGAAGGGTCCCGCGCAGACTTCCCGTGGCTGCGGTCGAGGCCTACCCACCCACCTACCGGACTTGCCTACTGTCCCATCTGGGGCGTGTAACTATTTGCCCGCAGAAGAGTACAATTCCTCTGAGCTGGAATCCCTGTCAGACGATGGGGGGGGATTGATCACTGGTTCGAACCCGAGGTGCCCTATTTTATTTGAGGGCCTAAAGATGTTATCTTAAATAAACGCTCCTACACGTGAACGCGACAAAGCGCTGCTGAACGCGGCAAGCAAACACGGCTAAACGGAAGTTTTTAAACGCCGGTTTCAAGCTGCCAAGAAAAACGTTCAGAAGGGGTTGTCTGAGCGTCCTGTGTACATTAGGCCTAACAGAAAAAATGTAAGTGCAGCACGTATTTATTAAAGGAAGGCCATAGCTCTACTTTAAAGAATGAAGTTGTACTTTTACACATCACCACACAGATAGAAAAATTAACATGAGTACTGTGCTATTACCACAATTATATAATGTATAATAGAAATGTGACATGCATTGTTATTTGCTATGATAATTTGAGTTCCTTATTAGTGAGGTAGATAATTATGTTTTAGAGATTCAACAAACACAGTACATAGTAGGTGAGGCTGAAAAAAGAAGCAAGTCCATCAAGTCCAACCTATATGTGTGATTATATGTCAGTATAACATTGTATATTCCTCTATATTGTGGTCGTTCAGGGGCTTATCTAATTAACATTATAATCATTATCTTTATATTCTAAACTCACTAAAAAATAAAAATTAAGGGCTGGAAATATATACTGAATATTTGTATAGATCAATTATAAAGACAACCTGTTTCTAAGATCTAAGCAGGGCAGGACTGGGAACCTTTGAATTAGGGAGCAAACCAGGAGTGGCCCACCTATTATGGGTGCAAGCACGGGCACAGTCTTTTGTGACCTGGGAAGTGGCCCAGAAGATTAGAGGGGGCGAGGGGGGAGAGGTGAACTTCCTTCCAGCGCCACGGAGCCCCGGAAGAAAGGGAGAGCTGGATGCCTCTAAAAAGAGGGTATCCCCCCCCCCCCAAAAAAAAAAATGACATGGCAAATGTGGCATGTCAGGGGGTCAGGTTGCCTTTTTTTTTTTTACACTTGCCTAATGAGGTGTTACTATGGTGACTCAATTATTGCTGAGTAAATCTATCTAATCCATATTGCCAGATAAGTTCTGTGATCCACAGAGAAACAGGATTGGCAGTGTCCAAAGGATGACTCTTTCCTTTCCACCAATCTCCTTTTGCCATCCTTTCAGAGTAAATTAATACTCATGTGATATTTACCATATACTGCCGGTTTCTAATTTCCAATTACCAGGGTCCAAAATTTTTAAATTTGACTTTGCAGAGTGCGTGGAGGGGATACAAGGTAGTGGCGACTAAGAAGGTGCTTCAACTGAAAGCCTATGTTTTAATGAATTTTGAGAAATGGTCTAAGGCAAGGTGCCCAACCTTTTGAAGAGCGAGGGCCACTTAAGCGACTTGGTAACCAGTCGTGGGCCACAATGAGCAGAGCGGGTGGATGGCATGTCTGTGTCTGCTCTGCATATGCAGAGCAGACAGGGACACAGCCCACAATACTTTTTAGCGGATCCTATTGGAGGTAGAACACAAGTCGGTTTTTTGTCTGCCACTACTTAGAGGTGAATGTAGGGTCCAATTGGTTAGACTGTTGGACTGATCATGTGAAAGAGGCCCAAGGTTGCTTTTACACTGATGTGCTGCGGTTTACCCACACCACGGGTGCAATGTAGTGTACCTTTGGCTTTCCTGCACTTTGCAATAGACTTCCATTATATTCTGCAGGTTTAGTGCACTTTCATAAAGCTCACCAAACTCACAGGCAATAGAAGGCTATGGCTCAGTGCAGGTACCCCAGATGTAAACTACTCTGCATCTGTGGATCAGTTTGGAAACAGCCCAGTTACCAATGCAGAAAATATATGCCAATATATACACTGTGATTTTAGAAATAAACTGACCTTTAATAACTGTATTCTATTCCATCCCAGAGCAGGAGGTCGCAAGCCACATCAGAAGGCTCTGCGGGCCACATGTGCCTGGTTCACACCTATGCAGGATGCAGGTTGCACTTTAGGTATTCTAGGTGCATTTTAAGTTTTCAATACACATTTTTTCCATAAAATGCTTCCTAGATAACAAGCATTTGATCTGCAAGTTTGAAAATAACTTGCTAAGCTATTGCTAAACTTCACAAGTTTGTTTCACGATTACAGCAAGTCCACATTGCATGACTCCAGATCAACATTCTTTGCAAACATTCTGCAAGTCTGTTGCAAGTTCTGCTTCAGTTATGTTGTGCATTAATAATCCCACCACAGGGGTCACTGTGGCTTATTTTTCATGCTGTAGACTACAAATTCATGCTGTAGACTACAAATTCATGCTGTAGACTGCAAATTGGAAAACTGTCAACTAGAACTTTTGCTTCAAGTTCTCTGTAAATGTACAACTTGCCAGTGCAAAGGTGCAGCAAGTTAACAGACTTACAATTCAACACTGCCCCATATTTGTGGCAAGTTATCCTTGCTATCTGGGATAGATGTGATTATGACCCATTGGAAACCTGATTAAAAATGGACTGTAGTGTGTTTCTGCAAAACTGAAAATGCACAAAAAATGCATAGGTGTGAACCAGGCCTAAATAGGTGATAAGCTAGCCATAAGCAATCAATGCAGGATGGTGCTTTGTGTGACTGCACATCAAGTGAGAAGAAGGGTTATTTTGCTGTAACAATGAAAGGAACATTATCTGTGACAATCCTTTGCATACCAATTGTGGGAATCAGGTACACTTACTCTGGAACAACTTTCAGTGCGGCAATAAGACATTTGTTCAATCACATAGGCATATTTGTTGAAATTACAGATTTTGCTACAGTTTCATGTGAAACCTGGTTATTTCCTTCTTCATTTCAATGGAAGTCATATATTTTACCTTGGTCAGCGAACACTACAGGAGCTATGTGTGTATATTTTGCTGGGATAATACACAATGACAATACTGTATCATTTTGTTTGGCAGCAATGGGCACACCTGAATATTGTTTATGAGGAAAATCAAGTCAAAGTGTTTCTGATGCCCACACAAGGGACTGAACCATAAAATGTGATCATGATTTTTTTTTTTCTTTGTACCCTTCCCATCAGTTAAGCTGTGTTTTCAGAGGATGGTACTAACCTTGGCATCCATTTGTATTCCATAGCATCCCATGTCATTAAAGGCTATGTAAACCCTAAGGCCTCATGTACACTGCTGCTGGTAAACTGACGTTTAGGAGCAGTTGGGCATTTTTTTTCAACTGCTCCTGAACTCCATGTTATCTTATCTTATCCATGCTATCTTATCAGTACATGTACACTGGTTCGTTTATAGTCGTTTCTAGGCAGTTGTGTTTAGGGTTTTTTTTTAACCCCAAAAATGCATTCAGAAGCTGTGTTTATAGGCAGCTGAAGCGCCAAACGCAGCTAAATGCGATTAAACGCACTTAGCAGCTTTTCGTAAAAAAAAAAAAAAAAAAGTTCAAATGCTTCTAGACACAAACACAGCTAAACGTGGCATGTAAACGCGGCTAGACGTCCGTTTTTAGACACTGGTTTCTAGCTGTCAAGTTAAATCATTGAGGAGAGGTTGAACAACGTCCCGTTTACATGAAGCCTTACAATGACCTCTTAAAATGATACTAAACACACTGTTTAATTTACATTGTCGCTTCTCTTTCTGTATGTGGATGATGGCACTGTAATTATTTAAATAATAATAATAAAAAAATCTAAGTACAAGTAAAACCTTAGTTTGAGAGTAACTTGGTTTGAGAGCGTTTTGCAAGACAAGCTAATTTTTTTTATAAATTCTGACTTAAAGGATCACTAAAGGAATTTTTTTTTTTTAGCTAAATAGCTTCCTTTTCCTTAATGCAGTGCTGTTTTCATGTTCTCATTGTTCGTTTTTGCTTTGAAGTAGCTGTAAAACTTCTCTGATCTCCACACTTCCTGGTTGTCTGGCTCCTTATGAAAAAAACTCATGGCAGATTTTCACTGTGGTCTAAGCTGTGTGTCTAAAACTCCTCAGAACCATCAGATTAATTTGAAAAACAAAACACTGCCCTGGATTTGTTTGTTTTTGTTCTGTGTCTCTTCTCTACTTCACAGAAACATGAAATCATTTTAAAAACGAAAGTGAAACTAGAGGCACATTATATGATTGATGTGTATCTATTTTTAATCATTTTTAAAAGGAATCAGTTAACTTTTATGTCTCTATACCCTGTAAACAGTCATTTCAGCAAAAAAATTGTTTTTCCTAAGTGACCCTTTAAAATAAAAGCGATGTCTTTATATACAAGTAGCGTTGTGTCACAACTGGGTATAAAAGAGAAGAGAGACGCCTCTAAAGCTCCATGCACACGGGAGCTGATGAACTGCAGTTTATTGGAGTTTGGGTGTTTTTTTAAAAGCTCATAAACTCCACTAAATGTTAGCCTATGTGTCCATGCACACATGGACATTTTCCAGCTTTACTGAGCAGTGGAGTTTATGGGCTTTTATTCTGAACGGCCGAAAATCGCGTTCAAAGTGCATTTTTGACCTTAAAAAACGCTGAAAAACCCCAAAAAACACTAAAAAACTCTAATAAACGTTTATGATCCATTAAAAAAAAAAATGCTAAAAACGATATATAGCTGAACAACGCTAAAAACGCTAATAAACTCTATTGCAAAAACATTAAAAGACTCTCAGGAAAGCTACTGGCGTTTATAACATTATTTTAGCGTCCTGTGTGCATGGAGCCTTAATGTAGCAATATGGTTACATTTATTGAAGGTACAACATTTAGCAACATATTGCTATACTTAGAGGCGTCTCTTTTCTCTTAAACTCTGGAGCTCCTGCTGGATTTTGCTTCTAATCCTCTTATGGCGGCTTCCATTTGTGGATGGACAATTTATGGTTACACAACCTATCACATTGCTATAATCTTTTTATATGGACTATTAACTGAAGAATTTAGGAAAAAATGGTTGTGGAACGAATCATTTGAGTTTCCATTTTTTCTTATGATGAAATTTGCTTTGATATACAAGTGCTTTGGAATACAAGCATGTTTCTGGAACAAATTATCCTCGCAAACCAAGATTTTACTGTACCTACTTCCTTATTAATATACAGCTGTCACATGACCCAGCTCTTTACCAGCCTGTTTGCAGGAAACCTAAGCAGAAGGAGTTTCCAGTTGCAGGTCGCATGTTAAAAAAAAAGCCTTTGGAATACAGAGTAAAGAATAAACAAACAATATCAAAAACTGTATTTGGGAAGGAGTGCGCTTTCATTTACCACTGTGTATACGCCCACATGTGTGACTCTTTATTCACAGGGGCTGCTCAGATGTGATAGGGAGGAAAGCCTCAGCATAGAAACTCACTGAAAACTGAGCATGGGCAGAGTTGCCACCACAGCTGCAAAATCTCTAGCTGAATTGGGGACATAAACAGAAGGGGGACATAAACAAAAGGCGGAGATAGCAAAATCAACCAGGTTTTTTTGCAGAATACAGTAAACGAATCTCAAAGTGACTGAGTGAGTATGAACATCATGTAATGCACCATTTATTGATAGTTTTTTTTTTTTATGTGGGTTTTGGTAACACTTTGATTTTTTTTGGTATTGTAAATATACCAATGAATGTGTTTAGGTATAGATGTTTAATAAAGTACCGGTTGATCTTGACTAAAATCTTGTGTGCTGATAATCTCCCGTGTTTTCTGCTTGTGCTGACTGTACATATTTTTTTTTTATACCCCCGCGTTCGGTTTGCACCAGAACCTTCGAACAGACTGAACGTTCGCGCGAACATTTAGAACCCCATTGAAATCTATGGGACTCGAACGTTCGAATTCAAAAGTGCTCATTTTAAAGCCCAATATTTAAGTTATTGTCGGAAAACGACTTTGAGAACCCTGGTCTTGACCCAGGAAACATGTATCAATGGAAAAAAAAAGTGCAGCGATTTTAATGATGCTTAAAGTGAGAGAAAAAAAAAAGCCTTTAAATATCGTACCTGCTGGGTGTCTACAGTATGCCTGTGAGGTGGCACGTGTTTAGAACTGTCCCTGCACAAAATGAGATTACTATAAGAAAAAAGTAATTTAAGACTGCTTGCAGCTTTAATGTAATGTTTGGTCCCTGGCCCTGCAATATGGATAAAAATCACTGAAAAAAATAGCATGGGTTTCCCCGCCACCACTCCCCCCAGGTCATTACAAGACCCATTGGCCCTATATACTTTGAACAGCAGTATACAGCAGTATACAGGCGGTGCAAGTAGAATCTGAACCATGTCATACTTTGCTGCTGCATATTGCACAATTTCCTAAAGAGGATGCACCGTGCCACCACCAGCACTGTTGCCTCTAGATGCAGAGCCTGCTTGCCCCCGTGACTCTCTTCCTCTCTTTGTTGTCCTTCCAGACATTATAATGGCCTGAAGAGGACAAAATCAGTACACATACCTCGTAGCTTTAGGTACAAACTGCAGAGGACACATGCAGTAAACACCAAGTACGTTTAGGTGCAAACTATACAGCACAAGTGCAGGAAAACACCAAGTACGTCGAGGTGATAACTATACGACACAAGTGCAGTAAACACCAAGTAGGTTTAAGTGCAAACTATACAGCACAGGTGCAGTAAACTCCAAGTAGGTTTAAGTGCAAACTATACGGCCCAAGTGCAGTAAACTCCAAGTACGTCTAGGTGAAAACTATACAGCACAAGTGCAGTAAATACCAAGTATGTCTAGGTGAAAACTATATGGCCCAAGTGCAGTAAACACCAAGTACATTTAGGTGCAAACTATACGGCCCAAGTGCAGTAAGGGTGATGTGATTGGCGAAGCATGCTTGGCCAAACATCAGCGTGCAATGCCACAGTGAATTATGGGCCGTGGCGCATCACTCAAATTTGGCACGAACGACCCGTTTTGTTCGAATTTCGACGAACGTACGAACAGACGATGTTCGAGTCAAACATACTTTCGACTCGAACAAGAAGCTCATCCTTACTGAGGACTACAGAACCATGACTCTCTATGTTATGGACGATAAACAGAAAGGATGAAGGTTTTGTTGTTCTTCCTTGTTTCTGTTGTCGGGATACAAAAAGCAGTGAGCATTGTCATCCCAGGAAGTGTGTGGCTGGCAGAATCATCAGGTGAAAAAATAGGACTGGTTAGCTGCCATTTATTACATCTTTGTTTAGATACACTGTATTGCCAAAAGTCTTGGCTCACAGTCTATGCTCTAAATTATCCCAAAGGTGTTTTGTCGGATTGAGGTCAGGACTCTGCAGGCCAGTCAAGTTCCTCCACTCCAAACTCGCTCATCCACGTCTTTATGGACCTTGTTTGTGCACTGATGAGCAGTCACATTGGAACAGGAAGAGGCCATCCCCAAAACTGTTCCCACAAAGTTGGGAGCATGAAATTGTCCAAAATGTCTTGATATGCTGGCGTCTTAAGAGTTCCTTTCACTGAAGCTAAGGGGCAAAGCCTAACCCCTGAAAAACAACCCCACACCATAATCCCCCCTCCACCAAATCTTTTGGACCAGTCCACAAAGCAAGGTCCATAAAGACATGGATGGGTTCAGGGTGGTGGAACTTGACTGCCTTGACTGGATTATTTTACAAGGTAAGTATTCACTTTTGCAGTGTTTGGTGTATGCACACACAAGATTTTTTGCTACCCAGTGGAAGTCTAGATAGTTTGTGTTGCTATACCAGTTTAGCTTGCTGACATTTTTTCTCTTTTGCAGATCATTATGTTGGCACTTCTATGGATTGCAATAGGACCACACTTCATAGAAGCATCATGGCATGTAATCAGATTCCCTTTGCTAGCTGGTAAGGACAAGAGTTGGGGAGCTTTGCATTTTGCACTCACTTAGCTTATTATTTTATTACCTTTCCTGAACTTTAGCTTAGCCATTTATAAAGCTGTGTTTATGTTATTTTTCTGTGATGTAAAGTGATTAAATAAACATTTCAGGGTTACAGTGCCTTGTAAAAGTATTTACACCCCTTGAAATTTTCCACATTTTCTCATGTTACAACCAAAAACGTAAATGTATTTTATTGGGATTTTATGTGCTAGACCAACACAAAGTGGCATAATTGTAAAGTAAAAGGAATAGTTTCCAAAAAAAATATCTGAAAAGTGTGGCGTGCATTTGTATTCAGCCCCCTGTACTCTGAAACCCCCAACTAAAATCTAGTGGAAGAAATTGCCATCAGAAGTCACCAAATTAGTAAAAAGAGGCCACTTGTGTGTAATTTATTCTTAGTATAAATACAGCTGTTCTGTGAAGCCTTCAGAGGTTTGTTAGAGGACCTTAGTAAACAAACAGCATCATGAAGGCCAAGGAACACACCAGACAGGTCATGGATAAAGTTGTGGAAAAGTTTAAGGCAAATTTAAGTTAAAAAAATAAATATCTCTAGCTTTGAACATCTCACGGCGCACTGTTTAAATTTATCATCACCTGAAAATGGAAAGAGTATGGCACAACTGCAAACCTACCAAGACATGGCCACCTAAACTCACATTAATCAGATAAGCAGCCAAGAGGCCCATGGTAACTCTGGAGGAGCTGCAGAGATCCACAGCTCAGGTGTGAGAATCTGTCCACAGGACAACTATTAAGAGTGGCAAGAAGAAAGCCATTGTTGAAAGAAAGCCATACAAAGTCCTGTTTGCAGTTTGCGAGAAGCCATGTGGGGAACACAGCAAACATGTGGAAGAAGGTGCTCTCATCAGATGAGACCAAAATTTGACTTTTTGGCCTAAAGGCAAAATGCTATGTATGGCAGAAAGTTAACACTGCACATCACCCTGAACACAACATCCCCACTGGGAAACATGGTGGTAACAACATCATGTTGTGGGGATGCTTTTCTACAGCATGGACAGAGAAGCTGGTCAGAGTTGGTCGGAAGATGGATGGAACCAAATACAGGACAATCTTAGAAGAAAATCTGTTAGTCTGCAAAAAGACTTGAACATTTTAAGGGGTGTGAATACTTTTTCAAAGCACTTTACCTGCTCTGTGCAATGATTTTGGACAAGCAGTCCCAATCCTCTTCTTCTAGGGTCCCCATCAGCTCTCCTGGCCCCTCACCCCGCCAAGTGCCCCCATAGCAAGCTGCTTGTTATGGGAGCATTTGTGTGTACTTGTTTTTTATATCTTAATGCATAGAATGTGTTAAGGTGAAAAATCTCCTGCCTTCAGAACCACTTTACTACATTTGCAAGCATTTAATTACAGCCATAGCAACCCATGTTTTTGCTGTATGATTTGCAGGAACAGAGGTCCTGGTGGGAGCCCTCTACTGTATGTCTCCTAACATGCATATGCTTATGATCTGTTTCTTCTAATAAGACCTGCTGTTAAACTAAATATTTATATTTTCTCTATGGCTTTGCCACTTTCTTCTGTTCATGAGTCACAAGATCTGCCAGTGGATAAGAAAGGCCCTTTTTGTGAAAAGCATAGTTGTAAAGATAAAGGCAAAGACCAACCAAAAAAGACCTATTCTTTAGGTGCACACTAACAGTGTAATTGATTGTTAGCTGCAGCACACTGGCAAGCTGGTTTTGCTGTTGCATAGCAAAAACTACTAGCCACCTATCAATACCAGGCACGGTAATGCAAAAACACGAATTTTGTGCTCCGAAATCAGCATTTAGACTGTATACACATGCTTTAGGGTTTTTAGGGTTTTTACCAACACTTTAAAGTAGAAGTTCACCCTGTAATTACGTTATGAACATTAAAGAGCCATATAACACTTGTACCTTAATACATTTTTAACACCCCCCCCCCTCCCCAATGCTATCCACATCTTGTGACTAAAGAAGTCTTACTGAGAAAAGCCCCTATCTGCATTGATGCTGTCAGAGATCCAAAAAGCACAAAAGAGCCTAAGAAACACCTTGAGTTGCATGTCGTCATTGGTAAATGGCTGGTAGCTTCCAATGATGATTGCTGGACAACCGAAATGCTGACATAACTCAAACTATTGTTTAGTGGCTGTTTTATGTTCTAGGGTGAACTTCTACTTTAAAGAAGTATCACTTCCATTTTTATTAATGGGTTCTGTTCCCCAGGGGTCAAAGTACATGTAGTACAATGTCCCATCTTCCTGTGTGCTGTCTGAGGCTAGCTGTGAAGTTGGACAGAACACCCCTCCTCCTCAATGGCCATCTAACAATGCAACAAGGAGATGGTTGCTTTGACAGACTGCACTTTTGTCTCAAAGCACTTGCCCCTTGTCTGGAACATTTTAGCTGCCTTACCCTGCATTCATCATGATATGTCTTTGTTGGACAAGTGCTTGGAGACAGAGAAAAGTGCAACCTGTCAAAGCATCCATCTCCTTGCTTGCTGAATGTCGTTGTTGAATGGCGGTGTAAGAAAGAGGGATGCCCTTCTGGCCTTTGACAGCACAAAGGAAGATAGGAGAAAGTACATGTCATTTGTCCCCTGAAGAACGGAACACATTAATAAAAATGGTTAGAAGACTACTTCTTTAATGCATTGCAACCTTGTTTCCTCTTTGCTATTTATACAGTATCGCTGAAATGTTTTTTTCATTACCTGTTGATTATTTTCGAAATTAAAGCCGACCATGGATGGTCCCTGCTGAACGGCCGAGATTCAAACTATTCACGGCCAGGCTGATTGTACTCAAGTTGATCCAACGATCGACTGGGGTGCAACCAACATGTTGGATATAGCCCCTAGCAATAATCACTGTGTTCTCCTGGCAGAGACAGCTACTCGCTCCCCCCACGCATGAGAGCGATTCCCCCATCAACAATTACTGCGTTGATGGGGGAATCTAGCGATTCTCAGGAAAGTAAATCACATCATCTATGACTGGCTATAGACTGCAGCGATCAGTCTGCCTTTGTTGTTTCAAAGAATCTTACCAACCTAACCAGCTCTTCCTTTGGACTACAAAAAAAACACCTCCCATATGTTTTTCTGACCAGTTTAACTACATGCTGACCGCCCGCCGTCATATTACTGCAGAGAGGTGGCTCTGTCTCGCAGGAGCACGTAGCTCTACGTCCTCCCTTTAGAGACTTGTAGGGCGCGCGCCCCCCGAGTCCCGCGCGCGTGCCCGGCAGGTACGATCGCCGCCGGGCACCCGCGATTGCTCGTTACAGAGCGGGGAAACGCTGATTTTCTGTTCGTACAATGTATGAACAGGAGATCAGTGATTTCCCCTAGTGAGGTCACCCCCCATACAGTTAGAACACACCCAGCAACCCCTTCCCTGCCCCCTAGTGTTAACCCCTTCACTGCCAATGGCATTTTTATAGTAATCCAATGCATTTTTATAGCATTGATCGCTATAAAAATGCCAATGGTCCCAAAAATGTGTCAAAAGTGTCCAATGTGTCCGCCATAATATCGCAGTACCGAAAAAAAAAACGCTGATCGCCGCCATTACTAGTAAAAAAATAATAATAATAAAAATGCCATAAAACGACCCCCTTTTTTGTAAACGCTTTAAATTTTGTGCAAACCAATCAATAAACGGTAATTGCGATTTTTTTTAACGAAAAATATGTAGAAGAATACGTATCGGCCTAAACTGAGGGAAAAAAATGTTTTTTGATCTCTTTTTTGGGGATATTTATTATAGCAAAATGTAAAAAATATTGAATTTTTTTCAAAATAGTCGCTCTATTTTTGTTTATAGCGCAAAAAATAAAAACCGCAGAGATGATCAAATACCACCAAAAGAAAGCTCTATTTGTGGGAAAAAAAAGGACACCAATTTTGTTTGGGAGCCATGTCGCACGACCGCGCAATTGTCAGTTAAAGCGACGCAGTGCCGAATCACAAACAGTGCTCTGGTCTTTGGACACCAATATGGTCCGGGGCTAAAGTGGTTAAGAGATGAGCACCTTCCATTAATGCAATATCAATACTAATACTGTTAGAGGCGCCTTGTCTCTTTTGTGTTTTTCCATGCAGTGGATATGAAGAAAAAGGTAGAGGTTCTGTAGTTTAGCAAAGGAGAAAGCTGGTCAAGGTTGACCACATTCTTTGCAACTTCAGTTCAGAAAACTTACTGTTTTGTCAGCCCACACCAGGAACAATTTGTTTTTGCAGGGCATTTAAAACATGGGGAAATGTATGGCAGAAGTGTACTGCATAGGCTATTTTTAAATGTTGCCCCCGCCATGCACTTTAACTGAGGTCCAGTACAAATGTACTGTATGTAGAAAGTGGGAGACCCTTCTGATATTTTCTAATGTCATGATATTTAGATACCACCCTTATTAAATATGATACAGCCCTCTCTATAGTTTTATCCATTATATTCCGTGTACCAGGTCCTGAGAGGATTAAATTGCCTGTGCACTTGTTTGATTAACCTTTTTCCTCTCAAAAGACTTCTGCTGGCATTAATATGTATCGCTTCATCCTTCTCTGACAGATGTGTAGTTAGTAGAACATATATTTCACCCCCTGCTCACTGCCAGAGCAATGCCTCTTTGTGACATGTCAAGGTTGCAGACACAGAAAGTGCTAAATAGCTTTCACTTTCAATGAATGTGCTAAGGTAGCATGACAAAAAGTATTTAACCCTGTCATATTCTTCTGTGTGCCCACACAGCAGTAGTTTATACCTCACTATAACCCACAGTGGAGTAACAGGTAATCAAAGTTAGTGATTGTGTACACAGTACTTACACAACATTTCAAGCACTTGACAAACAGCCTTAAAGGGGCTCTCCCTTAATTATTTGCTAGCCGTTTGCCAACTGATTGTCCTGCTCAGGTATACATTTTCTTGGTGGACTAAAAATGTACATCCAATAGCAAAGCATTAGCAATGCAAAAAACATATACCGTATATACACTTCAGTATAAGCCAATCCGAATATAAGCCGAGGCACCTAATTTTACCATGAAAAACTGAGAAAACTTATTGACTCGAGTATAAGCCTAGGGTTTCCATCTGCATGCCTCACTGTGTCTATGTGCATGCCTCACTGTGTCCATGCCTCACTGTGACCATAACTAGACTGACGCTTAACTTGGGAGTCTATGGAAGGGGTGCCCTTCTTTGAAAAATCGGTGCTCCCTGGCTGTAGGTCCCCCGGACAACAAACGTTGCACACTTATAAAGCAAGAGTGGGGCTACATGTTTGCCAAGTTTGCTACCGGGTCCCCAAAGTCCTGGAGATCAGGTGCAAAAAAAGTGACCCGAGTATAAGCCGAGGGGGGCATTTTCAGTACAAAAAAAATGTGCTGAAAAACTCGGCTTATACTCGAGTATATACGGTATGTGTTTCAGGACATGCCATGAAAAATGGATCATTGCAGCTCTGAACAGATGATAAAGGGGGACTCTATGGAAAAGATGATTTACCTACACAAGATGGTCTACATCAGGGATGCACCTACGGATTAATGGAAAACACTCCTTCAAGTTACCGGTCGACATGATTGGAAGCCACATAAATACTTTTGATCAAAGAAAGAAACGGAAATAACGATTGATCTATATGTCTAGACAAATGAATCTCTATCAGAGATATGCCTATGGTTTAAAGCAGAACACTTATTCAAGTTAACAGCTTCTACATAATACATTATTACAGAATAGGTCTTTACCATGATTTAAAGTTCATAGAAGGAAGAACTCCCAGGTGCAGATGATAATAGCACGCTCCAGAAAAGTGCTACAGAAGATACCTCCACCACATACACATATAGCCTCTTACCAGATGAAGGAAAATATGCAGCATTGAAAAGCAAGTATTAAGTCATCAGACAGCTCCAAATCCCGGTCACCTGGTTAAAGATAGTCTCCGCATACACTCAATGTGCATCATGGTATGTATGGAGACAGAAAAAACTCACATAGTGTGAATCGTTCATTTATTAATGTCGAATAAAAAGGTATGCACTTACAATTATGAAGTAAAAAATGGCATCGAAAAAGTATGTAGCCGGCCGGCTAGCACAAACAGCCCGTATCTTCCGGGTTGAGGTCGAATGCGCGGTGACGTCAGCACGCCGCCTCCCAATGTTTTGTCACAACTGGGAGTGAACACGTCCCAGTTGTGACGAAACGTTGGGAGGCGGCGTGCTGACGTCACCCCGCATTCGACCTCAACCCGGAAGATACGGGCTGTTTGTGCTAGCCGGCCGGCTACATACTTTTTCGATGCCATTTTTTACTTCATAATTGTAAGTGCATACCTTTTGTGTACTAACCATTGAACCTGTCCGACGGACAGATTTCCTTTGGACAGGTTTTAAAGCATGTTTTAAAACTTTGTTCCGACGGACAACGGTCTGATGGGCCGTACACATCATCGAACTGGTCCGATCGTGTGTACGCGGCCTTGAAGTTAACAAGTTACTAAGTTACTAGTCAACAGAATAGGTATTTACCATTAACCACTTGCCCACCAAGCCTGTTTTTTCAGATTCGGTATTTACGAGACTAAAACAGTTTTTTTTGCTAGAAAATTACCTAAACCCCCCAAACATTATATATATATTTTTTCTAACACCCTAGAGAATAAAATGGCAGTCATTGCAATACTTTTTGTCACACCGTATTTGCGCAGCGGTCTTACAAGCGCACTTTTTTTGGAAAAAATTCACTTTTTTAAATAAAAAAATAAGACAACAATAAATTTGGCCCAATTTTTTTATATATTGTGAAAGATAATGTTACACCGAGTAAAATGATACCCAACATGTCACGCTTAAAAATTGCGCCCGCTCATGGCATCAAACTTTTACCCTTAAAAATCTCGATAGGCAACGTTTAAAAAATTCTACAGGTTGCATTTTTTGAGATACAGAGGAGGTCTAGGGCTAGAATTATTGCTTTTGGTCTAACGATCGTGGCGATACCTCAGGCGATACACAGAGATTAAACAAATCTTACTGGGGCAGAGAGCTGAAGCTACATCAGAGAAGAGAGAGAGCTGATTGGAGGCTAGGGACACCCCCCTTTTCACACAGCACAGAGCTGAGGCTGTCAATCAGCTGGAGCTCCCTCCCCTGCCACCATTTTTCTCTTGGTGTGAGGAAAACGTGTTAGAAGTGATTTATGCTGATGGCACAGGAACAAGGCAGCAGACAAAAATAGTGCTTGGTGCTCTGGATTGAGACAAGTGCACATTATAGAGGGATATGTTTTGTTCATATTTCATGTCTTAGGTTTACAACCACCTTAAAGGGTTTGTAAAGTTAAACATAAAATAAATAAGTAAAAACATAACAACATGTCTATACTTACCTACTCTCTGCAATGGAATTGCACCGAGCGGACGAGAATCTCCTCTTTTTGGGCCCTTCCCGCGCTCCTGGCCCCTCCTCTTTGTCCAGTGCCCCAATGGGAAGCTGCTGTATTCATTGACACAGACAGAGGTACACGCCCCCACCCCCCGCTCTGCCGTCACTGGCTTTGATTGACCGCACTAAGAGTCGCTTGCCCCAGCAAAGCCAGCGAGACCCAGAAGTAAGGGGAGAAGCCATCTGCCGATGTGCACGTCACTGGATCAAAAAGGGTCTCTGGTAAGTAAAGGGGGGCTGACGGCGTGATGCTGACCCCTTAAATTTTTTACCTTAATGCAAAGAATGCATTAAAAGGGTTGTAAAGCCTTGTGTTTTTCTTAATGCATCCTATGCCCTAAGGTGAAAAAAACACCTTGCACTGTCCCCCCCCCCCCCGTTTTACTTACCTGAGCCCCAAACTTCCATGCGCATGATCGTACGTCATTGTCTGAAGGGCTTCTTGGCTCTTTATTGGCTAAATTGAGAGCAGCACAGCTATTGGCTCCCGCTGCCATCAATCAAATCCAATGATGCAGCCGCCGGGGGGCGGGATTGAGTCAAACATCGGCGGCTATGTTTGCCAAGTGTATGCCACAGGAGTGCACCCGCAAGGTAACCCCCTCAGGAGAGGGCTTCTCAGAGGAGGTTATCTATTTTGTGGAGGAGCCGCGAGAGCTGTCGTGGGACCCCAGAAGAGGACGCTCTGGGCCACTCTGTGCAAAACGAACTACACATTGGAGGTAAGTATGACATGTTTGTTTGTTATTTTATTTATTTTTTAACGTGAACCTATAGTATCACTTTAAGGTAAAAACATTTTTAGACTTTACAACCCCTTTAAGCCAACATACAGAATTTTTTTTTTTAATAAAGACTAGGTCTTAACTATGATTTGAAGCTACAGAGATACATTAGTCAAAGCAAGAATGAAAAAAAGGAGGACATTAGGAAATGGATGATTGATCTGTGTGTCTACACAAAGGATCTTCATCAGTGTGGTTTTAAGCAGAACACCCCTTCAAGTAAAAAGAGTTGGAAAATTTGCATTTTAAGAGAATAGGTCTTTACCATGATTGGAAGCCACGGAAATACCTTAGTCAAAGAAAGAAAGAATAGGGGAACATTAGATATTTTGGTCAAAATAATAATGGAAGGGGGGCCATTATTGAAAAGATGATTGATCTATGTGTCTGCACAAATGGGTCTATATCAGGGATGTGCCTATGGTTTAAAGAAGAACACCCTTTCAAGTTAACAGTCAACATAATACATTATTACAGAATAGGTCTTTACCATGATTGGAAGCCACATAGATACTTTGCTCAAAGTAGGAATGGAAAGGGCACTATTATGGAAAGGATGATTGATCTATATGTCTACACAAATTGATCTATATCATGGATGTTCCTGTGGTTTAAAGCCGAACACCTCTTCAAGTTAACAGAGTCTACATATTACATTATTAGAGAATTTTCCATGATTGGAAGTCACAGAGATACTTTCGTCAAAGTAAGAATGGAAAGGGGACCATTAAGGAAAGGATGATTAATCTATGGGTCTATATATGGGATGTACCTGTAGTTTAAAGCAGAAAACCCCTTAAAGTTAACAAGTTAACAGTCAACATAAAAAATAATTACAGAATAGTTATTTACCATGATTGGAAGCCACAGAGATACTTTGCTCAAAGTAGGAATGGAAAGGGCACTATTATGGAAAGGATGATTGATCTATATGTCTACACAAATTGATCTATATCATGGATGTTCCTGTGGTTTAAAGCCGAACACCTCTTCAAGTTAACAGAGTCTACATATTACATTATTAGAGAATTTTCCATGATTGGAAGTCACAGAGATACTTTCGTCAAAGTAAGAATGGAAAGGGGACCATTATGGAAAGGATGATTAATCTATGGGTCTATATATGGGATGTACCTGTAGTTTAAAGCAGAAAACCCCTTAAAGTTAACAAGTTAACAGTCAACATAAAAAATAATTACAGAATAGTTATTTACCATGATTGGAAGCCACAGAGATACATTGCTCAAAGTAAGAATGGAAAGGCCACTATTATGGAACGGATGATTGATCTATGTGTCTACACAAATTAATCTATATCATGGATGTTCCTATGGTTTAAAGCTGAACACCTCTTCAAGTTAACAGCGTCTACATCATACATTATTACAGAATAGATCTTTACCATGATTGGAAGCCACAGAGATACTTTTGTCAAAGTAAGAAAGGAAAGGGACCAATATGGAAAGAATGATTGATCTATGTGTCTAAACAAATGGGTCTATATCAGGGATCTACCTATGGCTTAAAGCAGAACACCCCTTCAAGTTAACACAGGCAACATATTTCATTATTAAAGAATAGGGATCTTTACCATGATTGGAAGCCACAGAAATACTTTAGTCAAAGCAAGAATGAGAGAGAATCGCTTCTGAGCATACAATACTGTCATGCTCCTGCTCCCTCTCAGGCTGTGTATACCGTGCTGATCGTCGCCAAGGCTCCTCTTGCACACAGCCTCTGAGCTCACACAATTCTCATTGAAATTCTTCAAGGTTTTGCTGGCAGGATTATCCGGAGACACAAACGAGTCATTGCTGCCCAGAGGTGTACTGGGGGTTAGATAACCTTTGGCAATATCTTTGCAGTTCAAATAAAGTAGCTGTTCTCGGCTGTCCGAACAAAGCAACTGGTGAGTTAAGGGAACTGAGAAGACTGTCAGGACACAGAAGCAGATGGAGTACAACGCAAATAAAAACAGCACATAAGAGCTACTGCAGTCCACAAGGCATCCCCAGGAGGTGGCATCAAATGCTCCCCAACCACAAAAAGGCAGCACGCTTATTAACAAACTAACAAGCCATGTGCTTAGAATTGCCCATAACATTTTTAAAGGCATTTTTTCAGTTTTATATTCTCCCAGTTTGGCAGATGTACAGAAGTTATAGGAAATCATGATAGCTGCCTTTAAGTTACTGGATACCCCCTGAAACAGGTAGATGAAGGCAGCAGCAGTGCACAAGGGCTGCGATAACGGATGGTTCGTCCATTGTTTTAGCATGAAGATCGAGGCAGGTACCACACTCAAGAAGTCGTCCACAGACAAGGAGGTCACAAGCACACACAGGGTAGATTTGCTCTTTATCTTCAGCAAGGACACCAATGAGTAAATACTGCCTGCAAGGACAATAAGGGTCAGAGTCAGTGTGAGACAAAATAGAAACACATTTGGTGTAGACTGTGGCTTTGGCGTCTCTGTACTGAACCTGGAGCCATTTGTGTAAATGACAGTTGTTGCCACGGACATTGTGGTAGCAGAAGTCTGTATCCTTTTTAATATATAACAGGACACCCTCGTAAAAAGGCAGCCATAACAATTCTTCACTTTTCTAATCCCTCTTCATCCATCGGCCAACTTACTTTGTACTCCTTAAATTGGCAGCTGTTGCACTGATGTTTTTAATGTAGTTAGCTCCACTCAAGCCACAGTTTACATCCACTAGAAGAGAGGATTCACACAGGAAAAGAACACTGAACTAAATAAAATGCCTTATCATTTCCATTAAAGTTTCTAATCCACCTGGTGCAGGCTGTGGAAGGCAGCAGCATCTCATCAGTGTAGGATCCTGCAGAATATGACCGGGTCAGCAGATCAGGTGCAGAAGGCTAGCCGGTGTGCTGGCTACAATCAAAGCATATTCTCTGTGTGAGGCTGCTAGTAGAGTGAGATGTTCTTTGAATCAGTCTCTTCTGTTCAGAGCTGCAAGAGGGTGGAGTCTGCTTCCACTTCTCAGTAGGAAGACAGAGACATGAGGCTGATCTAAGTAATCTTCTCGCAACAAAATACCTTTAACTTTGCAAAAGTAGATCACAGATGTTGTACAATATAAGCAGTTTGTGTTCAGATTTACCTGGAAATAAGGGTGTACTGTTTTAAAGATAGTAGATTCATGTTATAATTTGTTTCTATGTGGATTGCATTTTTACAACCAAGGCTTGGAATAACAATAAATTCTCCTGTCAAACAATTATATAATAAAAATCACACATATCTAATGTAGTGAAAAAGGTTTATCATATTTATTTATATTACAATGAAGCAAACCGTTCAAATATAGTAAAAATACTTAGTGCAAATACTGCTCTGTATAACAAAACTTAAAGCGTAACTTCACTTTTGTTGAAAAAAAAAACGAAAAAAAAAAAAAAAAAACGGAAAAAAAAAACACATTCCTCTCTGGGTGATCAATTTACATTACAAGGATTTTAACAACCTTTGTTGCAGATTCCTACCTTTTGTTATTCTGAAGAAATCCCTGTTTGTTCCTCTGTTCTGATGTTGTTCTTGAACTAAAGAAAAAGATAGATGTTGTAATATGTCGCCAACTTGTTCATTCCATGCCTAGAAGACATACAAAATACTAGATGTAGTAGTTTTTCTCGTGGAGTGTATTCAGTTTTGCATCAACTAATTTGATTACCAAATCTTCAGTTTTACTCAAAGTTATATTATTAACCTTGCTTTCATGTAATGGAGTTAAACAAATGTTCTATAAAACTTTAGATTTTGTTTTTGGAACTTGTTCTAGTGTTCATTGAGATGTTGATTAAAATATTGCTTTTCAAAAAGGGGGTGTACTCATTTATGCTGAGCTAATATATATTTTACACACACGCACACAAAGTATCTCACAAAAGTTAGTACACCCCTCACATTTTTTTAACCACTTGCTTACTGGGCACTTAAACACCCTTCCTGCCCAGAGCAATTTTCAGCTTTCAGCACTCTCACACTTTGAATGACAATTACTCAGTCATGCAACACTATACCTAAATGATTTTTTTGTCCTTTTCTTCCCACAAATAGAGCTTTCTTTTGGTGGTATTTGATCATCTCTGGGTTTTTTATTTTTTGCGCTATTAATAAAAAAAGACCGAAAATTTTGAAAAAAAAAGATTTTTTCTTAGTTTCTGTGATAAAATTTTGCTAATTATTAATTTTTCTTCATACATTTTGGCCACAATTTATACTGCTACATGTCTTTGATAAAAATAACCCAAAATTTTTCGAAATTATTTGGTCTGTGTGAAAATTTTAGAGTCTACAAGCTATAGTGCAAATCATAAAAAACTATCACATCTGATTACACCTGATGTACTGAAGGCCAATCTCATTTCTTGAGACCCCAACAAGCCAGGAAAGTACAAATTCCCCCCAAATAACCCCATTTTGGAAAGTAAACATTCCAAGGTATTTATTAAGAGGCATGGTGAGGTATTTGAAGTTGTAATTTTTTCCCACAATACATTGCAAAATTAAGATTTTTATTTTTTATTTAAAAATGTTCTCAAAATTGTCATTGTAATAGCTTATTTCTCTCACATGGCATGTGCATACCACAAATTACACCCCAAAATACATTCTGCTATTCCTCCTGAGTAAAACGATACCCCATGTGTGAGACTTTTTCACTGCCTGGCCACATACGGAGGCCCAACATGCAGGAAGCGCCATCAGGGGTTTTAGGAGCATAAATTGCACATCTAACTAGTTGACTACCTATTACACTTTTGAAGGCCCTGGAACACCAGGACAATGGAATTACCCACAAAATGACCCCATTTTGGAAAGCTAACACCCCAACGTATAATCTATGAGGCATAATGAGTCTTTTGAACGGTTCATTGTTTTCCAGAAGTTTTTGGAACACGTGGAAAAAAAATGAAAACGCATTTTTTTTTACACAAAGTTGTCCGTTTCTAAGATATTTCCAACACATAGCATTTAGATAGCAAAAATGACACCCCAAAATACATTCTGCTACTCCTCCTGAGTAAAACGATACCCCATGTGTGAGACTTTTTCACTGCCTGGCCACATACGGAGGCCCAACATGCAGGAAGCGCCATCCAGGGTTTTAGGAGCATAAATTGCACATCTAACTAGTTGACTACCTATTACACTTTTGAAGGCCCTGGAACACCAGGATAATGAAATTACCCACAAAATGACCCCATTTTGGAAAGCTAACACCCCAACGTATAATCTATGAGGCATAATGAGTCTTTTGAACGGTTCATTGTTTTCCAGAAGTTTTTGGAACACGTGGAAAAAAAATGAAAACGCATTTTTTTTTACACAAAGTTGTCCGTTTCTAAGATATTTCCAACACATAGCATTTAGATAGCAAAAATTACACCCCAAAATACATTCTGCTACTCCTCCTGAGTAAAACGATACCCCATGTGTGAGACTTTTTCACTGCCTGGCCACATACGGAGGCCCAACATGCAGGAAGCGCCATCCAGGGTTTTAGGAGCATAAATTGCACATCTAACTAGTTGACTACCTATTACACTTTTGAAGGCCCTGGAACACCAGGATAATGAAATTACCCACAAAATGACCCCATTTTGGAAAGCTAACACCCCAACGTATAATCTATGAGGCATAATGAGTCTTTTGAACGGTTAATTGTTTTCCAGAAGTTTTTGGAACACGTGGAAAAAAAATGAAAACGCATTTTTTTTACACAAAGTTGTGCGTTTCTAAGATATTTCCAACACATAGCATTTAGATAGCAAAAATGACACCCCAAAATACATTCTGCTACTCCTCCTGAGTAAAACGATACCCCATGTGTGAGACTTCTACACAGCCTGACCACATACAGAGATCAAACATGCAAGGAACACGGTCTGGTGTTCCAGAGACACATAGCATGCACATACCAAGAATTACACCCCAAAATACATTATGCTGAGCAAAGCGTAAACAAAAGATTACCTGTGGTAATAGTAGCGCAGTTCTACACAGCAGGATAGCACTGGTCCAGGCAGCAGGCAGGGACTTGGTCAGCAACGGCATACACAATTGTCCAGGCAGGGATACTGTCCCGTCAGGGTTAGTGCAGGTGGTCAGTTCATGCACCAGGCAGAGGCATGATGGCATAGGTCCTACAGGCAGAAGTAGGGCCTCGTTCAGAACAGAATGGGGACAGGGGTGGAGGCTTCTCCCACCCAAATCTCTTTGAAGCCTCCGGGCAACCAGACCCTAATCTAGAATGAGAAAACAAAAACAATTGTTTTCTTCATCCAGAAAAACAAATTCTGGAGCCCCTCACATATGTGAGACCCCTGTGCTATGAATCCCACTAGTCCACTGGCAGGGTAAAAGATCAGTCCAAGAGGCAGGCAAAAAGAATGGTCAAACAGTCCAGGGTCAGTTCCAGATCAGGCAGAGGTATAAACAAAATCAGTAGGCATAAGCATGGTCAAATAACAGTCCAGGGTCAGTTCCAAATCAGGCAGAGGTATAAACAGAATCGGTAGGCAGAATCGTGGTCAAATAACAAGCCGGGGTCATAAGCAGAGGTATAAGGGGTGTGAAGGTAAATGGCAGAAAGTGACTAATAATTTAGTGAGGTATGGTAACGGGCGAAACAACCAACTACGCAGAGGGCTGGTTGGGAAGGGCATTTAGGACAATAATAAATGGTGTCGCTTCTCACTCCTGCTTTGGAGCACACCTTGCATCTTTTTTGGCATTTATGGCCTGTTGGTCTGGGAGGGAGTTTATCTGGAAAGTGGCGCTCGCTGAGTCGGCTAACCACATCAGATCGAATGTATTCTGGTGGGTTGCTGGGGTATAAAAGGGCAGTGGTGATTTCCTCCAGGTAGAAAAGGTAGGGTTTGGGTCTTGGAGTGGATTTCCGATATATTACGTAGGTATTGTACGCGGCCAAATTAAACAAATAAATTGAAACTTTTTTATACCACTGGTATGATCTTCTTGTAGAAAGGTAGGGTTCCAGCATCTGGTCGTTCAAATCGACACCCCCCATGAACTTATTGTAGTCATAAATGCATTTCGGTTTCTGGATTAGCCCATTCCTTGTTCTGGTCTCAACGAATGTGTTGTTGTGGATGGTAGAAAGCACGTACACATCCCTTTTGTCCCTCCATTTCACAGCCAGAACTTCCTCTGTACGTAAACTCGCCGTCTCCCCTTTTTCTAATTTTTTGACGACAAGACTTTGAGGAAAGCCCTTCCGGTTTGATCGCACGGTGCCGCATGCTGGGGTTTTTTTGTGGAAAAGGTTTCGGAACAGGGGCAAACTTGTGTAGAAATTGTCCACATATAAGTGGTATCCTTTCTCCAGGAGTGGGTTCAGGAGTTGCCAAACAATTTTCCCGCTGGTTCCTACGTAGTCTGGACAATTAGGGGGGTGTAGCTGGCTGTCCTTTCCTTCGTATACGTTGAAGGCATACGTATAACCTGTGGCTCGGTCACATAACTTATAGAGCTTCACCCCATAGCGGGCCCTTTTACTGGGAATGAATTGTTTTATGCCCAGCCTGCCAGAAAATTTTACTAAGGATTCGTCTACACATATTTGTTGGTCCGGGGTAAACAACTGGGGGAAAATTTCGGAAAAATAATTTAGTAGTGGCCGTATTTTATAAAGTTTATCAAAACTTGGGTCATTTCGGGGAGGGCACTGGGTATTGTCGTTGTAGTGTAGGAATCTCATTATCAATTGATATCTGGTCCTGGGCATTTTTGAGGAAAAGATGGGCATGTGGTAGATGGGGCGGTTTGACCAATAGGCACGTAGCTGGTTTTTGTGGTTTAGTCCCATACAGAATATGAGGCCCAAAAATTTTTTAAACTCTTCCACTGTTAGGGCTCTCCACTCGAAGGGACGGGCATAATAGGATGTGGGGTTACTGGAAATAAATTGTTCTGCATAAAGATTGCACTGGGTAACAATTGAGGCAAGCATGTTGTCGGTGAAAATTAAATTAAAAAAATTAATCGGGGCAAAATTTTCTGTGTCCACCTGGACTCCTGGCTGGGCAGTGAAGGGGGGAATGTTGGCTTCTCCTGAATTAGAAGGAAGCCACAGGGGGTTCTGAAGGGAATAGGGAAGGCTGGCATGGGACCTAACCCTTTGGGACTGAGGTGACACCCCACTGGTACGTGACCTTGCTTGCTGAGGTCTTGCGGTACTGGTGGATGGCACAGCGGTGCTGGTGGATGGCACTGCCTCCTTAGCAATACGCCTTCTTCTGGCGGGTGGACCCTCCTCCTCCTCTTCTTCTTCTTCCTCGTCCTCCTCTTCTTCCTCCTCGTCCTCCTCCTCGGATGTCTCTTCTCCACTGCTGACTATCGGCTCATAGGTGATGTCAGATTCATTGTCGGAATTTTCAGTGGAATCTGAATCGCAGAGCTCCCCGTTGCTCTCGTCAGCCGCCATAATTTCATATGCCTCCTCGAGCGAAAAGGATCTTTTAGCCATTGTTGGCACTGATGACACTGACAGGTGGCACTGACGGCAAATGGCACGGACTGATGACAGATGGCACTGATGACAGATGGCAGATGGCACGGGCAGGTGGCACGGGCAGATAGCACTGATGGCAGGTGGCACAGGCAGATGGCACTGATGGTAGATTGCACTGGCAGGTGGCACTGATGGGAGATTGCACTGGCAGGTGACACTGATGGCAAATTACACTAATTGCAGGTAGCACTAATGGCAGCTGGCACGGGCAGATGGCACGGATGGCAGATGGCACCGAAGACACTGGCAGATGGCACGGGCAGATGGCACGGGCAGATGGCACTGATGACAGATGGCACGGGCAGGTGGCACGGGCAAGGTGGCACTGGCAGATAGCACTGATGGCAGGTGGCACAGGCAGATGGCACAGGCAGGTGGCACTGATGGTAGATTGCACTGGCAGGTGACACTGATGGCAGATTGCACTGATGGCAGATGGCACTTACGGCAGATGGCAGGTGGCACTGATGGCAGGGGCAGGTGGCACTGATGGCAGGGGCAGATGGCACTGATGGCAGGGGCAGATGGCACTGATGGCAGGGGCAGATGGCACTGATGGCAGGGGCAGATGGCACTGGGGGCAGGTGGCACTGATGGCAGGGACAGGTGGCACTGGCAGGTGGCACAGGCTGTTTGCACTGGCAGGTGGCACTGGCAGAGACACTGGCGCTGTTTTTAATTAAACTTTAACTTTTTTTTACTCACTGACTTTCACTCTCTCTCCTCACACGCTGTGTGTGAGGAGAGAAAGCCGGCGATGAGAGATGATCTCATTTGTTTACAATTGAGATCATCTCTCATTGGACATCAGGATCGAGTGCTGAATGGCCTCTGTGATTGGCCATTCAGCACGATCTGTGATTGGCTGTGTCCAAGGGACACGGCCAACACAGTTTTTTGCCGATGCGCGATCGCGGGGACGCGCAGGGAGCGGGGAAAGGCTGTCACGTCCAAAGACGTCAACCCGGCGCCTCAGGTTTGCGCGGTTCACGTCTTTGGACGTGACAGGGAAACCAAGTGGTTAAATGTATTATATCTTTTCATGTGACAACACTGAAGAAATTACACTTTGCTACAATGTAAAGTAGTGAGTATACAGCTTGTATTAATAGAAAAGAATATTCAGCGCTGGGACAAATAATAAAACAAAAATTATGCAAGCCAGCACTTGAGGACAAATTCATAGAAAATCCCAAAACAGTGATACAAAAGAGTAGTGCAGCGCAAATATTATACTAAACATGTAAAATAATAGTGTAAAATAATAGTGAAGTGAAATAAAGGCATAGGTTAAACCTAACATATGCAAAAATTTGAAAAATAATGTCCTTGGAGAAAAGCAAGAAAGCTATTTCAAGATGCAAATCCAAAGAATCCACATGGAGTGAGAGTGAAAGAGTGACACCAAACGAATCCTCCACCGTGTGATAGATGGCCTCTCACCTTAAATATTCGACCTATAATAGGTCACAAAGCATGTCAGCAGTATCCAAAGACAGAAGACATACGGGAGCCATCCATAGGAGTATAGTAGGCAATAGCAAGCACTAGAATCCAGGCTCAAACGTTCTCCGTTATACCAGCAAGGGAAGACAAGAGACAGGGATCTAATGCTCTCTGGTATGCCCATTTAATAAGGCATCAAATAAATAGTAAACACACTCACATTTACAAACACTCTCCGCTGAGTGTCAGCATACAGGCATAGCGATCTGCGGCGATCATGGGTGACGTCCTGCGTGACTCCTCCCTCCGTACGCGTTACGTCCTGTGGGCGGGACTTCTTCAGCGAGGGATAGGAAGTACATTGGTGTACTTGGTGTACATGCGCGCATCCATCAACCGCAGCGGCGCACTCCCGTGCATGCGCGAGCGCGGCTGACGGCGCGCACACGCAGGGGGCGTTCCTAACCCCTCTTAACATATTTAAAGGATGCTCTGATGTCTGGGCGGTGCTGACTGGTCTTCTATGATTCCTGCATTCCTGACGCCTGTATACTTCACCAAGATTCCTGTTAAAACCACTCGGCTTGTGACCTTGACCTTGCTCCTGCTAAACCCTTGTATACTCCGCTGCCTGCCTGCTGACAACCCGGCCTGTGACCTTTGACCTTGCCTCTGCTCGATCCCTTGTACTTCGCTGCCTGCCTGCTGCCAACCCGGCCATCCTAAGACCCCTGCTTCCAAGGCTCCTGCCACGGGTCATCCTGATTTGCTAGGGGCTGAGTCCCCCTCTTCTGGGCTCTTCGCTCTATACCACCTAGCCCTGTGTCTGCTGCTCATCTTGGGTCTTCTGCCCTTCCTGCATCCAACGGCACTCAAGCAAATACCATCAGGCACTCGTGTTCCTCCTACCTGAACGCCATATGTTTCACCCTCAGAGGGGTTCCGGGTTGGAGATACAAGAGAGGCCGACCTCTTCACATCAGACTCCTACCAGGTACGTGACAGTACCGGTCAGCCAGGAATGGAGTCTGGAAGAGAGGCCTCTCCACCAAGAGACATTATGGAGTCTATTTCTGCACTTGCTCATTTGGTGCAGAATTTACAGAGGGGCTTTAATCGCATGGAGGAGCGACTTCCAAACCAAGAAAGTGTTGCACCAGCCTCTACTCCTTCTCCAGTCGCTGATGCCTCTACCCAAGTTGAGTCAAGCTTTCCCTATGGATTTCCTCCTTCTCCTCCTCCGGAACCCAGGGTGCCTATCCCCGAAAGATTCTCCGGAAATCGCAAAATGTTTAGAAATTTTCGCAACTCCTGTGAACTTTTCCTTGTTGCTCCGGACTTTCACTTCTGAGGACGTTAAGGTGGGGTTTGTAATTACACTCTTATTAAATGAACCACTTACCTGGGCTCATCACCTTCGAGAACAGCTGGATCCTGCCTCCACCGACTCCTTTTTCTCAGCCATGGCTCAAATATATGCCGATCCCTTCTGTCAGCAATCGGCAGAATCCAAGCTTAGCAAGTTACAACAAGGGTCAAGACCTGTTGAGGACTACATCACTGACTTTCGTGTCTTAAGTACGGACACCCAATGGAATAGTCCTGCCCTTCGTCACTGGTTTCGCCACGGTCTTTCTGACCCCTTAAAGGATGAGCTAGCCAGAGTAGGAATCCCAGCATCCTTGGAGGACTTGATTAATTTGACCATCCAGATCGACCGCCGATTACGCGAACGACAAGCGGAGAAAGCGGGAGGAACCCTTTCTGTGGCTGCTGGGCCTGACCTATCAACCACATTCTCTATCCGGAAGGCACAACACGGGGCCTACCACAGGAGCTTCCCAAGGGCTCCCCTCATTTTGGCTGAACGTCTCAGGCACCTACGTGCCAACCTGTGTTTCTATTGTGGGGAAGCCAGTCACCTTTTACAGACTTGTCCAGCAAGGACCATCCGAGCCCGTTCTCGACGACCCCACTTAGAACACCTTCTCGGAGAGGGTCGGTCACAACTGTCCCTTCCAGTTATTTTCCAAGTTAATGGAAAGGCACTCCCTGTGGCAGCAGTCATAGACTCTGGGGCTTGCAGCTGTTTTGTGGACTCCACATTTGTCTCTCTGCATCAGCTTCCCGTGTGTACCAAGAAACAAGAATTCCTTGTCCACTTGGCCGACGGCTCAGGCATCAAATCTGGCCCGGTCACCCAAGAGACTGTACCTATTTTTTGTCAAACCCCTTCTGGTCACCATGAATTTCTCCGTTTGGATGTCATAGCTAGTGTTGAGCAGAATATGCCATATTCGATTTCGCGATATATCTCGAATATATAGTCGAATATTCGAGATATATTCGCTAAATACGAATATTCGTGATATTTTTGGAAATTAAATTATTACGAATTTTCGCTATTGCGAATATTCGAGAAATGCGGAATGGAGCACTCTGATTGGCTCAGAATATTCGTGATATTTTATAATACAAAATAATTGCGAATATTCGAGAAATGCCGAATGGAGCACTCTGATTGGCTCAGAATATTCGTGATATATTACAATATAAAATAATTGCGAATATTCGAGAAATGCGGAAGGAGCACTCTGATTGGCTCAGAATATTCGTGATATATTACAATACACAATAATTGCGAATATTCGGCAAATGCGGAAGGAGCACTCTGATTGGCTCAGAATATTCGTGATATATTACAATCCACAATAATTGCGAATATTCGAGAAATGCGGAAGGAGCACTCTGATTGGCTCAGAATATTCGTGATATATTACAATACACAATAATTGCGAATATTCGAGAAATGCGGAATGGAGCACTCTGATTGGCTCAGAATATTCGTGATATATTACAATACACAATAATTGCGAATATTCGAGAAATGCGGAAGGAGCACTCTGATTGGCTCAGAATATTTGTGATATATTACAATATAAAATAATTGCGAATATTCGAGAAATGCGGAATGGAGCACTCTGATTGGCTCAGAATATTCGTGATATATTACAATATAAAATAATTGCGAATATTCGAGAAATGCGGAATGGAGCACTCTGATTGGCTCAGAATATTCGTGATATATTACAATACAAAATAATTGCGAAATTTCGAGAAATGCGGAATGGAGCACTCTGATTGGCTCAGAATATTCGTGATATATTACAATATAAAATAAACGTGCGATATCGCTATTGCCGAATAATCGCATTGCGATTTTTCGGCAATATAAAATGAGCGCTGCAGCTACTCGGCCCAAGGTCTCTAATCATACCAGCAATGCTTTTAGACGTCGATGGGGATCTCTAGGATGTGATCTGTTCTAAAAAAAAATTTGAAAAAATTCGAAGATTCGAAATAGCGAATATTCGCCGCGATATTCGTGTTATTCGCGAATACTCGAATATGCAATATTCGTAGCGAATATTCGCAATGCGAATATTCGTGAGCAACACTAGTCATAGCCTCACCCATGTTTCCCATCATTCTTGGTGTTCCATGGTTAAGAGCTCATAACCCGCACATCGACTGGCCCACTGGGGTGGTCACCTTCTCGTCCAATTACTGTCTGGAGCACTGCTTTCCGGAAAAACCTATTGGTATTACTCCCCTTCTGAGCCTTCAACCAGACCCTGAAATCATTAAACTGGTACCTCCGGCCTACCACGAATACCTGGATGTGTTCAACAAGAAGGGTGCAGACACTCTTCCGCCCCACAGGACATATGATTGCCCTATTGAACTTTTGCCTGGGGCCGAGATTCCCTTTGGCCGAATTTACCCCCTCTCGGAACCCGAACTGGAAGCTCTACGTGCCTACATCGATGAGAGTCTGAAAAAGAAGTTCATCCGACTCTCCACGTCACCTGCAGGTGCCGGTATCTTCTTTGTGGAGAAGAAAGATCACTCCCTAAGACCCTGCATTGATTACCGGGACCTTAACAAGATTACTATTAAGAACAGGTACCCCCTTCCCCTGATTCCTGAGCTGTTCCAGAGACTGCAGGGGGCACGAATTTTCTCAAAACTTGACTTAAGAGGGGCATACAACCTGGTTAGAATCAGGGAAGGGGATGAATGGAAGACAGCTTTTCGAACACGCTTTGGTCACTTCGAGTACCTAGTCATGCCATTCGGGCTCTGCAATGCCCCGGCCACATTCCAACATCTTGTGAACGATGTTTTTCGGGATTATCTGGACCTATTTGTCATAGTCTATCTAGATGACATTTTGGTCTTCTCCGAATCCCTCGAATCTCATCAGACCCATGTGAAGAAAGTCTTGGACCGACTCAGAAAACACCGCCTTTACGCAAAAGCTGAAAAATGCGACTTTGAAAAACAAACGATACATTTCCTTGGACTTGTCATCTCCGCGGATGGGATCTCAATGGATCCTCAAAAAGTTGCATCTGTCTTGGAATGGCCTACCCCTACTGACAGAAAAGCCGTTCAACGGTTCGTAGGATTCGCCAATTTCTACAGGAAATTTATTAAGAACTTTTCTGGCATTATTTCCCCCATCACTCAGTTGACCAGGCAGCATATATCCTTCCAGTGGACACCCGAAGCACAAGAGGCTTTTGAACAATTAAAAATATTATTTACTTCTGCACCCATCCTGAAGCACCCTGATCCTGCTCTGGCCTTTGTGTTAGAGGTAGATGCTTCTGAAAGTGCAGTCGGGGCTATATTATCCCAACGTCAGGGTCCTAAATCTTTGCTTCACCCCGTAGCCTTCTTCTCCAAGAAACTAAACCCGTCTGAGAGGAACTATGACGTTGGGGACCGAGAGTTGCTTGCTATTAAAGCCGCGTTTGAGGAGTGGCGCTATCTTCTGGAAGGTGCCTCTCATCCAATTCTCATTTTCACGGATCACAAGAATTTAGAATATTTAAGGACGGCCAAACGATTAAAACCTCGACAAGCAAGATGGGCATTGTTTTTCTCTCGTTTTGTGTTTCACATCACATTCCGCCCTGGTTCTAAGAATGGTAAGCCAGATGCCCTATCTCGAATGTTTAAAGATCCTGTGAGTCCCGCAGAGCCTCATACCATCCTCCCGGCCAAAATTTTTTTGATCCTTCAAGCAGATCTGATGTCTCAGATAAGAGCAGGCGTAGTCAACCAACCACCTCCACAGGACTTAGCGCTTCAATTAAAGGATGGCCTTTACTTCCATGGGGGACACATTTTTATCCCTGAACAATTCAGAGTTTCCATCCTGGAACGTTGCCATGACCATCCTCTAGCCGGCCATTATGGTATCCGTAAGACGGCCGATTTGGTCGCCCGTTATTTCTGGTGGCCTGAGTTACTGCAGGACTGCAGGAAATATGTCAATTCCTGTACTACATGCCTCCGAAACAAAACAGACAGAGCCAAGACTTGGGGTCTTCTGGAGCCCCTTCCTGTGCCGAAGAAACCATGGAGCATGATCTCCATGGATTTTATTGTAGAACTCCCCCCATCTGAAGATTTCAATACCATTTTTGTTGTGGTGGATCGCCTTACTAAAATGGCTCACTTTGTCCCCCTGCAAAGTACTACTTCGGCTACAGAAACAGCCACGGCCTTCATCAAGGAGATTGTCAGATTGCATGGTATTCCCGACAGCATCATTTCCGACCGAGGGGTACAATTCACCTCCAGATTCTGGAGGGCTTTATGTGAAGCTCTAAGTATTAAACTTCGCCTCTCTTCTGCATACCACCCACAAACCAATGGTCAGACGGAGAGGACGAATCAAACCCTCGAACAGTACCTGCGGTGTTTCTCTTCTTTTGCACAAGACGATTGGCTTTCTCTCCTTCCGCTGGCAGAGTTCTCGTATAATAACACAATACACTCAGCAACCAACCAGTCTCCGTTCTTCGCTAACCTCGGCTATCATCCGTCCTTTTTACCAGAACTACCTGTTGAGAGTCCCGTACCTGCTGTTCAAGACCGTTTAAACTTCTTTTCCACCAACAATCAGGTGCTACAGGATGCAATTTCCAAAGCCCAGGCAAGCAATAAAAAGTTATTCGACAAGAAGAGACGAGGCAACCTGAACCTGGAGCCGGGGGATAAAGTCTGGCTGTCTACGACCAATCTAAAATTGAGTTGTCCCTCAAAGAAACTTGGTCCCAAATTTTTGGGTCCTTTTCCTGTGAAACGGAAGATCAACACAGTAACTTTCGAATTAGTGTTACCCAAGAACCTAAAGATGCACCCGGTATTTCAATCCTCCTTATTGAAGCCAACCATGCCGAACCCCTTTCCCAACCGGGTCTCTGAAGTCCCCCCTTCCGTTCTAATCGAAGGGAATGAGGAATTTGAAGTGGAGTCTGTATTGGACTGTAGACGCAGGAATAACCGTACACAATTCCTTGTTAAATGGAAGGGTTACGGCCCGGAAGAGAATTCTTGGGAACCGGCTTCTAACATACACGCCCCGAGATTGGTACAAGCCTTTTTTCAACGCCATCCAGAAAAGAAAGCCCTGAGGGGCATCCAGAGGCTGCCCGTAAGGGGGGGGCAATGTAAGGAAAGGACTGAGACACCGTTGGCACGCACACGCACGCATGCGCGCATACCTGAAACGCAGAAGACGTTGTTGACCAATGGCGCGCGTTTGCGCGCGCATGCGCGCATCCATCAACCGCAGCGGCGCACACTCCCGCGCATGCTCGAGCGCGGCTGACGGCACGCACACGCAGGGGGCGTTCCTGACCCCTCTTAACCTATTTAAAGGATGCTCTGATGTCTGGGTGGTGCTGACCGGTCTTCTATGATTCCTGCATTCCTGACGCCTGTATACTTCACCACGATTCCTGTTAAAACCACTCGGCTTGTGACCTTGACCTTGCTCCTGCTAAACCCTTGTATACTCCGCTGCCTGCCTGCTGACGACCCGGCCTGTGACCTTTGACCTTGCCTCTGCTCGATCCCTTGTACTTCGCTGCCTGCCTGCTGCCAACCCGGCCATCCTAAGACCCCTGCTTCCAAGGCTCCCGCCACGAGTCCCCCTCTTCTGGGCTCTTCGCTCTATACCACCTAGCCCTGTGTCTGCTGCTCATCTTGGGTCTTCTGCCCTTCCTGCATCCAACGGCACTCAAGCAAATACCATCAGGCACTCGTGTTCCTCCTACCTGAACGCCATCTGTTTCACCCTCAGAGGGGTTCCGGGTTGGAGATACAAGAGAGGCCGACCTCTTCACATCAGACTCCTACCAGGTACGTGACAATAACTCAACACATTAACGTCTAAACCGCTGGCAACAAAAGCGAGTACACCCTTGAAAATTTCCAAATTGGGCCCAAAGTTTACATTTTTTGTGTGGCCATCATTATTTTCCAGCACTGACTTTACCCTCTTGGGCATGGAGTTCACCAGAGCTTCACAGGTTGCCACTGGAGTCCTCTTCCACTCCTCCATGATGACATCACTGAGCTTGTGGACTTTAGAGCCCTTCCATTTGAGGATGCCCCACAGATGCTCAATATGGTTTAGGTCTGAAAACATGCTTGGCCAGTCCATCAGCTTTACCCCCAGCTTCTTTAGCAAGGCAGTGATCATCTTGGAGGTGTTTGGGGTCATTATGTTGGAATCTGAATCGGTCTCCAAAGGGAGGGGGATCATGCTCTACTTCAGTATGTCACAGTACATGTTGGCATTCATGGTTCCCTCAATAAACTGTAGCTCCCCAGTGCTGGCAGCAGTCATGCAGCCCCAGACCATAACACTCCCACCACCATGCTTGACTGTAGGCAAGACACACTTGTCTTTGTACTCCTTACCTGGTTGCGACACACACACTAGACATCATCCACACCAAATAAGTTTGTCTTGGTCTCAGACCACAGAACATGGTTCCAGTAATTCATGTCTTTAGTCTGTTTGTCTTCAGCAAACTGTTTGTGGGCTTTCTTGTGCATCATCTTTAGAAGAGGCTTCCTTCTGGGATGACAGCCATGCAATCCAATTTTGATGCAGTGTGCGGCGTATGGTCTGAGCACTGACAGGCTGATTCCCCCAGCCCTTCAACCTCTGCAGCAACGCTATAATAGACTATTTACAAAAATGCGAGGGACATACTCACTTTTGTCAGATAGTGAGTGTATATATATATATATATATATATATATATATATATTTACACACACACACAGCAAAATTATAAACGCAACACTTTTGTGTTTGCCCCCATTTATCGTGATCTGAACGCAAAGATCTACGACTTTTTCTTTGTACACAAAAGGCCTATTTCTAACAAATATTGTTCACAAATCTGTCTAAGCCCTGGTTCACACTGGGCTGCGGGAGTGAAATCGCTCGATTTCAGCTGAACGCGCGATTTCACTCTCTCTGGCAGTCCCGATTTCGGCTCGATTTAGGAGACATCTGTGCAGGGTTCTGCACAGATGTCAATGTAAATCGCGTCCTGAAATCGCAAAAAGTAGTTCAGGAACTACTTTTTGAAATCGGTGCAGCACCGCAGATGCGGCGTCGCACCGATTAGGACGGTGTCATTGCCGGCAATTGCCGTCGATTTGAGATGCGATTTCACATGTGAAATCGCGTCTCAAATCGAACTAAATCGTACCCAGTGTGAACCTTGGCTAAATCTGTGTTAGTGAGCACTTCTCCTTTGCCAAGATAATCCATCCACCTCACAGGTGTGGCATATCATGATGCTGATTAGACAGCATGATTATTGCACAGGTGTGCCTTAGGCTGGCCACAATGAAAGGCCACTCTAAAATGCACAGTTTTATCACACAGCAAACAAATGTCGCAAGTTTTGAGGGAGCGTGCAAATGGCACGCTGACTGCAGGAATGTTCACCAAAGCTGTTGCCCTTGAATTGAATGTTCATGTGTCTACCATAAGCCGTCTGGCAGTACATCTAACCGGCCCCACAACCGCAGACCACATGTAACCACACCAGCCCAGGACCTCTACATCCAGCATCTTCACCTCCAAGATCGTCTAAGACCAGCCACCCGGAAAGCTGCTGCAAGAATTGGTTTGCATAACCAAAGAATTTCTGCACAAACTGTCAGAAACCATCTCAGGGATGCTCATCTGCATGCTCATTGTCCTCATCAGGGTCATGACCTGACTGCAGTTTGTCATCGTAACCAAATTGAGTGGGCAAATACTCACATTCAATGGCATCTGGCACTTTGGAGAGGTGTTCTCTTCACGCACGAATCCAGTTTTTCACTAAACAGGTCAGATGGCAACCCAGAAAATATCCCTTAGATCAGGAGTGCCCAACCACTGGTCCCCTCTGATGTGGCCCACCACCTTTCTCTGGGATGGTGGCCCGCCATCCCCGAGCATCAGCAGGAGTGTGTATAACGGAACCAGCGCTATAGAAAGCATAATGCATAAACAGATGCAAAGATTGCTAGTGCAATGCAATCAATATATGTGTATGAACAATATAGTAAATCAATAGCAAAATATTGCATACAAAATAAATATGCAAAATATAAAACATGTACTAAAGTGCAATAAGTGCCATCAATCGTGCAAAACCTAAAATTCAGCTAGAGATGAATTTTAAGCATAAATACCAGTGCAATATCTAAAAAGGGTGCAGATCTCTGCAAAAAATCATGTGGGACTAAAGTCCATGTGTAAGTCCATGTGTAAGCCCAGGTTCACACTGGGTATGATTTAGTTCGATTTGAGATGCGATTTCACATGTGAAATCGCATCTCAAATCGGCGGCAATTGCCAGCAATGACACCGTCCTAATCGGTGCGACGCTGCATCTGCGGCACTGCACCGATTTCAAAAAGTAGTTCCTGTACTACTTTTTGCGATTTCAGGAAGCGATTTACATTGACATCTGTGCAGAACCCTGCACAAATGTCTCCTAAATCGCGCCGAAATCGGGACTGCCAGAGGGAGTGAAATCGCGCGAGTTCAGCTGAAATCGCGCGATTTCACTCCCGCAGCCCAGTGTGAACCAGGGCTAAAGTTCATTTCTAAAACTTGTAAATGATAATCAAATACCCAGCTGTGTGACACCAATCACTAAAGTAAAAATGGAGGCTTATCAGAAAGCCTGCAACCCCCCTCCCTTAGAGTGCTTTCACACTCGCAACGCCTGGGTGCCGGTGGTAAAACACATTTTACCATTGTTTTTGCAGCGCTTTTTAAGGTGCTTTTAATCGCCACTATCGGTCAAAAAAGGGTTTAAAGTACCCGCAATGCGCCGCTGCAGCGGCGCTTTGCCGGTAGTTCGGCGCCGCTGCCCATTGATTTCAATGGGCAGGGGCGCTTTAGGAGCGGTGTAAAGCGATGTAAAGAAGCTGCCGGCAGACATTTTCTTGATGCCCTGCCAGCGCAGCACCCCAGTGTAAAAGCACTTTTTTTAGGCGCTATTTTAAGCACTAAAGTGCCTGAAAAAATGCCTCCGGTGTAAAAGGGGTCTTACTCAGGGAGGTCATACAGCGCTTGACTGAATCTCTGATCCAATGAAGAAAGGCCCAGGTGCTCTCTCAGGTGTCCTTACTTGGTATACTTAATTGGTATACTAGAATGCTCTTAACAGACCAGCAGTGGCGTAACCAGAGTCATGGGCGCCCGGGGCAGATTTTTTTTTTCGCCCCCCCCTCTTATATAAACATGATATCAGGGCTGAAGTGTGGAGATCCCTATTAAGCTATGGACCGGGCCGGGCCAACACTCTACTCCAGCGGAGTCCCAACCTCAGCCTGTGGCAGAGGCAGGGTGTGCGCTGGGGAAGACTTGGGACAGGCAGCCTGTCCCAGGTCTTCCCCAGCACACACCCTGCCTCTGCTAAACCATTCTCTCCCTGCATCACATCCCAGCGACACTTACTTGCTTGGCTGAGCGGGAGTCCCTGCAGGCGCTGCCGGACTGCAGAGCACGTCGCCATCTTGGAGCCTCCGCAGCGCGTGCCGCTGTTATGCCAAACAGGGCATCCCCTGTATCCTTCCAGGCGTGCCCGTGCTGGCTGCTGGGAGGTACCAGCGGGGGGCTGTGCGCTCAGTGGAGGAGCCGCTCCCTATACTATCCGCAGAGCTGCCGGTCGCTGGCGCCCCCCTCAGCTCAGCGCCCGGGGCAGGCGCACCCCCTGCCCCCCTGGTTGTTACGCCACTGCAGACCAGGAAGTAGTGGCAAAAATCATCATTAGATCAGCTAACTGAAGTATATATGGAACAAAAAACTCCACATAGTGTAATACTGTATCAGCTTCAAATTTAATAAAAATCAGATAAGTAGAATGCAGGCAGATAGATACATAAATCCAAATTAATTTTAGACATTCAATCGCACATATTCTCCTGGCAGCTAGGCTTACTATTACTAGATTATGGAAAGATCCCCAACCCCCTACCATGCTTGGAAACCCTGGACTTGATCCACTAACATTGTACGTATGGACTCATGCTTGCCTCCAGCAGGGGCTTACACAAAAATTAATGGAGGAAAAAAAACAAAAAAAAAACCCCACCAATCGCCTATATAGATTTTTAACTACCATAGTTTGTCGCCATTGTACAAGTACAAGCAGAACAGGCAAATTTGTTCGAACATGCGAACACCGTTAAAGTCTATGGGGCATGAACGTGAAAAATAAAAAGTGATAATTTTAAAGGCTAATATGCAATTCCCTGCACAAAATGAAATTTCTATTAATACAGTCTATTACCAGGCCCTTTGGCATAAAATGCGTAGGTGTCCCCCCAAATTTCATACCAGGCCCTTCAGGTCTGGTATGAATATTAAGGGGAACCCTGCACCATTTTTTTTTAAATGGCATAGGGGAACCCTGCGCCAAAAAAAAAAAAAAAAAAAGACCCTTATCCGAGCACACAACCTGGCAGTCTGCAGAAAAAGAGGGGGGACGGGACAAGGGGGCCCCCCCTCCTGAACCGTACCAACCACATGCCCTTAACATGGGGAGGATGTCCCCATGTTGATGAGGACAAGGGCCTCATCCCCACAACCTGTGGGTGGGGGCTTAGCGGAATCTAGAATGACTTGTCCCAAGCTGTGTCTGTATTTTTTACCATATTTTTGTGAAATGGTAGGGGTACAATGTCATTTTGTGCAGGGACTGTTCTAAACACGGGACACAAATTATTTTAATTACTTTTATTGTTTCACTTTAAGCATTATTAAAATCGCTGCTTCCTTAAAAACTGCAGTTTTTAAAACTTTTTGTTGCCATGATACATGTCCCCTGGGGCAGGACCCAGGTCCCCAAACACTCTTTATGACAATAACTTGCATATTAACCTTTAGAAATTTTGATTTCTCCCATTTAAAGTGTGTTCCACAGCTTTTGAATTTGCCGCAAACACCCAAAATTGTTCGCTATTTGGTGAAAACCCGATGTTCGAGTCGAACATCCCCCCCTCCCCCCAAAAAATGCATTTGAAAAACCCCAGTGTAACCCCATATAGTGTAACCTAAAAAATTGCAATCACTTTGAATATTTGCTTCTTCTTAAAAAGTGATACTAAAGTCTAGTTTAAAAAAAATAAAATAAAAAAAATTATACTTACCTCCTCTGTTCTGTTGGTTTTGCACAGAGCAGCCTGGATACTCCTCTTTTCAGGTCCCTTCTGTCAAGTGTCCCCACAGCAAGCAGCTTGCTATGGGGGCACCGAAGCCAAGTCACAGCTCTGTGTGTCCATTCAGACACTGAGCCCCGCCCCCTCTCTCCCCTGATTTACTAACTGACTGCTGTGGGAGCCAATGGTGCTGCTGCTGTGTCTCAGCCAATCAGGAGGAGAGTCCCGGATATCTAAGATACTCGTGGACATTGCTGGAGAGAGATGGGGCTCAGGTTAATTACAGGGGTGCTGGGGCAGCTGCTAGACACAGCTTTTTTTATCCTATGGCCCCTTTCACACTGGGGCGGGGGCGGTGTCGGGGGGTAAAGCGCCGCTATTTTTACCGCCAATTTCGTGGCGCTATTCGGCCACTAGCGGGGACGGTTTTACCCCCCAGCTAGCAGCCAAGAAAGGGTTAAAAAACACTGCAATGTGCCTCTGTAGAAGCGCATTGCCGGCGGGATAGCCGCAGTGTCCCATTGATTTCAATAGGTGGGAGCGGTGGAAGAGCGGTATTCACATTGCTCCAAAGATGCGGCTAGCAGGACTTTTGTTTACCATCCTGCTAGCGCACCACTCCAGTGTGAAAGCCCTCGGGGCTTTCACACTGGAGACACAGCATTGGCTGTTTAGTGTCGGTTTGCAGGCACTATTTTTAGAGCGGACACATTGAACACTTTTGACACTATTTTGGGACCATTGTCATTTTCACAGCGAACAGTGCTATAAAAATGTACTGTTTACTGTAAAAATGACACTGGCAGTGAAGGGGTTAACCAGGAGGGGGCGCTGTAGGGGATAAGTGTGCCATGATTTGTGTTTCTTACTGTGGGGGTGTGGCTTAGCATGTGACGCCACTGATGACAGGGAACAGACGATCAGGGTCAGTCTCACTAGAAAGCACGGGGAGAGGTTTGTTTACACTTACCTCTCCCCATTCTTCCTCTCTGTGACCCGATCGTGGGACACCGGCGGCGATCGGATCTGCGGTTCCCGCAGGGATTGTCATAGAGCTTAGGACCGGGTCGTGAGTGGGCTCTTAAAAGGGGATTGCATGTACGCCCTTGTGCCCAGCCGTGCCATTCTGCAGACATATATCTGCGTGCGGCGGTCCTTAAGCGGTTAAGCACACCGATAGTGATGTTGCCAAGACAAACTGGAATTCAAGAAAAAGTTCCACTCCTAAATTTCTCATGCCAAAGGATGGATAGAGCAACTGAAATTCGTAATCTGTATTCCTATGGCATTGCTAAGTCAGTGGCATCAATAGGGTTGATGTCACCCCCGCCCCCCCAAATAACGTTTTTTCCCATATAATACTGCATATATTGGCAACAGTAGTGCCATTAACACATGTCAAGCAACTAGCCAATTTGAATAACAAAATCATATGAAAATAGTAGAACTCAAAGCTTAAACTGTTAAGAACTATATTTGTTTTTTTAAGGTAAACTTTACTGAAATATAAAATCTGTTCTCTGAACAGATTTCTGAATCTCTTTTACTAAGTCTAAAATTATTGTATTAAGTCCCATTCAGCTATGAAGGTCAAAACTTGTAAAGCTGACCAATCTTTGACTTCTTCTAGGTTAATGATTGCTGCTTTCAGGTGTCTTCTTATTCTTGGTATCTCTTATTAACAGCTCACTCTCAGGCCTCGTACACACGACCGTTTTCCTCGGCAAAATCCAGAGCTTTTTTGCAGAGGAAAACGGTCGTGTGTACGTTTTTCGTCGAGAAAACTGTCGTGGATCTCGATGAGAAAAAAAGAGAACATGTTCTCTTTTTCCTCGTCGGGAGTCTCAATTTTCTTTCACGTGTTTCTCACGGGCTGGTTTTCGACGAGAAACACGTTCGTGTGAATGCTTAGAAACCCGCGCATGCTCAGAATCAAGTATGAGGCGGGAGCGCACCTTCGGTAAAAGTAGCGTTTGTAATGGAAATAGCACATTTGTCACGCTGTAACAGACTGAAAAGCGCGAATTGTCTCTTACCAAACTTTTACATAAAGCGGAGTTCCTGCCACAATATCACTTTTTAAATATAAATACCCCTGTAATACACAAGCTTAATGTATTCTAGTAAAGTTAGTCTGTAAACTAAGGTCCGTTTTGTTAGGTTGTTACAGCATTTAGATACTATATAAAACAGGAATTGACTGGGGCCATCTTAAGAGTCGGTTCACACTGGGGCGACACGACTTTCAGAAGCAACTTCAACACGACTTGAGCATGAACCACAGGGCGATCTGGGGCGATTTACAACACGACTTGAAGTCCTTTTCAGGTCAGGAGACATTCCAGTGGCCAATAAAACAACAATCAGCTCTGGGAGAGGGAAGGGAGGGAGGGGTTTGCCTGAGAAATGTATGTTATCTTGCTGGGAAGTAGCTTCAATTAAAACAGTGATCAGACTTGGAAGCGACTTCCATTGAAATCAATGGGTACAAATCGCCTAGAAGTCTGATTGAAGTAGTACAGGAACCTCTTCTGAAGTCGGAGCGACATGAGTAGTGTGTATTAACACCGCTCCCATTCACTTACATTGCTTTTCTGGACAGCACGACTTGGGACGACTTGAGACGACTTCAAGTCGGATCCCAAGTCGCCCCAGTGTGAACCGACTCTAAGTGTGGGAATCCATGAAGCCAGACTGTATGACTTCCTGGATTTCAGCCTTGCAGATGTCGCACATGCTCAGTGCTGCACAAGCAGTGTAATAGGTTTCAATAGCAACGGGAGTGTCAGAGGAAGTTGCCGCCCCTTATCTATGCAAAACTCTCCTCCCCTCCTCCTTCCAGGGGCCGATGTGACAGGGGCCGATGCGGTGTGACAGGGGCCGATGCAGTGTGACAGGGGCCGATGCGGTGTCCAACGCACCGATCACAGCACAACGCATCGATCACAGGACACTGCATTGGCCCCGGCACACCGCATCGGCCCCTGTCACACCGCATCGGCCCCTGTCACACCGCATCGGCCACACCACATTGGCCCCTGTCACACTGCATCGGCTCAACACATTGCATCGCTCCCAGCACATATGGATGCGTTTGACGGGCACATTGAGGCAGTGTTTGGCACAGTGGTTGCATTTGATGGCACAGTGAGGCAGCTGTTTGCTCGGTGCAGTGGCAGCGTATATGATGGCAAGCTCCACTCTCCCACCAACTCTACCTCTCGCCCCCCCCGGGCGCCGAGTACATAATTAGTGTGGTGGGCGGGGCTGTTAATCATCTCTCTGCCTCTGCCCGCCCACTCGAGATATTTTCAACTGCGGCCGAGTACATAATTAGTGCGGTGGGCAGGGCTGTTAACAGTCTCTCCGCCTCCGCCCCCTCAAAATGAAACTCGGCCGAGTACATAATTAGTGCGGTGGGCGGGGCTGTTAACAGTCTCTCCGCCTCCGCCCCCGTCCTCCTGCCCGCTCGCTCGAGATGAAACTCGGCCGAGTACATAATTAGTGCGGTGGGCGGGGCTGTTACCAGTCTCTCCGCCTCCGCCCCTGCCCTACCGCTCGCTCGAGATACTTCTGCCCAGCCTCCTGGGATTAATGACAAAAATCTCCCAGGAGGCATAGCAGGGCTGGATGACGCATCGAGACTGCTGTGCCGCGGCAGGCGAAATAAACTCACTGGAATAACACGGTGAGTTAAAAAAAAAAAAAAAACATTCCAAATGTATTTAAGGGGGCAGTGCTAAATACAATACAATTAAGTTGAAAAATAGGGTGGAGCTCCGCTTTAACACACAGTAACATGAGCTTAGCAAATGCAGCCCCAAGAGTTGTACCAGTGGAATCGAACTTCCCCTTTATAGTGCCTTCGTACGTGTTGTACGTCACTGCGTTTGAGAACGACGAGATTTTGTCTTGACAGTGTGTATGCAAGGAAAGCTTGTCAAGATTCTCAACAAGCCTAACAAGGAACTCGTCGAGGAAAACGACGTTTCATTTGCGACGAGATTCTAGGTCGTGTGTACGAGGCCTAAGATATTTGAACATGAAAAGTGGCCAGTTTTGGAATGGACCCTTTAATTCTTCTTCAAGGAAATAATCTCATATGACACTGAACAACCTGAAACATGCCTGCAACTTCAATGGTGGCTCTCAAGCATTGCCCTCTTATTCTCGTCTTGTAGACTTTTGCATCCACCATCACATGCCTGTTCCCCTGCCATCTACTTAAATTTGGCTCTTCTTCAACTCCACATTCTTTACCTTTTAAATATGTCTAATTAATTGCATGTTCTACTAGGTGACTGCACTCTTCATACAGAAAAAAGCGTCTCTAGCTTTATCACCACCTCGTCGAATCTTAATCCTTTGGTCTGCCGGACCAACAACTTTTTGAAGTACATCACACTAGAAGTACAGGTAGTGCAAAAACATTAAAACACAGACAGCAGGCAGAAGACCTTCTCATTGTGTCCAAATTTTCACAAGGATTACAAAAAGCTTAGATCGCACACAAACATATCAAATTTTTATTTTACTGGCTTAACTGCAGCATGATGAGAACCCCAGCGTGTTGTTGATAATTTTTTCACTGACACTCCAGTATGATGAATTAACATATCCCATCAGTGGAGGGGAAGCAGCAAAAAAAAAAATACCTTGACTGAAGGAGTTCCAAAAAACATCACACAAAGCATTCTCAGCAAAAAAGTGCTGACTGCACAAGTTAAGTGAATGGTTCACAAATCCATTAAAAATAGCTTTCTTGTCCTTTTCCTTAATAATGGATTTTACACCTCCATGGATTCCAGCCATAGTAGCAGCATTTTCATAACCTTGATCACTCCAGGCATCTGGTCAGTATGCGAGGTGTCAGGTGTGCTTTTAAATAAGTAAAGTACTTTGCAGACTATGTCCATGACAATCTTCTCTTTTATGTGATTTGCCAGGACACTTGTGCAAGATATCCCTCCACTTTTTCTTCTTAATCTCCATCATAGTAAAAGTTTTAGCATCAATGGTTTTGTGCAGCCTCAGTTTTCCATTTTTCAAGGCAGTGTAGTTCTTCATGTTGCAGAGTACGATTGATAGGTGCAGCGGAGTCTACTTCAGATCAGACTTTGTGTAGTAACAGGAACTGGCTTCTTTATTGAGACATCATCACATACAGGCAAAGATGTCTCCACATCATGGTAAGAAGAACACACACAGACAACAAGGCAGGAAAAAGAAACCAACGAGTACATTGCTGTGTGGCAGGAAATACAACATATCATATCATAGAGAACACATATCATTAATCATTAGCGACATCTTGTGTCCTTTTTGTAAACTGCATCTGATATACAGAAAAAAAAGGCTAAGCTGAAGTTTTGTTGCATCTCCAACACTTCAATTGTCTCATGGTTTTGTACTTTCGGGCTTAGTTTCCACCACTTCTGGAACCCAGTCATTGATTTGGATGCTGTATCTTTAGTACAAATGGCAAACAGTCGTCAGGAAAAACAATATAAATTTGATAGGTGAGTAAACCATCCATGACCGCAGAAGTAAAACCTTGTTTAAAAGTTGGAGCACATGTCCTTTTCTTTCAGGTTTTGTATCTTGCCTTTTCAAAACACTGGAACCAGAAAGAAACATCAGATAACATTTGCAAATCTTTCTTCTTAATGGCACTCATCTCATTTATACTGTAGTATCATGACTGTGGCTAGAGTCACTCTCAGAACTTTCTTCTGCTTCAGATTGCGCCATTTTCTTTGCTCTTCTGATTCAAAGTCTGAAATTTTTACTTTTTGTTCTTCTGCAGAATGCATGCTAGCAATGGCATCAGAAGAATCAGCTTTATGAAGTTGAGACTGACAAGCAGAGTATTTTGATGAACCCTGGCAATCATCCTGTCTTTTCATATATTGAAGCATGGATCCAGCAAGTGTTTTCATTGATTTTATTCTTGCCTCCTTTGCCGGTATCCACTTGGTCGCTTTGACTTATGTACTCCATGTGGCATGATAGAATATTCCTGCAGTAAATACCAATATATTATGTTTAGATATTCTGGGCCAGATTCAGAAAGATCTGCGTAAATTTTGGCGGGCGTAGCGTATCTCATTTACACTACTCCGTCGTAACTTACAGAGGCAGGTACCCTATTCAGAAAGAATTTGCGCAGTAAGTTACAGCGGCTTAGTTTAAATAGGCCGGCGTAAGCCCGCCTAATTCAAAGTAGGTGGAAGGTGGGCGTGATCCATGTAAATGAATCGTGACCCCATGTAATTGATGCTCTTTATGAACAGCTCATGCGCCGTCCGTGGACGTATCCCAGTGCGCATGCTCGAAATCACTTTGCAAATACTCAATGCTTGCGACGTGAACGTAACTTAAGCACAGCCCTATTAGCGAATGACTTATGCAAACGGTGGAAAATTCGACGCTGTCCCGACGTCCATACTTAACATTGCCTGCGCCTCATATAGCAGGAGTAACTTTACGCCGGTCCGACACCTTACGTAAACGACGCAAATAGATACGCCGGGCGCAACTACGTTTCTGAATTGGCGTATCTACCTAATTTGCATATTCAATGCGTAAATCTATGTTAGCGCCACCTAGCAGCCAGCGTAAAAATATGCAACTAAGATACGACGGCGTAAGAGACTTACGCCGCTCGTATCTTAGCAAAATTCCGGCGTATCTTGCTTTCTGAATACAGAAAAAAGATACACCGGCGCATCCTAGAACTTATGCGGCGTATCAACAGATACGCCGACGTAAATTCTTTCTGAATCTGGCCCATAATCTGTATTTCTGATTAGGCCTGAGAAGACCCAGTGTCGTTACCAGGCTACAGGTCCTATGTAGGGTGACCAGACATCCCCGGTTTCTGGGGACAGTCCCCGGATTGAGGACACTGTCCCTGGACCAAGTCTGTCCCCGGATTGGATTTGAACAGGGGGTGGGGCGATTTCAAAGACAGTCAGTGCAGAATAAAAAAATAAAAAAAATTAATTACACCCCCCTGCTCAGCTGCTCTACTAGCTTTGGGGGTGTATTTTTTCCATTATATGTGCCCCTTTCTGATGATTATGTGCTTGTCGGAGTGGAGGGAATATTTCTTCAGTTTCGGGCGCATGCCCATTCAGCTCTGCTCGCATGTTCTCCTGCCTTGGCTTATGTCCTGGCCAGCTGCCTGCCTGCTTATCTTACACCTTCTTAAATTTAACACCTTCGCCTCCTCCCAGTGGGCTCTCGGAGAAATGGTCTTCAATTGACTTAACCTTTTACGGTACAAACGCCCAAAATTGAAATACCCCTGTACTGTATATGCGGGGTACCATTTTCTCTGACTTCTTCACCCAGAATAGCATAAGAGCATTTCTCAGATAGTGTTTTCAATGCAGTGACCTCGTCATCAGTATAATTGTTTAATGTAATGCACCATTTCTGCTTAAGCTGTAGTGTTGCTCACGAATATTCGCATTGCGAATATTCGCTACGAATATTGCATATTCGAGTATTCGCGAATAACACGAATATCGCGGCGAATATTCGCTATTTCGAATATTCAAATTTTTTCAATTTTTTTTTTTAGAACAGATCACATCCTAGATATCCCCATCGACGTCTAAAAGCATTGCTGGTATGATTAGAGACCTTGGGCCGAGTAGCTGCAGCGCTCATTTTATATTGCCGAAAAATCGCAATGCGATTATTCGGCAATAGCGATATCGCGCGATTATTTTATATTGTAATATATCACGAATATTCTGAGCCAATCAGAGTGCTCCATTCCGCATTTCTCGAAATTTCGCAATTATTTTGTATTGTAATATATCACGAATATTCTGAGCCAATCAGAGTGCTCCTTCCGCATTTGCCGAATATTCGCAATTATTGTGTATTGTAATATATCACGAATATTCTGAGCCAATCAGAGTGCTCCTTCCGCATTTCTCGAATATTCGCAATTATTTTATATTGTAATATATCACGAATATTCTGAGCCAATCAGAGTGCTCCATTCCGCATTTCTCGAATATTCGCAATTATTTTATATTGTAATATATCACGAATATTCTGAGCCAATCAGAGTGCTCCTTCCGCATTTCTCGAATATTCGCAATTATTTTATATTGTAATATATCACGAATATTCTGAGCCAATCAGAGTGCTCCTTCCGCATTTCTCGAATATTCGCAATTATTGTGTATTGTAATATATCACGAATATTCTGAGCCAATCAGAGTGCTCCTTCCGCATTTGCCGAATATTCGCAATTATTGTGTATTGTAATATATCACGAATATTCTGAGCCAATCAGAGTGCTCCTTCCGCATTTCTCGAATATTCGCAATTATTTTATATTGTAATATATCACGAATATTCTGAGCCAATCAGAGTGCTCCATTCCGCATTTCTCGAAATTTCGCATTCGCATTCGCAATTCGCATTCGCAATAGCGAAAATTCGCAATAATTTCATTTCCAAAAAATATCACGAATATTCGTATTTAGCGAATATATCTCGAATATTCGACTATATATTCGAGATATATCGCGAAATCGAATATGGCATATTCTGCTCAACACTATTAAGCTGTCCCCGACAAGACTTCTGTTTAGACATAACCTAAAAACAAAATGGATACAGGGGTCAGCTTGATGACAGGTCTTACCCTCGCCCACTCGCTGGGCATCGGGCTAGGCTGCCTTGCCTACCTCGCTTCGTGAGGACCGCGCTCGCCTCGCGGCGGCTGCGGCGCCTCAGTTTACCTACTTCTCTATAATGTCGTTGATCACGGAGAATGAAATTGGACTCTGTTACTGGGTGTTAAAATCGTCCGTGACGTGGATAGTGGGGGAGGGGTGAGGCGAGCTGAACTGTCTTGGATCACAAGTGCCTGGTAATACTATACAGGCACTTGTGTACGGACACGCCCACTGACGTAATTTTCTCTCTTGCAGGCTTATAAACGGCGCATACGCAAAAAGCGCTCTACCAGGAAGCGCCACGTCTTCAAACGGAGGAGGCATCACTTTAGAAGAAGACATCACAACACAATTATCAGTCAAAGAGTTATAACTGAACTGTCTGTACTTATCTGTACACAAGCAGTTCAAGAAAAACTATTTCAATGGTTTCCCTAGGGGAATGGATTACAATAAAATATATATAAGAAACAATGGTTACACATTATTTACATTATTACAGTACACAGTGTGCTAATATTATTCATGATTTTGAGCCCTATAGCCTGTCTAATCAATTCCAGTGACTATTTAATCCCAGTGCCAGGCCTACTGTCATTGGAACTGATTCACTAAGATGTTATATATAATACGTAAACTATAAAATATTATGGCTACATATTAGTCATATATTATTAAGGTGGTTGTAAACCCAATTTAAAAAAAAGCCTTCAAGACAAAGGCATAATGAATTAGTATGCATAGTATACTAGCTCATTATGAATTACTTACCTGAGATCGAAGTCCTCGTCCCCCACTACGGCGACATTTTTCCTGCGGATTACTTCTGGGTATCGCGGCTCCGGAGCTGTGATTGTCCGGAGCTGTGATGACGTCACTCCCGCGCATGTGTGCGGGAGCCGCCAGTAAGGGCACACGGACTGAAGCAACGGCACACATGTGCCGTTGCTTCAGTTTGCCCCAGTGTGCATGTGCCGATGACAGGTGTGCAGGTTTAGGAGATATCATGGGTAGCTACAGGTAAGCCTTAATATAGGCTTACCTGTAGTATAAAGTGGTTGTAATGGGTTTACAACCACTTTAAAGTGCACAGATTTTTTGGGGATGGAACCATTCCACAGGGAAAGTATGAAAAAAAAATCTGCACTGTATAATGTCATCATGTAATCATGTATGATAAATGTGTAGGAAAAAATGGACTAGGGTAAGAGATACCAAAGTAAAGGACGCCAAAAGGAAACACACAGGAGTGTAACTAATAAAATTGGTATTATCAAATTTATTAATGCACCAAAATGCATCAATTGATCAAAGCAACCTTCAATACGCCACAATAAAAATCATAATGACAACGTTGTCAGAATATTAAAAGAAAAGACTCGGGCTCTCATTCATGAAAAAGATTAACTCCCAACAAACTACCATGAGCATTGCCACCATCCCGGTTGTATGGAAAGGAAAAGATTACCTCCAGAAAAAAATGGGATTTTAAGGACAATGAAACAAATGAAAAAAAAAATGAAAAAAAAAAATATATATAGATTAATTATAGAAGATTACAAAAATATAGCAAAAAATTCTAACAAATTAATGCATGATACACAAACCACATAAGTGGTACTTTAAAACATACAATAAATGACAGTACATGAATACATTGAATGAATGATATAGTGAACCACAAGAACCTCAAGGGTACATGCAGATAACTGTTTTGACGCGTTTCGACTTGTGGATTACACTTGGTGTCTTCGTCAGGAAAAAGACAGTATCTATGTGCATGCGTCTGTCATCCAAACATGAGAAAAAAGATCCATTCCCCTCCAATGAAACCTGCATCAGTCTCCCTCCACACACGGTGGACATCCACAGCAAAGGAAAGCACAAAATGAACAAACAAAAGTTTATTCAAATAAACAATTGCCATAGAAAAAAGCAATTTGCAAAAAGATGGAGTTGTCCCAAAAAGGACAATGCAAAATTGCAGACTGTATACACATATAGACCATAACCTAAAGGTCAAACAGTAATGGCCAGAAGCAGCAGGATGGTCTTACAACAGACCCATGCGCTACAAAGTCCACTACATGGCCATTCACTCAGTGGACTTTGTAGTGGATGGGTCTGTTGTAAGACCATCCTGCTGCTTCTGGCCATTACTGTTTGACCTATATTTTTGTAATTTTCTATATTAAATTATTCTATATATTTTTTTTTATTTTTTTGTAATTTGTTTCATTACCCTTAAAATCCCATTTTTTCTGGAGGTAATCTTTTCCTTTCCGGGCTCTCATTCATTACCCACTAGCAACCATACAACAAGCTGCTGGAGCAATAAAGGTTGGATAAATGAAGTATTTGTTGTAGACAGCTGTGACTGGTCTTGGAAATGATTTATAAAACCATCAGAAATCTTGTTATGTCACTGGAAGAAACAGTCCATATAAATAAGCCACAACCAGTAATATACTGAGGACTTGAAACTGTGATATAGATTGCAGACCAACACAAGCTGGAGATGGAGGGAATGTTTCAAATGCCATGCAGAGAGCCCGGATAGCGGAGAAAGGGAATGTGTGTGTGATCACTGTATCCTTTTATTTGAGGGTCCTGCTGTGGAGAGCTATAAGGCTGGATTCACACCTATGCATTTTTAGTGCTTTTTGCATTTTGCAATACAGCCCATTTACCATGGTTTGCTATGGGACACGTTCTGTAATGCAAATCTGCAAAATGCATAGGTGTGAATCCAGCCTAACGCAGTTTCAGGTCCTCAGTACATTGCCGGTTGCGGCTTATTTATGTGGACCCCCAAATGTTGGGGGAATGTGGCCTTATTTGGTCCAGGGGAGGCAATCGTTCACTCCCTCCCCATCCTGATCTGCCAGGCTGGGTGCTCGGATAAGGGTCTTGTATGGATTTTGAGTGAGACCCCACACCATTTTTTTTTTTGCGTTGGGGGGGTTACCCTTATATTCCATACCAGGCCGAAGGGTCTGGTATAGTCCTGGGGGGAACCCCACACTATTTTTTTTTTCATTTCGGCAGGGGTTCCCCTTTTAAGATCCTGAGCACACAAGCCGCACCACAAGTCATCATGATCTGACTTCTGGTGCAACTCTATTCAATTGATTTTGAATAGAGCCAGAGAAACACAGCTAAACATGCATTGACGCCAATGCAAAACACTGCCGTTGGTACTAGCTTGTAGCCCAGGTTCACACTGGGCTGCGGGAGTGAAGGCGTGCAAGTTCAGCTGAACTCATAAGATTTCACTCCCGCTGGCAGTCCAGATTTTGAACGCGATTTCAGAGACATCTGTGCAGGTTCCTGCACAGATGTCAATGTAAATCATGGCCCGAAATCGCAAAAGTAGTACAGGAACTACTCTTTGAAATCGGCATCGCACCGATTAGGACGGTGTTACTGCCGGCAAATCGCATGTCAAAACACAGCAGTGTGAATCAGGGCTTAACCACCGTCCTAATCTGTGCAACGCCGCATCTGTGGCACTGCACCAATTTCAAAAATACACAGCAGTAAATACACAGAGTAAGCATCTCACGATGTGAAACTTGTCAGCCATTTTTTGCCCTAGTGTTCACATTCTATTTTTGACTGCACTGTTTTTGGATCATGTTTTGATTTGATTTTATCCAATAAAGACGTTGTTTAACGGAGTGTGGCAGTCCAGAATTTCTTTCCAATCTCATGCTTCCTCAACCTTCTCTGTCATACTAAAGCCTCGTACATACAATCGGACTTCCATCTGACTTTTCCATGGATTTTTGTCCAAAGGGCGTTGTCTGCGAACTTGGCATGCATACACACGGCAGAACATTTTCAGCTAACAAACACGAACGTAGTGACGTATTAGCCATACGACATGGTTTTTCAGCTCTTTAGCGCCACCCTTTGGGCAGCTTCTCCTAATGTTGTCTCATAGTTAGCATTGCTTCTGAGCATGCGTGTTTGTACTTTGGATTTTAGTCCGACGGATTTGTGTACATAACACATTTATTGTCAGACAGTTGCTGAGCATAAACAGCCAACATTTGTTGTAATTTATTCCGCCAACAATTGTCTGATGGAGCATACACACGATTGGATTATCCGACACAACACATCCATCAGACAATTATTGTCGTAAAGTCTGATCGTGTGTACGGGCCTTGAGCCCTGGTTCACACTGGGCTGCGGGAGTGAAATCGCGCGATTTCAGCTGAACTCGCGCGATTTCACTCCCTCTGGCAGTCCCGATTTCGGCGCGATTTAGGAGACATTTGTGCAGGTTTCTGCACAGATGTCAATGTAAATCGCATCCTGAAATCGCAAAAAGTAGTACAGGAACTACTTTTTGAAATCGGTGCAGCGCCGCAGATGCGGCGTCGCACCGATTAGGACGGTGTCATTGCTGGCAATTGCCGCCGATTTGAGATGCGATTTCACATGTGAAATCGCATCTCAAATCAAACTAAATCGTACCCAGTGTGAACCTGGGCTAAGACTGATCATTAAATGTAGGCAGCACAGGTGCAGGCACTTAATTAATGTCTGCCTCTAGCTAAACAAAGCAACTCCTCTCATACAATTAAAGTGGATGTAAACCCCAAAAAAAACTTTTTTTTTTTGATGTCACAATGTAGAGTATAAGATTTCCTATCGTCTGTGCCCAGTCTTGCCACACAGAGTTAATCCAGCACTGAGAAATCCTCTTGCAAGAATTCCAGATAAAAACTTGCCAAATTATAAAGTCGGTTTCTCTGTTTCAGCTTTCAGTGAGAGGTTATTTACAAATCTAGCTAGGACTTGTTTATCATATGTTATGTTTTGTTTATCATAATATGAGGTGATCCAAAGTTCATTTTATATTACCAGGATGTGTTATGTGGGGGAGGGGTGGATTTCTCACTTTTTATACCTCATGTTATGATAAACATAACATAACATATGATAAACATGTCCAAGCTAGATATGTAAATAACCTGTCAATCAAAGCAAGAAGAGAGAAAATTGACTTTTTATTTAGGCAGGTTTTTATCTGGAAGGCTGTTCATTTTCACTGAACATTAAAAGAGGATTACTCAGATCTGGATTAACTCTGTGTGGCAAGACTGGGCACAGATGATAGGAAATCTTAAACTCTACATTGTGACATAAAACAGCTCTTATTGTGTGATGTAGGCAAAGCCGTGTGCAGGCAAGGTGCCTGAGCCCTCCGGACTGTACACTCATACGTACCTTTGAAGACACAGTTGTATTGCTACACACAAATGTAACAGAATTAAATATATTTATAAATACATTGCTACAACTGCTGCAAGGAAATCAAACTCTCAAAAAACTCCTGCCGTTACTACATACCAATAAATCTGTAGACATATTTCATACGCCAGAGAGAGAGAGAAAGAAACAAAATTCTCTCTCTCTCTCTCTCTCTCTCTCTCTCTCGTCAGGGGCGGACTGACCATTGGGACTATTGGGCACTGCCCGAGGGCCCCATGCCACTAGGGGGCCCCATCAGGGTTGCCAGGCTCAATCAGTTTTTTTTTATTTTTTACATTTGTCCCTGATATGTCCGAAACCAACATGCTTTTGATGTGAAAATCCTGAGATTTTAGCTGCCCTGCCTCTGTGGTGGCCATCTGTAAGCCTGGGGGCCCCATAATCTTCTATTGCCCGGGGGCCCCATGAGTTGTCATTCCACCCCTGGTTACAGTATATATAAGTGCTCAGAGAATGACACTCATCTCTGAGCACATTTAACCACTTCTGGACCGCCACACGCCGATATACGTCGGCACTTTGAAGGATACCGTTGTTATGGCAGCAGTTAGCTAGCATAACCCTGGAATCTTCTTCAGTGAGCGGTCTGGTTTCAGATAAAAGCAGTCTCTGCAGTGGATTCGCCACAAGATCACCTTTATCGCTGGCAGGAGAGGGCCCCCCCTCCCGCCGCTTACCGAAGCCGTCGGCAGTGGTGGAGGTCATCGGGCCCTCTCCCTGGCTTGGCATGGAGCTGAGTGAGGAGGAATATGGCCCCCACCCATCTCCATACCATTGCAGGGTGGAAGTGTGGTCAAACGTCACTTCCGCCCATAGCTCTTACAGAGATTTTTTTTATGCCATTTAATTTTTTATTTTTTTTGCATTTTAGTGTAAACATGAGATCTGAGGTCTTTTTGACCCCAGATCTCATATTTAAGAGGTCCTGTCATGCTTTTTTTTATATTACAAGGAATGTGAGGTATCGCCACGATTGGTAGAGTGAGAGCAATAATTCTAGCCCTAGATCTCCTCTATGGCCTCGTACACACGATCAAATCTGTCTGCTGGAAACGGTCTGCTAGACCGTTTCAGCAGACAGATTCGATCGTGTGTACGGGCATGCTTACCAATCGTGTGTACGGGCATGCTTACCAATCTGTCGGCTGGGAACCCGTCCGCCCGACATGTCTGCTGGTTAGTACGCTAACCAGCAGACATGTCTTCTCGCACACGCGCCGAATGATATCGACGCATGCGCGGAAGTGTTTTACTTCCTGGTGCGGTGACGTGGCGGCGTCAACGTCACGGACACGTCATCGCGCTGTCTGCTGGCGGGGATTTTGGTTTGCTCGTGTATACACGCGAGCAAACCAAAATCCAAGCAGACAGATTTGTTCAAATCGATCGGTCCGACCGATTTGAACAAATGGATTGCCTCGTGTGTACGAGGCCTATAACGCAAAACATGCAACCTGTATAGTTTTTTAAATGTCGCCGTTTTTTAAGGGTAAACCTTTGTCGCCATTCCACGAGCAGGTGCAATTTTGAAGCGTGACATGTCTGGTATCAATTTACTGTGACAAAGTATTGCAAAGACCGCTATTGTATGCTCTAGGGTGTTATAATATAATGTTTGGGGGTTCTAAGTAATTTTCTAGCAAATAAAATAAATACAAATGCTTTTAACTTGTAAACACCAAATCTCAGAAAGGGGCTCGGTCCTTAAGTGGTTAATGGTCCAGTAGGACAATGCGATAATAAACCCAGGAGTAATAACACCCAACTCATTTGCTAAAGTGGAATTGTGGTATGGAGATGAAAGTCCAGTACACCTCTTGTTTGCATAATAATGTGAATTTATCTCCCCCTCTTTTAATGATTCTTATTCTTTTAATGATTTCATGTTTTTTAATTATATATATATTTCATGGTGTATGATGGCACTCAAGATCTGATTGTATGAGAGGAGTGGCTGTGTTTAGAGGCAGACATTAATCAATCAAGTGCCTGCACCTGTGCCACCTACATATATTGGTCAGTCTGGGTATGCCACAGGAGGTTGAGGAAGTGCTGCTGCTAGTGTGGAACATAGGCCATCTGTGATATTCCAATGGTGTCTGATCTTTTTATGATTTACAATAAAGGATTTCAAGGAACTTTTCTTTGATGTCCAATGCATCTATAGACGGGCTGTGCTGGCACCCTTGAACCATTCTCACAAGGTGTTTCTTTTCAAGTCGCCTGGAAGAGGCTATTTTGAACTTTAAAAACTCTGAGGACTCCACACAGCTCCGAGTCATCCTCCCAGCCCTGGGTCCACTCTCCTCCTTGTATAAGGACTATGTTGTGGACTTTTTTAGGTGTTCTATTTGAAAGCCTCACTAGGGCTCCCTTTCTGTTTTTATTTTTATTCTGACCATATCTTTTATTAAGGTAATCACAGTCACATAGGTACAGTAAACACACATTGTACAAGGTGACAATATACACACAGAATCAACCGTAGGAATTGGGGATGGAAATGTTCCATTTATAAAACAAACAAATCAAGGTACATGGCAACAGAGTGTGTAATGATCTCATCAGGGGAGGGGGGGCAGGGTGGAAATCTCCCCCTGTGCTGGTGACACTATGCACAGCCACCGACCATCACTACTCTAATGTAAGGGGGGCCTCTGTGCGGACTCTGATGTAAGGGGGGCCTCTGTGCGGACTCTGATGTAAGGGGGGCCTCTGTGCGGACTCTGATGTAAGGGGGGCCTCTGTGCGGACTCTGATGTAAGGGGGGCCTCTGTGCGGACTCTGATGTAAGGGGAGGCCTCTGTGTGGACTCTGATGTAAGGGGGGCCTCTGTGAGGACTCTGATGTAAGGGGAGGCCTCTGTGCGGACTCTGATGTAAGGGGAGGCCTCTGTGCGGACTCTGATGTAAGGGGGGCCTCTGTGCGGACTCTGATGTAAGGGGGGCCTCTGTGTGGACTCTGATGAAGGGGGGGCCTCTGTGCAGACTCTGATGAAGGGGGGGCCTCTGTGCAGACTCTGATGTAAGGGGGGCCTCTGTGCGGACTCTGATGTAAGGGGGGCCTCTGTGCGGACTCTGATGTAAGGGGAGGCCTCTGTGTGGACTCTGATGTAAGGGGGGCCTCTGTGAGGACTCTGATGTAAGGGGAGGCCTCTGTGCGGACTCTGATGTAAGGGGAGGCCTCTGTGCGGACTCTGATGTAAGGGGGGCCTCTGTGCGGACTCTGATGTAAGGGGGGCCTCTGTGTGGACTCTGATGAAGGGGGGGCCTCTGTGCAGACTCTGATGAAGGGGGGGCCTCTGTGCAGACTCTGATGTAAGGGGGGCCTCTGTGCGGACTCTTGTGATCATGAAAAATCTTAGACTGTTTTCCTCGATCCATCACTTTTCCATGCTCTATGGGCCAGTTGACTGGACTTGCCCCCCAGGCCTAAGGCTGCCAGCCCTCCCCTGGATCTCATACTTCGTAATACACATTAACCACTTCAGCCCTGGACTATTTTGCTGGTCAAAGACCTGGCCACTTTTTGTGATTCGGCACTGCGTTGCTTTAACCACTTGACCACTGGGCACTTAAACACCCTTAATAACCAGACCGATTTTTAGCTTTCGGTGCTCTCACAGTTTGAATGACAATAACTCAGTCATACAACACTGTAACCAAATGAAATTTTTGTCCTTTTTTTTCCCACAAATAGAGCTTTCTTTTGGTGGTATTTGATCACCTCTGCGGTTTGAATTTTTTTTGCTATAAATGAAAAAAGAACAGAAATTTTGTAAAAAATAATAATTTTCTATTATGAAATTTTGCAAAAAAGTAATTTTTCTTCATACATTTGGCCTAAAATGTATACTGCTACATATCTTTGGTAACAAAACAAAAAAACATGGTATATTATTTAGCCTGGGTGAAAGTTATAGGGTCTACAAGCTATGGTACCAATTACTGAAAATGTATCAATTTCATCACACCTGATGTACTGACAGCATCTCTCATTTCTTGAGACCCTAACATGCCAGAAAAGTACAAATACCCCCCAAATGGCCCCTTTTTGGAAAGAAGACATTCCAAGGTATTTAGAAAGAGGCATTGTGAGTTTTTTAAAGTTGTCATTTTTTCCCACAATTCTTTGCAAAATCAAGATTTTTTTTTTCATCAAATTTTCATATTGGCAGGTTATTTCTCACACACAGCATATGCATACCACAAATTACACCCCAAAACACATTCTGCTATTCCTCCTGAGTATGGCGAGGCCCAACATGCAGGGAGCACCCAGGCCAATTCTGACATTTCTCTCCTACATGTAAAAATCATCATTTATTTGCTAGAAAATTACATAGAACCCCAAAACATTATATTTGCTTTTTTAGCAAAGACCCTAGAGAATACAATGGCGGTCGTTTCAACTTTCCATCGTGCATGGTATTTGCACAGCAATTTTTCAAAAGCGTTTTTTTTGGAAATAAAACAGTTTTGTGCTTTTAAAAAAACCCATTAAAGTTAGCCCAATGTTTTTGCATAATATGAAAGATAAAGTTACGCCGAGTAAATAGATACCTAACATGTCCCCCTTCAATATTGCTCACGCTTGTGGAATGGCGCCAAACTTTGGTACTTAAAAATTCCCATAGGCGACGCTTTAAATATTTTTATTGGTTACATGTTTTTAGTTACAGAGTAGGTCTAGGGCCAAAATTATTGCGCTCGCTCTAACGTTCGCAGAGATACCTCACATGTGTGGTTTGAACACCGTTTTCATATGTGGGCAGGACTTGCGTATGCGTTCGCTTCTGCATGCAAGCTCACGGGGACAGGGGCGCTGTATGCCCAGAGTATTGCCCAAAGGATTGACCAGCAGAGCATTGCAGCAGGGATGGCTGAGCAGGGAGGGATGGATCTGTGACTGCATTTGTCCCAGATCCAGCCCACAGCACTGCCGCTGACATCCGCTCCCCCCCCTCTCCTCTCACACTGTACCGATCGGTACAGAGAGAGGAGGGAGGAACCAGCGTCATCAAATGACGCCGGTGTGTTTACAAGTGATCGCTCCGTCATTGGACGGCGCGATCACGTGGTAAACCGCCGCTATCAGCGGCGATTTACCGTGATCCGTGATGCGCCGGGTCCTCTTGCATGATTTTCCCTTGGAAAAATGGGCAATGTATGAGTTCCTTTTAACTTTACAAAATATAGAGGACAATTTTTATTTTTTTAACAGATGGGGACTATGATTTTTTTAAACCTTAAAAAGTCACTAAAGTAATTTTTTTTTTTTTAAATAACAAACATGTTATAGTTACCTCCACTGTGAGGCTCGTTTTGCACAGAGTGGCCCCGATCTACGTCTTCTGGGGTCCCTCGGCGGTTGTCTCGGCTCCCCCCCTTCCCCGCAGGAGCTTTCCACCTTCATGCGAACGAGCTCGCATGGTGGAAAGCTCTTGCGGGCACGCTCCTGTGATACAGCGGCGGCCATAACCTGGCGACTGTATCACTCAGCCCCGCCCCCGGCGCGCCGTGTCATTGGATGTGATTGACAGCAGTGCCAGCCAATGGCTGCGCTGCTTTCAATCCATCCAGTGAAGTCAATCAACGGCCAGGCTGAGAACCGAGGAGGATGACTGGGTTGAGCGTGGGACTTTTGAGGGGTCAGGTAAGTAAAACGGGGGATCGGGGAGGGAGGGGGGCGATACTGTTTTTTCACCTTAATGCATAGGATTTTTTTTTTACCAAGAATATGTAGAAGAATACGTATCGGCCTAAACTGAGTAACAAAAATTTTTTTGGGGGGGATATTTATTACGGTGTTTCCCAGAAAATAAGCTTGGGTCTTATATTAATTTTGGCAACAAAAGACACAGTAGGGCTTATTTTCGGGGTAGGTCTTGCCATGTAATGTGCTGTCTTCTCACCCCTCTCCCTCCCTGCCTGTCAGGAATCCCAAGTGTGAACTGAGATAAAATGCTTGTAAAATACTATAATCCACTTTATTATAGTATTATATAATGTACAATGTGTGTGTTTCTGTACTATAATTGTGCCAAATACCTTTTTTATAGCACCGCTCTGCGCTTCTGTGACCCGCCGGAGCTCTCTTCCTCACATTTATATTACAGAAACACACACATTGTACATTATATACTACTGTAATAGAGTGGATTATAGAATTTTACAAGCATTTTAAACTAGGGCTTATTTTCGGGGTAGGGCTTTATATTGCAGCCCTCCTGGAAAATAACGCTAGGTCTTATTTTCGGGGTAGGTCTTATTTTCAGGGAAACACGATATAGCAAAAAATATTGATTTTTTTTTTTAAATTGTCACTCTATTTTTGGTTATAGCACAAAAAATAAAAACCGTAGGGGTGATCAAATACCACCAAAAGAAAGTGGGAAAAAAGGATGTCAATTTTGTTTGGGAGCCATGTGGCACGACCGTGCAATTGTCAGTTAACCACTTAACCCCCGGACCATATTGCTGCCCAATGACCAGAGCACTTTTTGTGATTCGGCACTGTGTCGCTTTAACTGACAATTGCGCGGTCGTGCGACGTGGCTCCCCAACAAAATTGGCGTCCTTTTTTCCCACAAATAGAGCTTTCTTTTGGTGGTATTTGATCATCTCTGCAGTTTTTATTTTTTGCGCTATAAACAAAAATAGAGCGACTATTTTGAAAAAAATTCTATATTTCTTTATCGTACATCACGGGACACAGAGCGCATAGCCATTACACTTGGGTTATATGGGTACCTTCAGGTGTGGACACTGGTGTAATCAATTTCACAGGAAGTTTCCTCCCTATATAACCCCCTCCCACTGGGAGTGCTTCAGTTTTTTCGCCAGTGTCTTAGGTGTTGGTCACGTCTAGCTGTCCCTCGGAGGTCTCGGGACCCAGGATAGCTAGCCGGATCCGTCCGAAGTGCTTCAAAGGTGTACGGTACCCGGGCCCTGCTGGAGTGGGGTTTTGCCTATAATGCCTCTCCTTGGAGGGCTGGATTCTGGGCTCCAGTGCCTTAGTCTCTTCCAAGAACTAAACGCTACTGATGCCAGGATGCTATATAGGTCCAGGGGTGTGGGTTCCTTAACACAGGACCCCGGTCCCTGAAGGTCCAAGACAATACCCACGGAGATGGGGGAAGGCTGGGCCTCTTGCATTTTGCAATACCCTGCGGCGTGGAGCAGGTAAGAGGGAACCTGCGGGACTTGGTTCGACAGTAGGTATCCCCCTGGGGGTTCTGGGTTGGCTAATGGTATGCTTGTGCATCAGCCACTATCTCCACTATGTCTTTTGAGGCAGGATGGGATGTACTAATGTTTACCCAGATAACATGTAGATATATATATGCTTTTAAAGATATGTATTTTGCTACTCCCCCCAGATTTGCCTGTTAGCATGATACTGCAGCCCCACGTGTATAGGGAGGAAGTGCTGACAAAACTCCTGTTTCCTAGGAAGCCTATGGGGACAGCTTCCTCTATGTGTGCACTACAAAGATTAGTGGCTTACCGGGTGTCTGTTGGGTTACTAGCGCTGGTCCAGGCTTCTCCTCTGCTCTCTGCTTCCTCCATGTTGGTTTCAGCGTGGGGGGGGCGGGGGCGCGCGCGCGTGCGCGCCGCCTTTTACAGCGTCAGCATGCGTGGGGGGGGGGGGCCAGCAGCGTCAGGTCTCAGATAAAGCAAAAAAGCATTTCCTGGCTGGTCATTCCCTCCTGAGAGCAGTGGAGAGTGAGGACATAGAGCGCGCAGCTGAGCCAGTTCTGGCTAACAGTGACACCCAGTGGTGGTTTGTGGATCTTCAGGTCTGGACTTAGTCCACACTGACCAGAAAAAAAAAAAAAAGATTTTTTTCTTAAAGGGACTCAGCCTTAGATCTGGCAGTATCTGAGTCGGTGCAACCTTGGACTCCAGCTAACGGGCATTGGTGTGGCAATACTCACAGGACTTTCCTCGGTATTGCCGCCTTCTCAGGCGTATGAAAATTTAGATTTTTTTTTACCATAGCCTGTCCTTATTAATGTTTCACTTCTAGCTACAACAGTTGGGTGTTGGCTGTAGGGGTGTCTCAAGGTTGTGCAATGGCTCCCAAGGGATCAGGACCAGCTAAGGCTGCAAAAGGTGCCAAAAAAGTAAAGGGGTCTCCATCGGGGTCAGAGGATTTGGGCCAGGCTCCAGTAGTCCCACCCTCACCAGATAGACCACCGAACAGCATCGTGCAGGAGCCATTGAGGGTGCTAGGGGCAGAGGCGGCCCCCAATCAACCCATTCCCGTTTATGTTACGGAAGAAATGCTAGAATCCACCCTGGGTGGGCTAGAGAAAAGGTTAACTGCTTTAATTGCCCACTCTTTGCCGGGTGGCAAACGGGCTAGATCCCCGTCACCTAGAACGGTGTGTTCGGATGCAGAGGTCCTCTTTTCGGAGGAATTGGACCCACAGGGGGATCAAGCGGACCTGAGTCCTGACGGGTCAGACATTGAAGATTCCACTATAGATGACATTTTTTCGGCTTCTCAAGCAGAGAGTCTGTGGATCCAGTCTCTGACGGATATGGTTCGCACTGCTTTTAAACTTCCAGTGTCAGAACAATTAGCCCCCGCGGTATCCTCTTTAGGTTCCTTGAAGGCACCATTGAGTGGTGCGTCTTTCCCGGTTCACCCCCTTCTGGAGAGCGTGATTTTTCAGGGCTCGACCTGATAGGATTTTTATCCCTCCTAAAAGGTTCACCATTCTCTATCCTATGGAAGAAGAATTTGCAAAGAAATGGGCACTCCCTACCGTGGACGCAGCCATTTCCTGCGTAAATAAATCCCTGACCTGTCCGGTGGAAAATGTCCAGGTGTTTAAAGATCCAGTCGACAAAAAATTGGAGACCCTACTGAAGGCTTCTTTTACCACAGTAGGTGCCGTGGTTCAGCCAGCAGTGGCAGCCATTGGCGTTTGTCAGGCTTTAAAGGATCAGACTAAACAGATATTAAGGGACATACCGGCTCAGCAAGCTCGTGAATTGGCTGACCTCCCAAGAGCTCTCTGCTTTGCAGTAGATGCTATTAAGGACTCCGTTCAACAGGCGTCCCGTTTATCTCTGCTGTTGGTTCATATGCGTCGCCTTTTGTGGCTAAAAAACTGGTCAGCAGAGGCACCCTGCAAAAAGCTTTTAGCAGGATTTCCCTTTCATGGTGGGAGACTATTCGGTGAAGACCTAGATAAATATATCCAGACCATATCAAGTGGTAAATGTTCTTTCTTGCCTATCAAGAAAAGATCGCGTGGGCCCGCATTTAAGCGACAGGCCTTCGCAGGCTCGGCCCCTTCAACTTCCCGTCAGTATCGACGGCCTCCCGGGCGTTCAGCATTTAATAGCCGCCCACAAGGACAAGCCACGACAGGCAAGAGGCCATGGTCTCGCAAGCCGGTTAAACCAGTCCTCAAGTCAGATTCATGAAGGGGCGCCCCCACTCTCTTGGGTGGGGGGAAGGCTTCGGTTTTTCTCCGAAGTGTGGAAGGCCAGAATTCCCGACTCTTGGGTAAGATCCGTGGTAACCACAGGCTACAAGCTAGAGTTTCGGGAAGTCCCCCCTCCTCATTTTCAGGGGTCAAGTCTTCCAACCGACCCATTAAAGAGGGCCTCTCTTGTAAAAGCATTGGATTCTTGCTCCAAGGAGTAATTGTAGAAGTACCAACCCAGGAATGGGGTCTGGGATTCTACTCCAACCTTTTCATAATACCAAAGCCCAATGGCGACGTCAGGCCTATCTTGGACCTCAAACGCCTAAATCGCTTTCTAAACATTCAGACCTTTTGTATGGAGTCCATACGTTCGGTGGCAGCCAGCCTACATCAAGACGACTTTCTAGCATCTATAGACATAAAAGATGCGTATCTGCACGTGCCAATCTACCCGGCACATCACAGGTTTGTTCGTTTTATGATAGATCACCGCCATTACCAGTTCGTAGCCCTCCCTTTCGGGTTGGCAACAGCTCCGCGGGTATTCACAAAGGTGTTAGCCCCGGTGCTAGCCGTCCTAAGGACAGAAGGCATTTTAGTCTTGGCATACTTGGACGATCTTCTGGTTATCGACAGCTCAGCTTCCAACCTCAATCAGGCAGTAGGTCGCACAGTTCAGCATCTAGAGGAATTCGGGTGGATTGTAAACCTAGAAAAATCGGTATTGAAACCCACAAAGCAGTTGGAATATCTAGGCCTTCGGCTAGATACAGACTGCCAGAGGATAATTTTACCTCAAGCAAAGATCAGATCAATAGCTCAAGCAGTTCAAGTGATCTTAGGCAAGAAGAGGCCGACTATTCGCCTATGTATGCGACTGCTGGGGAAGATGGTGGCCGCCTTCGAGGCTGTACCCTACGCCCAGATCCATACCAGATATCTTCAGGCAGCCATTCTCTCTGCTTGGAACAAGTCCATTCAGGCGTTAGATCGTCCGTTAGTGCTCTCCCCGAAGGTCCGGCGCAGCCTGTCTTGGTGGCTGGTCTCTCAAAATTTGTCAAAAGGGAAATCCTTTTGCCCCATCACGTGGAAGATAGTATCCACGGATGCCAGCCTGTCAGGTTGGGGGGCAGTTCTAGAAGAACAAACCCAGCAAGGGCAGTGGTCGGAGGCAGAAAAACTGCTTCCCATCAATATCTTGGAGATCAGAGCTGCTCGGCTGGCCCTGATCGCCTGGACTCTCCCCCTTCAGGGTCTGCCAGTAAGGATACAGTCCGACAACGCCACTCGGTGGCATACATAAACCACCAGGGGGGCACGAAGAGCCCAGCAGCCCAAAGAGAAGTAAACCTGATTTTCTCATGGGCCGAAGCCCATGTACCCTGCATCTCGGCGGTGTTCATCCCAGGGATAGACAATTCTCAAGCAGATTTTTTGAGTCATCAACAGTTGCTCCCGGGGGAGTGGTCTCTTCACCCCCAGGTATTCCAAGAGATTTGCCAAAGATTCGGAGTCCCAGATGTGGACATTATGGCAACGAGATCCAACAAAAAGTTGGACAAATTCATATCCCGAGCCAGGGATCCCTCGGCCTACGGGACCGATGCCTTGGTTTGCCCTTGGCACCAGTTTTCTCTTCTGTATGCGTTCCCTCCACTGCAGATGATTCCCTGCCTTCTACGGAGGATCCGGGTGGAGCGCAGGCCTGTGATCCTGGTGGCCCCAGCCTGGCCCAGGAGGGCTTGGTACGCACTCATCGTGAAGATGTCAGTCGGGGCGCCGTGGCCGCTCCCCCTGCGCCCAGATCTGCTGTCTCAGGGCCCAATCTGCCATCCTGCTTCACAGCAGCTAAATTTGACGGCTTGGCGGCTGAATCCCTAATTCTTAAGGGCAGAGGCCTCTCAGATCAGGTCATATCTACGTTGATTCAGGCTAGGAAACAGGTCTCCAGAAATATTTATTACAGAGTCTGGAGAACCTATGTGGAGTGGTGCGAGTCCCAAAAATGGCATCCTCGAAAGTTTTTTATTGACAGGATCTTGCGATTCCTCCAGGTTGGCGTTGACAAAGGGTTGGCTCTTAGTACTCTAAAGGGGCAGGTGTCGGCTTTATCAATATGGTTTCAAAGACCCTTGGCCACCCATTCGCTTATGAAAACCTTCTTGCAGGGGGTCTTGCATGTGAATCCCCCTATTAGAGCTCCCCTCTGCCCCTGGAATTTAAATCTGGTCTTGTCAGCTTTACAAAGGCAGCCGTTTGAACCTCTGACAGAAATCCCTCTTGTGCTACTAACCCGAAAGTTGGTTTTCTTGGTGGCTATGGCTTCGGCCAGAAGGGTTTCCGAGCCGGCAGCCTTGTCATGCAGGGAGCCATACCTTATTCTGCATAAGGACAGAGTGGTTCTGCGGCCTCAACCTTCTTTCCTTCCTAAGGTCATATCCAGTTTTCACTTGAATCAGGACCTAGTCCTACCATCCTTCTTTCCTACTCCCCAGTCCAGAGAGGAAAGACGGCTTCATACTTTGGACGTGGTTCGAGCCATGAGGGTCTATCTCAAGGCTACAGAGAAGATTCGGAAAACAGATGTGCTTTTTGTTCTTCCGGATGGCCCCAAGAAGGGTCAGCCGGCTGCCAAGTCTTCCTTGGCTAGGTGGATTAAGCAGCTGATTTTTCAGGCATATGGTCTGAAGCGCGTTCCACCTCCCTTATCAGTTAAAGCCCATTCTACGAGGGCCATGAGTGCCTCCTGGGCGGCACACCATCAGATCTCTATGGCACAGGTTTGCAAGGCGGCAACCTGGTCTTCCGTACATACGTTTACTAAATTTTATAAGTTGGACGTTGCAAAGGGTACGGACGCAGCTTTTGGGCAGGCGGTCCTACGGGCAGCAGTATAGAATCCTCTGGCCCGGTTCACGCCCCCTTGTTTTTCTGTTGGTGGAGCTATTTTTTCTCCTGACAATGTTTTTATTTGGCTATTCTTGGCCTTGCGGTCTCCCTCCCTTCATAGAGCATTGCTTTAGGACATCCCAAGTGTAATGGCTATGCGCTCTGTGTCCCGTGATGTACGATAAAGAAAAAAGGATTTTTAATAAACAGCTTACCTGTAAAATCCTTTTCTTGAAGTACATCACGGGACACAGAGCTCCCACCCCTCTTTTGGGGAACATTGTGTAACCTCGGGAGAATTGCTTGCTACAAAACTGAAGCACTCCCAGTGGGAGGGGGTTATATAGGGAGGAAACTTCCTGTGAAATTGATTACACCAGTGTCCACACCTGAAGGTACCCATATAACCCAAGTGTAATGGCTATGCGCTCTGTGTCCCGTGATGTACTTCAAGAAAAGGATTTTACAGGTAAGCTGTTTATTAAAAATCCTTTTTTTTTACATTTTCTATAATAAATATCCCCAAAAAATATATATATAAAAAAAAACATTTTTTTTCCTCAGTTTAGGCCGATACGTATTCTTCTACATATTTTTCGTAAAAAAAAAAAAAAAAAAATCGCAATTACCGTTTATTGATTGGTTTGCGCAAAAGTTATAGCGTTTACAAAATAGGGGGTAGTTTTATGGCATTTTTTTTTTTTACTAGTAATGGCGGCGATCAGGTTTTTTTTTTCAGTACTGCGACATTATGGCGGACACTTCGGACACTTTTGACACATTTTTGGGACCATTGCCATCAGTGCTATAAAAATGCATTGGATTACTATAAAAATGCCATTGGCAGTGAAGGGGTTAACACTAGGGTGAGAGGAAGGGGTTAAGTATGTTCCTGGGTGTGTTCTAACTGTATGGGGGGTGGACTCACTAGGGGAAATCACTGATCTTCTGTTCATACATTGTATGAACAGAAGATCAGCATTTCTCCCGCTGACAGGACCGGGAGCTTGGTGTTTACACACCAAGCTCCCGGTCTCCGCTCTGTAACGAGCAATCGCGCGTGCCCGGCGGCGATCGTGCCTGCCGGCAACGCGTGCGGGACTCGGAGGTGCGCGAGCTGTCGGCGGCGCACGCGCCCCCTAGTGGCCGCAAAAGGAGCCGACGTATAGCTACGGGCTCTCGCCCAGGAGAGCCGACCTGCCGCAGGAAAATGACGGCGGCTGATTCGGCAAGCATTTAACTCGTGGTTAGTGTTTGGCTGAAGCCATTTATTATCAATCAACTGTGTTTACTCTTTTTAAATCATAATGGCAACAGAAACTACCCAAATGACCCTGATCAAAAGTTTACATACCCCAGTTCTTAAAGAAAAGTTTTTGTGTTATCATTCATATTCTCTGAAAAATGGCCAAAAAAGCATAAACTCTAGCTAATGTTCTCTCATTCATTACACTATACACGGCCACCATGTAAGCAGCCTTATATACTGTGGGGTGTGGACTTGATGCCTTTGGCCAATCATGGCTCTAACAGCAGAGCGCATTGTGATTGGTCAAAGCATGCAGGTCAGATGCATGCTTTAGGCAATCACCAGACATCCATGCACTGCAATATCGTGTGCATTCTGCAGCGCGCAAATTTGCCACGAACGCCCCATAACGTTCAGAATTCAGCAAACAGACGAACACCTGATGTGTTCTGCGGGATCATCCCTATTTATAATAACATGTAAACATTTTATTTACAGTAAACCTGTGAAGAGATGATATTAAATCTATTAAAAGAACGGATTACCCCCATCCCTAAAATAATTAGGACTATTAAGGATATGAGGTAGTCAGTAAGGTGAGCAGGAAAATTGGATTCAATTATAAAAAAATATATTTTTTATTGTACACAAGTGGATAAAAACATCATATAAGTATGTGTACACATGCAGAAGAGTAATAACATCAAGCAGGGGCCTTGATAGCTGATGGAGGGAGGATTCTGCACTCTTCTCCTTCCAATAGAGTGTTCACTCTAAAACCTGGAAAAGGATATGCCTGAAGCTTTATTGCCATAAACCCCTATCGCTCTGTACAAACAGAGTAAATAACATATGTAGTACTAGCCTTGTAGAAGCCACTGGATTGGATGGGTCCTCTGTTGTTTGCCTTGACCTTCTCAAGAACCTCAGCCCCTTTGATAAGTGTACAAGCATACATCACTGGAATCACTGAAAGTAATACCTGATACCCAATAGTAGCGCTATAGCAAAGAAAAATGGCACCAAACCAGGCTGAGGCCCTTATCTTTTATTCACCGGCGCTGGTTGGGAGTAACAGCGATCCTTTACGCTTTACATTTACTAGCCCTCTGGATTGGTATTAGGATAAGCCTGCATCCCATGTTCTGGGACACAGGGATATATGATTTTGCCTCTACTTTGAGCAATGCCAGAAGTGATTTAGGTTGCAGCAAGTAATCTTTTAGCTTGTTTACTACTGTCCATTTCAAAGCAGCGAAATCCAGTTTGTAGGTGGGAAGTTCTTCTCGTCAGGGGTGAAGCTCCTACTCACATTGGGGACTGTTCTAAGACATCATCAATCTCCTAAAATAACACTCCATTGATTCCTTGTCTACTTACATCTACGTGAATGTTTAAGGCTCTGCGGCAGCCTGGCTTATCTCTTTTTAGATTTCAAATGATGTCAAAAGCATAATTTCTTCAGCAGGTACAGGCGTCTTTCCTGAATAGAACCTCAGCTATATCCGTATGTGGTAGGCGCAGATGAGTTTTTTAACTAAACTTTCTTTCAGCTTTCCAACACCAGAGAAATGGAGGTGGGAAGTACAGAGGCTGCAGTAATTACACCTACTCAACTTGACTTGAACTCTTTAGGCTACTTGTTAGCAGATTAAACAGAATAAGCTGCACTTCGATATTACTTATCATTTCAGAATTCACGCCCCAGAATGTCTTTTTCTCCATTCCGAGAGTGCATATGTGTGGGGAGGTGTCACATACAGTATTATCTTTATGTCTAAGATTAGCATCCGTTAGTTGCCAAGGCTGCAGCTGCCTGGTGAATCTGCTACTTTGTCCATTGAGGTTTGGATGAAGTGCCAGGGGCTGTGGCTTCCAATGCCAGATTAATAATGGGGCAGAAGGGACAATCGCCCCAGGCATCCCTGCCAGAAGGGGCCACAGACTTCCTTTAAAAATAAAATAAAATGTTTCTTTCTTCGAGACTTAGTAGTGTGTACATTGAAGTAATTGTCCAGTTTGCAGTCTTTGCCAAGCTCCGGTCATGTCTCACTCCATCTCAACATACAGTGTTATTATATGATGGAGGGCTTGCTGATATCTTTCCAGGTGTTACTACCTTTCCATGATGGTCGCTAGTTGTTCGGGCGAACGATCATTCAGTAAATTGCCACCATAAAGAATTATCTGAGAACCACGATGACCTATGAAATATTAAGTGCTCTGTGCACACTGGTCGTGGAGAGCAGTGTCCTCAATATTATACAGTTTAATGAGTTAGTTACAGATTTTGCAGATGCTAAGTGCAGGAAGAGAGCTTTTTTGTAAATATTGGAATGTGATGCATAACTGATGTATGACTTGCCAGTTCCAGTTCCAATTACCTGTGTAATGTGTATTCTTATAGTTAATAAAACTGAGGGGGAAAAAAATTTGTATTTTTGTGGAACCAATTTTTTTTTTTTTTTTTTTAGAACATACACGGTTAACTATTCATTTCAGTTCACTTTTTATTTGTCATTAATTTAACTGATATATTGAGGGGCCCCCAAACTTGAAGTGTCCTGCCCCCCTTGGCACCTTTTGTGGGGGGACCTGGTTTTGACAGGTACCCGCTCCCACGTCTGGCTTAGTTCCCTGAGCTGCAGCTGGTTTAGCCAGTGATAAAGCTACACTGTAAGAGCAGATGGGTGTTCTCTCTGCTTCTGTATAAAAAACAAACAAGCTCCAGCTGTCAAAATTACAGCTGAAAATTGCCAGTAAATGTAGCTGGAGATTTGTGGGGAGGAGGAGGGGCTGGATGTACCACACACAAAATATTTAAATGATGTTTATTTGGGCACATGTAGCATAACCAATGTCCCCAACATTTATTTTCCAATTAAAACATTAATACAGAGTTCATTATAGAATGGAGCAAAGTGAAAATTGTTTGCCTATTGACACTATCTCCCTGATTAAAACTTTGTATAAAGTTGTCAAAAGGAAGGCAGGCAGTGATTGGGGGGAGTGCAACCTTAGCATCACTGTTTCAGTATTTTATGTTTACCTGACAATATATATATATATATATATATATATATATATATATATATATTCTGTTTTTTCTAACTGAATGAAAAAACTGGACTGATTCCCCATCCAGACATTCGGTGTAGATGCGGGAATCCTCCAAACTGTGTCATTGAATTTGGATGGCGAGGGACTTCCCTGCCTCCAGACTACACAAATCAGAACTTCAGCCAATTGTCTGCAGTGCTGATCAAACTGAAAATTTCCAGCAGCCATGTTTAGGAGAAGTTCATTGATAGATTGACGTCTCGCAATCATTAATGTCCGTACATTCCTGTTGAATCGCTCCAACTTACGGTAGTTCTAGGCAAAACTTTTTTTTAATATATATTGAATCCAAAAGCATGTAATAACCTGAACTGTATAAGAGGGCACATCTTCAAATGTGGTATGGGGGGAAAAAAAGTATGGATATAAATACAGCATGCAGCCAAAACTTTTTTTATTTTGTATTGGGAAGGTATAGAAGTTCCTGTATCAGGTTTTTACTGCTTGTAGAACTCTGTTAGAGTGATTTATTTTCCTGGGATGGAAGCAGCAAGCGAAAATCTGCAGGTTCAGCCACACACAAAGCGCTAAACTCCTGCGTGCACGTTTTATTCCATGAACTCTTCCTGCACCTTTGGCTAGGTCCCTGGGGTCTTTGCCATGTGGGTTTGATCTAGGGCACTAACCCCTCCTGCTGGTACTGTCCTTATGCTGTATGCTATTCCCTTTTGTTTGTTGCCTTTAGTAACTACTAGGGGTCTTCAAAAAGTTTTCAAAAGTGCAGAGACTTTTTGAAGAACCCTCATACATGTCCTTCTCTTCACCCCTCGTGTTTGTGACAGGCCCTTCTCTTTTGTCATATGCCATATTCCATCATGCACCCCCTTGCAGTAACTTCAGACCAGGCATTTAACAGTTATACTGAATTTTACTGAAAGCTCCTTGCAAGAACAATTAAATGTAACAAAGTCTCTCACAGTTCTTTCATGTACATTCCTTCACTACCTAACTCAGACTGCCCAAAGCATACCTTCACATGAAAGCAGAGTCCATTTAGCACAAGTCCATTTCAGGAGGAATCCTTTGCACTTACAATCCCCAAAGGGTGCCACCAATAAGGAGGCCACTTGCTCCATGATCCAGCAGTCCTTCCCCTTGTAATCCCACGTGGAAGATATATGTAGGCCCTGATCCCTCCCCTTGTATTTATTGGAAAAATAATGACCTCCTCCCACCCAAGGCTTTTTCAGCTCTGTAGTTTTTTTTTTTAATGAAACATCATGTGGGTTATCTGTAAAAAAGATCTGCTTTCATGCACACTATGGCCTGGTACATTAGGCAGTCCATTGAAAATGGGCATTACTGCAATGTGATTGGTGTGAATGTGCCCTTTTACACTTTTTGTGATCTAACGCAACCTACCTTTCGCCTTCACAGATGCATACATTTCCCAATCTGATGGCTGCAGTTTGTGTACATCCAAATCTTCATTCTGTAAGATTTATCCCTTTACATTTAGTTAAAGAGGAGCTCCAGTTGTTTCTATGTTAAAAGTCAGCAGCTACAAAAAAGTGTAGCTTTTTTCATGGTCCCTGCACTGACTCACTGGGATCCTATCTCCCAATGTGTGTGTCTTCATGAGATGCACAGTCCAGCTTGGGCTTAACAAGGCACTGTCTCACTTCACAGAATCATTATATAAAATATTTGTCGATTGTGTTTTTTATATATTTGAATTCAGTGGCGTAACCAGAGTTATGGGCGCCCGGGGCAGAATTTTTTTTTCGCCCCCCCCCCCCCCCCCTTGTATAATCATCCACTCTGGTTATAAGGATCTGTAATGTATCCCTCTCAGGGCTTTCAGCATGTAAGGGGTAAATTATTGCAGGATTAATCATTTAACCCCTTACTGTAAGGGATTAACAGACTGACCACCCCCCCCCCCCACAACCACAGATCCCCCATCATAGACTGAACCCCCCCCCCCACAATCACAGATCCCCCATCACAGACTGACCCCCCCACAATCACAGATCCCCCATCACAGACTGACCCCCTAAATAACAGACCTCTCATCACAGATGGATCCCCCCAATCACAGACCCCCTATTTAACAGACCTCAGACATAGTGCAGACCTCAGACAGTAACCCCCAGTAGTGCAGACCTCAGACAGTAACCCCCAGTAGTGCAGACCTCAGACAGTAACCCCCAGTAGTGCAGACCTCAGACAGTAACCCCCACAATAGTGCAGACCTCAGACAGTAACCCCCAGTAGTGCAGACCTCAGACAGTAACCCCCAGTAGTGCAGACCTCAGACAGTAACCCCCAGTAGTGCAGACCTCAGACAGTAACCCCCAGTAGTGCAGACCTCAGACAGTAACCCCCAGTAGTGCAGACCTCAGACAGTAACCCCCAGTAGTGCAGACCTCAGACAGTAACCCCCAGTAGTGCAGACCTCAGACAGTAACCCCCAGTAGTGCAGACCTCAGACAGTAACCCCCCATAATAGTGCAGACCTCAGACAGTAACCCCCATAATAGTGCAGACCTCAGACAGTAACCCCCATAATAGTGCAGACCTCAGACAGTAACCCCCATAATAGTGCAGACCTCAGACAGTAACCCCCAGTAGTGCAGACCTCAGACATTAACCCCCAATAGTGCAGACCTCAGACATTAACCCCCAATAGTGCAGACCTCAGACATTAACCCCCAATAGTGCAGACCTCAGACATTAACCCCCAGTAGTGCAGACCTCAGACAATAACCCCCAGTAGTGCAGACCTCAGACAGTAACCCCCAATAGTGCAGACCTCAGACATTAACCCCCAATAGTGCAGACCTCAGACATTAACCCCCAATAGTGCAGACCTCAGACAGTAACCCCCAATAGTGCAGACCTCAGACAGTAACCCCCAATAGTGCAGACCTCAGACATTAACCCCCAGTAGTGCAGACCTCAGACATTAACCCCAAATAGTGCAGACCTCAGACATTAACCCCCAATAGTGCAGACCTCAGACATTAACCCCCAATAGTGCAGACCTCAGACATTACCCAGTAGTGCAGACCTCAGACAGTAACCCCCAATAGTGCAGACCTCAGACATTAACCCCCAATAGTGCAGACCTCAGACATTAACCCCCAATAGTGCAGACCTCAGACAGTAACCCCCAATAGTGCAGACCTCAGACATTAACCCCCAGTAGTGCAGACCTCAGACATTAACCCCCAATAGTGCAGACCTCAGACATTAACCCCCAATAGTGCAGACCTCAGACATTAACCCCCAGTAGTGCAGACCTCAGACAGTAACCCCCAATAGTGCAGACCTCAGACATTAACCCCCAGTAGTGCAGACCTCAGACATTAACCCCCAGTAGTGCAGACCTCAGACAATAACCCCCAGTAGTGCAGACCTCAGACAATAACCCCCAGTAGTGCAGACCTCAGACAATAACCCCCAGTACTGCAGACCTCAGACAGTAACCCCCAGTAGTGCAGACCTCAGACCTCAGACAGCGGCGTGTGTGGTTTCCCTCAAGCGCGGGCTCCTCCTCCTCTGTGGGTGTGAACAGAGAGGAGGGCCGCCGCCGGGTGTACCAAGATGGCCGCCGCTCCGGAGCTAGGCCGAAGCCGGGGACTTTCCTAGGCCGAGGCTCCGGAGCGCTCCGCGGAGCCGGTGGATGGATTCGCCCCCCCATTTTTCGCCCGGTGCGACAGCCCCCCCTGCCCCCCCCCCCCCCGCTACGCCAGTGTTTGAATTAATTGACTATATGGTGTGGAGAAAACTGGAATATCATTAAATGATGCAGAACATTATTTTCTGCTGGGGGAATTTTTATTTAAGAGGGACTCTCTGGGGACCACACTGGCTTTAGACAGGGCTCATTTAATGATTTTGTTTGGATAACCTTTCTCTTTGAATCTTTTTGACATGTTGGTGTTCTTATGAGTAAAGTCTTCTGAAGAACTACAAAGGCATTTAAGCCTTAACAACTGGCCATAGGGCACTCCATTAATGATGTGTTTGGGATGAGATGAATCTGCCCGAAGGAGGGCGTTTCCTGCTGTTTTTTTCCTATGTAACCCAGTGACAAACCGCCCACCGAGTCCTGAGAGTTTAACATGCAGAAACTCATTGGTAACAGGTTGTAAATTACCCGTAAAATGAAGGTTGTGGTCATTGTCATTGAGATAAAAAAGGCAATCATGCAAGTCAACCGTACTGTCGGATACAATGAACAGTAAGTCGTCAATGTAGTGACAGTAAAAGGAGGTGTCAGAGCGGCGGGGGCTACCACATCCAAAGATGCGGGACCTCTCCCACCAACCCATATATAGATTGGCAAGGGAGGGAGAAAATTTGGCTCCCATGGAGGCCCCGCATGTCTGAAGGTAGTAGGTAGTAGTCCCCGTCAAACATAAAAGCTCTGGGTTCCTTTTACATATATGTGTGTTATATTTCACCACTGATGTGATCCAGCTTCCTAGGTGATCACCATTGATTGTTTTTTACCACCCTTCCTCATTAGCGATGGTTGGCCACAGGTGGAGGCAGATCACATGGCTGGTTCGGGTTTGGTTTAGGTTTGTATATTTGAGTTGTGTACCATTTTTGCTTTAGCTATGATTAAGCGCTGATACCCCAGTGCGAAAACGCGTCAGCTATCCACCGCACTGTCTGCTGTGACTTGTAGTGCTGTTTCCATTTTTTACCATTAAAGGCAACTTTTTTAAAGAATTTCGTGGAAGTGTCCAGTCTTTTCTCTGGTCTTCGCTTTGTGCATTGCCTGCACCCACGCTTCTAAGAGGACACTGATTGCTGAGTGCACTCACCTGGAGGGGCAGTTTCCCTTTTCTCATGTGCTGTGCATTGTTGGGGACATGTGCGTTGTTGGGGACATGGACATGTGCTGTGATGTGCGGTGTTGGGGACACGTGCGGTGTTGGGGACATGTGTGGTGTTGGGACATGTGCTGAGGGACATGTTTTTGGGGACATGTGGTGTGCGATGTTGGGACATGTGATGGGGGACATGTGTGGTGCGGTGTTGGGACATGTGGGGTGTTGGGACATGCGTTGCAGTGTTGGGACATGCGTTGCAGTGTTGGGACATGCGATGCGGGACATGTTTGGTGCGGTGTTGGGACATGCGTTGCGGTGTTGGGACATGTGATGGGGGACATGTGCTGTGCGGTGTTGGAACATGTGATGGGGGACATGTTTTTGGGGACATGTGCTGCGCTGGTGGTCCATTAGATGCACAGGGAGCGATGTGATGCACTCCTGCGTGCACGTTTTATTCCATGAACTCTTCCTGCACCTTTGGCTAGGTCCCTGGGGTCTTTGCCATGTGGGTTTGATCTAGGGCACTAACCCCTCCTGCTGGTACTGTCCTTATGCTGTATGCTATTCCCTTTTGTTTGTTGCCTTTAGTAACTACTAGGGGTCTTCAAAAAGTTTTCAAAAGTGCAGAGACTTTTTGAAGAACCCTCATACATGTCCTTCTCTTCACCCCTCGTGTTTGTGACAGGCCCTTCTCTTTTGTCATATGCCATATTCCATCATGCGGAGCGCTCCGCGG